>VXBQ01016510.1:271833-482151 GCA_013400175.1 Phainopepla nitens | reverse complement strand
TCACAGAGAGGGAGCGTGTAATTTCTGTGCTTTGGAATGCTCGTTATATTTTGTCTGATTTATTGCAGTGCCTGTGCTCGGTATAAATATTAAAACAATTTATCATAAATTGAGCATTGCAACGGCGCCATCTGTTTTAGATAACAGGGTTTTTGAGGCTAAACTTTCACTGTACAGTTCATAAACTACACATGGGTCTTAAATCCCTTTCTTTAAACTCAGGTCTTTCCCTCTGTTGTTGAGTGGGCTGACACTTGCAATATTTTGTTGAGTATTCATACACTGTGTCATGGCTTTAGTGTATTGTTTTGGAGCTGAAATGTTAAAATTCCCCAGCTAATGCGTGGCGTGAGGATGCATTTTAGGATGGGATTGCTGGGTCCCTTACTATTTTCTGTCTCCTGGGGCTGTGATGCCATTTCATGAGGTGTTTCTCTCCTTAGTCAGAAGGCTAAATACCACCCTTGTGGTGGGTTTTATGTACCTGTGGTACCACCATAAAAACTGACACAGTACTCTTCGGTACTTTAGTTACACTGATAACATACTGAAGAGAAAAGCCTCATAGGGTTTATTAAACAGAATCACAACATGTAGCTTAAAAAAGAAGTAAAGGCTCTGCTCTCCTTTGTCCCCTTTACAGGAAAAAAATGGGCAGATGGATTGACAGTTCAATATATTGTGTGTTCTTCTTCAAATTTGAACTTCTGTAATAGAACAAGTGTTTCTGTCATACTCTGTAATCCTGCTCTCCCATGAGATATCTTGAGAAACCTCAGAAATGGCATATCAAAATTGTAAACCACAAAGCATAACCCTTAATATAGCCCTGGGGCAAATCTCTGTCTTCTGAATTGCATGGCACAATGGAAATCATAGAATAAAAGAATGTTTTGCCTTGGAGCGTTTTTTCCTTCCTTTTTTCAAGTTAGTTCTAATATTTACAGTATCTCTGTTCTCTGCAGATTTAATTGAGTCAATTAAGATTCTTAGGCTTGATTCCCCCAGGTATGGGTTTAAAGTTTCTCTTTTTTTTTTTTTCTTTTTTTTTTTCTTTTTCATTCTCCCCTCCCTCTTGCCAGCTGCTGTTTCTTGTTCTTGCCTGGTTACAGAGGAAGGAGCTACCTGGGATTTTTGTACCATTTGCAAAGCTCCCTCTATTGCAGTGAGGTGATCTGTGCAGGCGAGCATGAATAACACTGGCTTCACTTGCCTTTATTTCTGCTTCCTTTTATGCCCTTTACAGTACTTCACCTCTTTGAACCATGTCTTCTGAGGTTTTTTTTTTCCTATGTAGAAAACAATCTCTCTGTTTTTCAGTAGTCTTACCTTCTTAAGGAAGGATTGAGGGGAAGATTTCTTTATAGTTCAAGAGATGGAGTAGGCGTGTGTATATTTCAGCTTTTACCATGCTTAGCTCTGTTCCTTATCAACACCATTACCCAAGAGCTAAGTTGGTATAATCAAGTGACTCTTGATGACCATTGATGTTGAAGCAGCAGGCCTTTCTTAGGCTGGCACTCTGTAAGCCACACTGTCCTTGAGGTACTTTAGTTCTCTGTTAGCAGTGTCTCTCAGTTCTTCTGTGGCTTCTTGCTTTGCATTTGGGCCAACTGAGAGTGCCCAGGTACACCCACAGACTGCCTTTTCGTGCACATTCAGATGAGCACCAGGCTCCTATTGAAGTGTAACTGTCAAAGGTTTCAGTTTGGTTACTCTGAGGATGTTTGGTTGGCATCCAGGTCTGGTGCATTAGATGGAATGCTGCCAACGAGCAGTTCCTTGGAAGTCCAGGGTGAGAAGTGTTGTGATTCTGGGTACCAGGAACGTTTTCAGTATAGGTACACAGAAAAGCACTTTTTCTTCTCCATTTGGCGTGAAGGCTGATCACTGATCTTGGTGTTGCACTTTGCATATTACTCTTGTCTTTAAATGATTATTTTACATCAGTCACAGTATTTTAAATATGTGCGCTTAGAACTCCATGGCCACTCGATTGTGGAAAAACAAATTGACATATGCTTTTCAAGAAAGTGCTGATCTAGGTAGTGATGCTCGTTTGGATTACCTGAACTGATGGTTGATATGACCAATTTAGCTGGCAGTGATGTAACTTTTAAAGGACAACTGGTGAGAATCCATGTTCTGACTTTAATCCTAAAATGAGCGTCTTAAACAGGCCTTGGCAGTATTCTTTGTTTATCCAGTAGGTCAGGGAACAGTAGTAATAATAATAATAATGATGATGATAATGTTCTTAACTGAGAGCCTTGTTTCAGAGGCCAAGTTAATGCCTTGTTTTCTGTTACTCTGTTTTTGGCTATAGATTTGTGAACAGCTTGCTCCTCCTAAAGTTCTTGTATAGGCAAGACTACAGAGGATATTTGGTAAGTTTATTACTGGGTTGGCAGGAGAAGCGTGTGTTAACTGCTCTACACAGAACTCCAGCAAGACTCAGTGCCCAGAAGACCCTTGGCCAGGGTTGTTGTGTGTGTAAAAACTCCAGGGTTGCCGTGTTCTGGCTTGAAGTGGTCTTCTGTACAAACATTAGCTACTCCTCAAATACTGCAAAGGGTTAGATGCTGCTTTGGGAAGTGGTTCCTGTGTGGAAGCTGGCATGGAAATCAGAAAGGTTCCCAGCCTCAGCATCTACACTGTTGAATACTGTTATCAGTGACAGCTGTCAAAGTGAACAAGCAAAGGTGCTTCTCTGGAGGATTTCTCCTTTTTATATAGTTATGGTTTTTCACTGTGGCAAAGCTGATCTGCTTGCAATCTAGACTATCTTTCTTATCCACACAGAATAATTTACATTGGAAAAAACCCTGTAAGTTCTTCAATTCTAACTGTTGTCACTGCCAAGTCCACCATTAAACCATGTCCGTAATGAAGATCGGCAGAGCTTCACAGCATATTACAAAAAGCAAAAACAAACCCTGCCTGATTTTGAGCAAATGATGGACTGAAATGTCTTTATGTGAATGTTAAGAAGCAAAATCTGTACCATCTGTTTAGAGCTTTAACTTCACTCACTCCCAAATTCGTAGGAGTGAGATGACTTCTGGGGAAAGAGAGGTATAAACATTGTGCAGAGAGTATGTGTGGGAATGCACAAGGGGAAAGACAAACATTTGCATTTAGGTACTGCTGTCTTGTGAGCAGCCATTCATGTGTCATCAGTGACATGGGAATGGCTCTGAAGCGTGGTGAGGTTGGGTGGGTTTTTCCTGCCCAGAGTGAGACAACAAGAGGTTCATGCCTGTGTGATGTGGGTTCTTCTGACGCTTCTTGTGGTGATATCTCACATCAAGAGAAACCATTGCCTGTTGCAACTGGATGGCAAGTAATATTGCTCTGTTCAGTGGGATTCCCCAATCTGTCAGGTTTGCTTTAAAATTTGCAAAGTCTTTTTTATTGATTCATTTATTTACTGGTTTTGGATTCCTGCTGCATAAGGAAAGTCTCAGCTCTTCCAGGGCTGACCCTATGCTCCAGAGAAATGAGTTGTGGGGTAAGAATTTCCTGGGCTTGATAGTGTGTTTGAGCAGCAGGAGTTTCAGCTCTGTTTGACATGCTTCTGTAGATAATCCCAGCTCAGAGGCACAGATAAAAGTGACTATGTGCAGCTGTGATTGATGCTTAGGCTTCAGACTAGTATTAGCCAGCTGTCTGTTCTTCCCTTGAATGTAGCAGCTGTTTCAAGTTTGAAATTTTTATTTAAAAAAACCCCAAACTTAACAGAATACTGATACCAAAATTTGATTTGCAGACCAGAGACCTTCACAATGGTGATCTGCTTGGAGCCTCTTGCACAGCACTGGTTACAGGACTTCTTTGCCCTAATACTCCCCTGAAAGCATGTATCTTCTGATTTTGGGCTTAATATTTCTAGTATCCAGTCATCTTAATACTTGTGAAGCTCTCCCAGTGGTTTATTCTTGCTATAAAAATCATGTGCTTTATTAAGAATTTGGACTCTTGTGAATTAAAATTTGATTTTTTTTTTCTGTTACAGCCTTCCAACCCCACCACCCAGTAGCTTATCCACCTTGATTCCTTAGTCCTTTAAAAAAAAAAAAAAATTCCTCTCCACCATGTTGTTACTGTTGGAGGCATTCCAAAGGTGACTTCTGGCCAGTTTTAGTTTCTTTCATGCTGCTTCCCATCAGCAACATTCTGCCATTTCTCTCTGTATCTCAGGATTTGTATCCTCAGCAAATATGTCAGTAGTAACTTGCTTAATAACATAAACATTTAAAAGTCACATAATACACGTCTGGGGTCTGGTGTGGCAGTAATGCTGCTTAAAGCCCATCTGCTTGTGATGACTCCTCACTTACAAGAACCATTTCACACTTGCAACTCTCCTTCTGCTTGTTCAGTTAGTGAAGCGAATGTTTGAGTTTAAAACTCTTACTTAAAAACTTGTATATGCTGTGGTAAGATGTTAACTGAGTAACTAGCATTGCCAAATGTTAGGGTAGAAGATTTAAGATTCCATGATGGGCAGTTAGTTTTTTGCAGATGAAAGGGGGTGTGTGAGAGAGAGAATGAAGAATTGCAGGTTGACAGCAGCACAGGTGAAGCAAGTGGGTTTAGGCACCTTATTTGTCTTTGACAGAGAAATAATGTGGGTTTAGTTTCTTACCCAGGAAGAGATTTGTTCCCCTTCTCTCGGTGCTGGTGCATGGACCAGAGTGCTCAGTGGCTGTGTTTCATGCTGGTGATGGTCAGGAGCTCCTGGCTGTGCCTGGCTTGGCCGTGACAAGGAAGCAGACAGAAGGGTCACCCCCTTGGCTCAGGCTGTCCCATCCCTGGCTTGGCTGCTGCCAAGGAGAGCAGCCACCGTGCTTCATGTGCTAGAAGAGAATCAGTGAGTCTGGTCTCATGGGCTCCTCGTTCAAAAAGAACTGCAGTCCATCCCCACCCCTTGGGGAAGATAATGGCACATGCAAGTTTGGGTGTGGAAAAGATTGTATTTGGTGTGTTGGCACTTATCCAACAGGCAGCTGCATTCTGGTGGTGCCAGACTTGCACAGGATGTTTTGGCACTGCTTGTGGAAGGTTTTGCTTTGACTGCTGCAGTGTTCAGTGTGTCTGGCTTAGGACGATATCTGTGCCATCAGATCTTTGCTTCTGTTTGCTCAGGCAAGAGAGATGAGCACCTTTCAATATACAGCCCTTAGGACAAGACTGCTTGCTGTGGGAGGATACATTTCGGGGGTTGCTGGTTTTCTTTCTGTACTCCCTGTTGTAAATCCCTGGATATCAGCAAAAGGACCTACTGTGGAGTTTCATTTGTGACTTAAATATTACTGACTTTGTCTAAGGAAATTTGTTCTCAAAGCAACTAGAAAGCTATTCAGTAGTCCTTAAGTCCATATTGATTGGCATTAGTTGTATTACCTTTCTTGATATATTTACATATAGAATTCTGCTTTCGTCAATGCCAGTGTCAGGTTAATACATTAATTATTACCTATGCTACCTTTCTTTAAATGCTTTCTATGAGATTTTTTAAAACTTCTACTTTCTTTGACTTGCTGAAAAGAAGTTTCACGGACCAACATTAAAAAAAGGCCTGAGGTGCTGCTGCAGGCCTATTCCTTCCCTGTCTCCAATGAACTGAGCTGCTGTATCTAGAGCAATCAGGTGAATTTCCAAAAGAAATTTCCTGAGTACTGCTTTGGAGAAGATATTTCTAAAATGAAATAGCTTTCAGCAGAGTTTCCACCACATCATCTCTTGGCAATACCTTGATACAGGAGAAGCTCTCAGTTGTGTTGGGCCACATGGGGTGGTTTGTCACACTGCTCCTGTCTTTGTGTTTAATCCCTGATGCAGTGTGGCATGCTGGACTGACCAGGAATTGGCAGTCACTCCGTGGCCTGTGTGCTCCTGTCTGTGCTCCCTGCTTTCTCTCTACTGCAATTGAAATCCCACTTCCTCACTTCATATCAGTGTCGAAGAACAGGAATGCTTTGGACTGTTTTATGTGCAGCGTTAAGAGACCAAAGAGAACTCTTACTGTATTAGTCAGCTTTAAGATGGTGTGGTTTTAAAACCACATTAACATTTGTTCATGTTAATAATTTTAGAGTTAAGAGGAGCCACGTGTCCCATTGCCAGAATTCTATTGTAGCTGTGAAAATTAAGGAGGTGATAAAAAAACTTTCTCCTTGACCTGCCAGGGGAATGAGTGTTTTTTATATAGGTAGAGTTCTCTTCTGAACCTCCAGACAGACAAGTACACGTTACTTTCGGATAATACTTGAAGATTATTTTTCAACTGAATTAGGATGAATGTCTTTTTAATTTACTTCTATTAATGGATGTCATGTGAAATGGCTTGGCTAGTCCTTGACATTGTTTAAAAAAGAAACATCAAAATACCGTACCCAATGGAATTAATAAGACTAATTTCCATGCCACTGTTAAATATTGTTAATCCTTAGAAACTCACATGCATTTGTTAAAAAAGAGAACCAAAAAAAAAAAATCAAATAACTTTGCCCCAGAAGACCAACTGATGTTTTTTAAGGGATTTTGTAGGAAGACTTTTTTCTGTTTCAGGTTTTGCCTTACTGCCATTTGAAGATTTTTTTAAATGTTACTGATTCCTTTTAAACATTTTGAGTGATTTATAATTCCCATTAAAAAAAAATCCAGTGAACAGATATTAGGCATGTTCTTTTAGCTCTTTAACTTAATTGGGCAGCAGAATTTAAGTTTCTGATAGTTAAAAGATGGTGAGGTTTCTCCTTTTTTTCCCTTTTTTAGTTCTGTTTTTCCTTGTTTCAAAACATTTTGTTGATACTGTTTTGATAATGACACAGTATTGTGAAAGGTTCATGACATTTTAGATTTAAGCTTATTTGAATTATTGCTGCACTGCCTCCTTACCCCCATCATTCCTTCCCCCATCTCCCTTTCCCCATTTTCTATGACTTCCTTGGAATATTTTTGTATCTTGTGCTCCAAAGTCCTGTCAAAGTATAGATGCTCAGCTGCAGTGGGTGTGGCAGATACACACAAACTGATAATGAGCCTCTTATAAAAACAAGTAGATTCAGTTCATGAATTTCCACTTGAAACTAGAAAAAAAAAATCCTGATTTTCAGCTGAAGTGTTGAATGTAATGAAAATCTTTTTTTTATTCATCAGCTTAAACTGCAGTCTGATCATGGTGGATTGCAAGTTCATCTCAATGCAGTATGTAATTTTTAAGCTGTAGAGCACAGGAATCTCTGATCTTACAGCTTCAGGCATGAAGGTCAGGTAGGTCATTTTAGAAGAAGTGCCCTGTCCAGGGAAGAGAAGCTTTGCAGGTAGCTAAGGTGAATAATCAATGCTCTGTCTCCTCAACTTGTGTGTTTGTTTTTTATGGCAGTGTGTGGAAATAAAGATTTCAAATACCCTCCTAAAGACTTGTAGGAAAAAAAGCCTTAGATAAAATTGTGCAATGTTCATGCTTTAAAGTGCTTTCTATATACTTCCAGATAGTTTTTGAACAGCCTTCTTTCTCAAAAGCAAAGCTTTGCTCTTATGCAGGGGTGGGGAGAATCACCTGCACCTTTAGGGATTTAGAGGTTGAAATACTATGTGTCTGAGTTTTGGATGATTTAGTGTGAATTAGTGCACTTTGAAAATCTAAAGGAATCAGGAAGTAAATAGTATTGTGTGAATAATGTAGCCAAACACAGTTTTAATACATCCTTCTTTGGTATAAAAACCACCAGTGCTGTGGAGAAAAATATTTCTGTGCAGCAATTCCTTGAGTGCTCTTTGGGCCTTCTCAGGCACACGGAGGCTGGTGCCTCTGGCTTTTAATGGATTGCTGCATCAGCTAGCAAGGTCATATTTTGCTTGACTGTGTACATATATGCTGTAATCCCATCTCTGGTGGCCCACATAATTGAGATGGCACTGGCTGCCTCTGGCATTCACATGGTGGGCATAAGGTGCTTGGGGCCAGTGACACATGCAGGGCTTTTTCTTTCCATTCTTCTTTTCATTTTTTTTAATAAACTTTAAATGAAACATAATACTGGTCTTATTTTTGCTCTCATTCCATTGCACTTAATGCTCTTCGTAGCAAAGCTGCTGCAACTTTGAGGACAGAGAGGGAAGGACCCATGATGGTAAAGCATTTATAGCACAACCATCTGGCTGCCTCTGACTTCTTCCATGAGCTGTAAGGTGATGTACTTAAAGTAAGACTGAGAAACTTCTTGCCTGCTGTGGGTTTGGTTTAGGGTTTTTTTGTGGACAAAGTGAAACTCTTCCCCAAATACCTTAACAGTAGTGTCTTTCACTAGAGTAAAAGGTGGGATGTGAAGACACTCCTGCCAAAGAACAGAGCGTGCTGGAAGACCAAGTGTTTGCTGGTTTGGTAGTCATCCTGAGAATAATCTGACAGTTCTCAGCTTTTGTATTTCAAGTTGCAGTTATTCATTCAAATGTATTCTAACTAATGGTTGTGGCTATCACATCATTAGTTTTATTAAATTAAAGCTTGAGAACAGAGCTTACAACTCCTACTTTTGAAATACTATTTTTCATGTGCAGTGTTGGATCGTCTTCATACGTAGCTGATAACCTCAGCTTTGCAGGAGGGGAGAAAGGAATTACACAGGGCTTCTTTCCCACACTTACTGTCCTCTGAGGAAAACAAATTAAAATCTCTTCCTGCACTTTTTAGGATAACATGTTTCAGAGAAGTATGACCATGTGTCTGCAGTCACTGCCTTCCTCTCCAGGCTATTGCTCCGCCTGGCCTGGGTTGGTGGTCCCTACCAATGCACTGGATGTTGCACCTTGTTGCTCAGAAGGGGAACTTTTTGTACAGTTCTGCAAAGTGTTACCGTAAAAATGTTTTTTTCATGCCTAATTGATCAAAATGTGTGCGCCTTGCCATAATTATGGATTCTTGTATTTTACTTATTTTTGCTTTTCAGCAACCCACTAAAGTTAACAGTTTATAATGATCATTTTAGAAAGGGAGCCTTTTTCTTCCTTTCTTTCTTCTGTTAATTTTTTTGTTCTATTACTAAACTGCCTGGATGTTCAGTTATAAGCTACAAATACAGTGACTGAAATTCATATGGCATCACCAGCAGTTTGTCTGCTTTACAAAGATTCTGTCATGTTCTTGCTGTCTGGAATTTTGAAGAAACACTAAAATAATACAATTGAAAATAATAATTTTAAAAACAAAAAAAAAAAACTTGAAAATGCTGGAACATATTTTACTGAAGTGGAAGAAGCACTTAATGAAAGTACTTTTGGCAGTAATTGAAAGATATGTTTCGGTGTCACTAGATGCACATGGCTTAGGAAAGGAAGTACATTTTTTTCTGGTGTAGGAGAGAACTAATGTTAAAAGTACTTAAATGATTTTGATTCAGGTTGAACAGTTTAATTATTCCTGATACCTTAAATACCTGCACCTGCTTGCCGCTTATGCTTAAGCACATATGATTTGTCATTTGAGAATTGTCGGTTGTAACTATTCTTTAAGTGCTTGCTCATTGTAATAAGCTTAGCCTTCTGAAGTCATTTGTAACCGTCTGAAGATTAAGATCCAACATCTCTGCTGCAGAATTGGTAGCGAAACTTGTCTCAATATTGAAAAATACATGACCTTCTCACGTAGCTACAGAAAACTTCAGAGACACAGGAAGAAAGTTCTCTTAAATCTTTTAGGTTTTTTTAAATGTTCGAATGTTGATAGAATCATTAAGATTGGAGAATACCCTTAAGATTGAATCCAGCCCTTAAGCCTGGCAAGTCCAGCTCTAAATCATGTCCCTAAGTGCCACATCTGCATGTCTTTTAGATACCTTTCTGGGATGGTGACTCCACCACTTCCACGGGCAGTCTGTTCCTGTGCTTGACAATGCTTTCAGTGAAGAAACTTTTTCTTATAGCCAATCTGAGCTTCTCTTGATAACTTGAGGTCTTTTTCTCTCATCCTGTCACTTGCTGCTTGGGAGAAGAGGCTGACCCCAACCTGGCCACAGCCTCCTTTCAGGCAGTTGTAGAGAGTGAGATTGTCCCCCCAAGCCTCCTCTTCTCCAGGCTAAACTATTCCAGTTCCCTCAGACACTCATAAGACTTGTGCTCCAAACCCTTTACCACATTTTTTACCCTTCACTGGACAACACACCAGCATCTCAATGTCTGTCTTATAGTTAGTGGTCCAAAATATTCCTGACATTCCCTGTTCACTGAGGAAGGTGGAGGGGGTTGCCAATAGCAGTCCTGAGCCAAAACTTTATCTGGCTGGATGTGTTTTCATGAGCACTAGGGCTGGCTTCATCTTGCCTGCAGATTGGCTCTACAATCTGGGAATCGTACAGCTCTGCATCCTCATGCTAAATAATGGCATTGCCCTGTAATTTAGGGGCTGGTGCCCCAGGGCTGGCTGCTGCTACGTTTCAGCATGGAAGTGCTTGGCTGGGTGTGAGCAGCCTCGTCCGCAGCAGTGCTGCAGTGGTGACTTGGGCACCTGGGACTGCAGAGCCACATCCAGATTTTTTCCTCAAGATGTGGCATGTGCCTGTGGCAAAGCCCCAGTATGTGGGGGAGGGAAGCACACTGCATGTGGACTGCTTAATCAAGTTGTTCAAACTAGTCTGAAGGGTTTTCAGGACAAGGAGCTTCGATGATGTTTTCAATTTGGAGTCAAGTGCAGTTTTTTATTGTCCTTTTGTGTTGTTTTGAAAGCATCTCTTGTCCTTGTGAGAGTATCCTTTTGAAAGCATCCGTCTGTATTGCTCTTTTTTTTTTAATTGGGGGAGGGAGGGATCACAACATGACTGGCATTAAAATAATGCATTCCTAAATTTATGTGGTTAAGGCTATGGGTGTTAGCATTCTTTGTAGCTTCCAAAAACTGAAAGAAATATGGGCCATGGAATCTTGTGAACAGGTGGAAATATAATTCTGACCTTCCCTCGTTGTATAATTTTATATTCTGGGATAATTTGCTGGATTATCCCTCTCAGGGAACCAGTTGTTTTGCAGGTTTATATTTCCCGGTGGGATTTCGTTCGAGCGGCGCCTTGTGCAGCTTAGTCCTTTTCCCACAGTTGACGCTCCTTGGATTAAATGTCCGCCCGGGGGGTGCGGGGTCCTGCACGAAGAAGGGGCGCGGGACGAGGAAGGGATGCGGGATGAGCAGCTCCTGGTCCCCGCGTTTGGGCCTCCGGCGGCAGCGCGGGGCGGCTGCGATTCGCGGGGCGCAGCAGCAGAGGGCGCTGCAGGGCAGGGGATGGCCCGGCGCCGCTCCTCCCGCTCCCCGGCGCCGCTGCTGCGCTTAAACTTCGACGTCTTTAATTTCATGCCACAGGCGTTTGAAAACAATTATGGATTATTATATAATGTCGTGCATTAGCTTTTTAACTGCTGCTAGCTGCCCCGGCCCCTAATTATGTTAACTCTCTTTTGGAAATTTCGATTCTGTTTACGTGCTGATGCTACCCAGATTCCAATTTTCTGTGAGGCTTCTAAAGATAATTTGTAATTATTCGTTAAAATACCCCAACGCTCTTTTTACAGTCCAGGTTTATTCTTCACTGCAAAAATAATCATCTTGAGGTCACTGACAGAAGTAGGACTGGTAGGAGTAGGCAGACTGGGAAGTTAGGGATGGTGCCATATGAAAGGCCTTTAAATACCTCCAGTTTGTTCATGAACAGAGCCAAATGTATGGTGGGTTTCTTTGTAGTCTTACTTTCTCTGAGTACTGTAACTACCTTTCAGAATCTTTAAATTTGAAACCATCTTCCTTCCTGTACTGTTTAAGAGACCGTATGACTGATTTGGAGATTTATGTAAGTAATTGAGGAAACTGTCTGCAAGCTGATGCCATTCTTATTGTTATTGTAATTATTACTATTATTAGTACCATGATTTATTTTCATGACGTTTACTGACCAAATCTGACTAAGCAATTGAGTTTTAAAATGTGCAGGGTTACAGGGGAGGGTTTTGAGGATCACATGTATCACTTCCATCACAGGATCAGTTGTGTTGTCAAACTGACTTACTGGAAAATCAAATACAATCATTTCAAAATAGAATGCTATTTAAAAACAGATATGGGGTTTTTTTTCCATATTTTGATAATTGTTGCCATTTTGCTGGTGTAATCAGTATTAGATGATTTAGAGTCAAGAAATTGTGGGATTGCAGATTCTAAGAATCTGTTCCTATTGATTCTCACAAAAGCAAGGGGTTTGGCATTTTTTAGTGAGCTTTGTTTTAATATCCTGTGTCTTTCTACCTACATTTTATGATGAAGTTTGACTCTGTGTGTAGCGCTTCACTAATCCCTTGAAAGCCAGGCAGTTGTAGCAAAGCAGGTGATTCAGAGCAGTTTTCTGCATATTTAAATAGTACCTACATGTTGCCCTCCTCAGGTCGCTGCTCACTTGTGGAAGCAAAGCAAGTAATTTTCTTTGAGCTCCCTTTATGTCCCTGTCTGCATGCTGCACTGCTATTTCATTTTGCTGCAAAGCAATGCCTTCAAAAAGTGAAAGCATACCATGTTTAATCTCAGATTTTAGAGTCACAGGAATTAATTATGCGGGGAGGGGGATTAATTGGCACATAGAATTGTACTTTTGTTCTGGTTTCAAAAATTCAAGATATTTCCCCCAAGCTCAAATCTGTGCAAAAGCTTCAGAATGAGCAGAGGTTGCAGCTTAGTTGTGTCGAAATCCTGGCCAGTGATGCCTTCCTGTTAATGCTGTTGGACTTTTATAGCTTGTTGAGGTTAAATTTTTGACTGGGGCTTAAAAAGCGTTCAGAATACAAATCAGTTGTTTGAAGAGCCTGTAATGCTGAACTGGGGGCACTGGGAAGCAGAGAAATGTGTCTCTACAGTCACTGGTGCAATGTGTTCTTGGCATCATCACTTTGCTGTGAGCTTTCATCAGAAGTGGCTGAAATCAGTCAGACCCAAGGTCCCTGTTAAAAGCAGCATTTTAGCACAGGCTTCATTGAGGATGCCTTTCTGGACAGTAGAAATGGGGAAAGCTTATGTTGATCCTGCTAGAGAATATTGTCACAGTTACCTGCAATTTGTGGCTCAGGACCTTCCTGAACCAAGTGCTATCTCTATATGGTTTACAAGTAGAAAATGAAAATTAACAAATGCTGCTGTGAGAATGTAGAATAAACCTATGTCCTGGGCTCCCATTTTCCTAAAGTAAAGTCTCATGAGAGAGAATGAGTTTATAATGTGGGTGAGAATCTCAGGACCATACAAAATCTCAAAACTTTTTTTGTGTGAGGAACAGAATAATTCTTCTGTCCTCCAGTTCTTCAGGTCCATGGCGATACTGCTACCTTCTGAGAAGGCATGGAAGTTTCCTGATGCTTCTGGAAGCAGACTGTGTGTTGCTCTCTGTGATCAACTTCAGGCTGAGTTTTGGAGGAAGAGTCACACATGAAAACATGTAAGAGGGCAGGACCGAGCATGTCAAGGTGTGTACACACACAGAAGACTCTTGCATGCTGCCTGCAGTGGTGTCACATCAGAAAGCCTTCCTCCTCTGACTAAAACCACAGGCATTAGCACTGTTTTCCTACATACATCTCGATAAAACCATGGCTTTAAGAATCACTACAAATGCTGTTAATCACTGCAAACAAAAGTCTTCAGATGATTTTAAAAAATTAGCTTATTATGGAAAACATACAACAGTCTAGACTTTAGGAAGAATGGAGAATAATATGGCTGCATTTTAATTCTTATCCTGCTTTTATATATAAAGATTTTGAAAATCAACCCAGATTTTCTGATTCCAGACAAATTTCACTCAAGCAAACTATACTTTTGACTGAATTGGAAACTCTCTGTAAACTTATGTTATAGTTTCTTAGTTTTCCTATTGTGCTGCTCTGACAAGTTGAAAAATAGACATTGGTCCTGTGAGTGTGTATGTGTGCAAGTAAAAAAAAAAAGTCTATGCAGGTTATCAGTCAGAAATAGTCAGACCATGGAACAGCTGAAAACATGGAAACAATTTCCTCCCTAATTTGGGCAGATTGGAATGCATCCCCAAAATCCAAACGGAAATAGTAAAATTTAAAAACTTTTTATTAGTACCTAACCCAGCTGCACCTGGCCGGCCTAATTGCCTTCAACCTGGTCATTACTCAAAGGCATGAAGTTTAGCCACCAACAGCACTTATTAATGTGTAATAGGAATTTACTTGTAAAACAGAATTATTGGAACGGTGTGATATCATAAAGACAGAGGTGCTGACATTTTAGATTGTTTTATATAGGGACGTTGAGTTATAATTTAGGAGTTGGATATGCTTCAGGTGATTAATCATTCTTAGGTATAACTTTAAATGTCTGGTGGATATACGTAGAAGTAACGTTTGTGATGGCCAGCTCATGAAGCATGCTTGTGTGAATAAGGTCACATTTGGTTTCTGGACAATCTACTTTTCCAGCATTTTGTGAAAGGTTGGTGCAAAACCTAGAAGTGCTGAGGCCGCAGTTTATTGAAATGTTTCAGCAAGACAGCCCCTCACTGATTTCTGTAAAGATGTCAAAGCCTAAGCCCATAAAAGTGCTTAGGCAAATTCTCCTCTTCGTATCAATGGTGTGAGAAACTGAATACATTAATGCTGTTGGACCTCAAACTTAGAATCTGTCAATATGATTCCAGTGATTGATGGTTACAGACTTTTACCTACCTCATAAATATAATGTGCCTTGATTACAGAAGCACTGCTAGTGCTGCTATAGTTAGTTATGTCAGCACTTCCATTGTAAACCCTGTTTCTTTAGGGGTTTATAACTCCATCATAAAAATTCACTCTAGGATGAAATTTATACCATAGGCTTCAAGACTGTAAGCTAGTCATTGAAAATGCAGATATACTAAAAAAAGCCCGCTTCAACAAAGGCAGAAGCCCCAGACCTGCAAATTTTTTCATGTGTGCGTGTTATTTCTGTAGCTGAGAAATGACTTCACTTTAGAGATGAAAGGTTGCTGCCTTTTGCTCCCTAGTGGGGGTCAGGCTCTGTGTGGGTGACTGTATGTACACACATACATACGTGAATATACTTCTGTCATAAATATTTTAAAAACATAATATGTGTGCAATAACTTTTTTCAAAAAAAAGCTTGTAGTATTAATACCTTGAAGTTTTTTATCCATAACATAAACCAACACTAAACACCAATTTATAGACAAAATACAATTGCTGCAATGGAGCGTGAAGGTCAAGGGGGAAAGCATTAAAAATATATTCAGTTAAATGCAGGGATTTGGGTGTGAACCTCACCTGGGCTGAGTTCACTTCAGTAAATATGTATACACTTCTGTGAGCAAAATGTCATGGGGGTCCATATGTGATCTTTTTTAAAAGGATGAATTGTTTAAAGCTTGTTTTAAACAGCCTCTGATGTGTTTTCATAAAGCACACTCTTTTTTTAATACTCTGAGATGACTAAAGTAAACCTCCAGCAGGTAATGTGTTTCTTTTGTCTAATGTAGGAGAACAGTCCTACAAAGTTTTCTATGCTGTTGATGGTAAACAGCACTATAAGATGTGGATTTGTTTAAATTACAGTAGAGTTTGAGTGCTCTTAAATGGTGTTCCTTAGTCCTTAATTCAATATTAAATTTTTTTCTGTGTTTTGAGGTTTTTTTAAAAATACACATTGTGGTTAGGTTTGAGGTTTTTTTCTTGTTTTTGCATGTTATGAAATTAGAATTTGGATATCAAAGAGAACTGAAAATGTAACTGGTAATGTCTGTTTCCATATTCCAGCCTGGTGATATGGCAGATAATGATTGGACCTTAATATGTGACATATCTTCCAATGGGGCTGTATTTACTAGTGGTGTAAAACTGGCTCACTATAATTTAATTAGTTAATGTGTCTTAAGTTTCATTAATCTTTTCTTGCTGTGCGTGTTACTGCTTTTCAAAGACTGATGAAAAAGAGAAGGCAAACTTCATTGCTTCTTTCCCCAGTTCTTTCCCATTGCTGGTTAAAATAAAATTAAGATGTCTGGCTAGCTATCATTTTTATGAATTATAGATAGAAGTAGCTGAGGAGGAATTAATTTCTTTCTCTAAGTACCTTTAAAAAAATATAGATGAGCCTAAGATGAGGGTTGTTTCTATTACTAAAAGTCCCACTGCTTCGACACTCTACAGCTTTTAATAAAGAATTGAGCTAAGCTTCTTTTTCTTTAAAGGTAAAAGTTAACCTCGGATGGATACCTTCACTTGATTTACTGATATTACCTCTCCGCTCTGTTCACTTTAAGGTTTTTGGCATAAAATTTCTAATGGCTGGGATTTTTAGGAGCCTAGAATCTTTCCATTTGTAACACGAATTGAAACTCTGTAGCTTTGATTCTTTCCCTTCCTCCTCCCCTTACCCCCCCGCTCTATCTGCAAATAAAAAGACCAATCCTCCCAAAAAGCAGCTTGCATATATCAAAGAAGAGACCTGGAATCTTAAATAACTTTATTTATGAAACAGGAGGGAGTGGGTGGTGGGACGCTAAACTTTTGAGGGTGGGCATCCGGCTCTCACAGTTTACTTGGCTGGTTGAATATCTTGAAAGCCTTAATTTAAAAGTCATCTTACAATCATTTTTAATTGGCTTCAAGTAAGTAGTTGAGCATTTGTTCTGATAAGGAGGTTTTTGCTCTATGTGTGCCATAAAATCAACAAAAAGAGGGATCTGTTTAATACAACAGTGATGCTGGGCTTTTTTGTTTCTAGGGTTTGCCCTAAACAGGATTTACCCCTTAAGGCAGCAGTAGCACACCATAAAAAGACCATTCTTTTACTCCACAGCAGCAAGGCTTTAACTTTCTGGTTTTCAGATTTCTTTTTTTAATAGGCAGCAATAACAAGACTTCCATAGGGTGGTTGCTATAAGTACTGTACATGGTGTCTTAAGATCAGAATGCTTTGCCTGCAATGTTTTATTGCTTTTTGTTTAAAAAGGCCTGGGAAAGAGCATCTAACAAACTTCAAGGTTCAGCTCATGTTTCTGGAAACTTTTCTGGGTGGGGAAAGCTCATAGATGGAATAAAGTCAAGCTGGTTTTGCTGATTTACACTTACATTATCGCCTGAGTTCTCAAATCTAGGTACTCCGAAACCCTGACAAATATCCTGGTTTGCATTGTAACAAAAAACACCCTAAACCAACCAACCAAAAAAAAAAAAACCCAAGAAAACCCCAGTGAAAGCCAGAGAATTTAATTGAAAATTTGGAATTAAATACTTCCATGCACCATTAATTATGTTGCTATAGAAATGTCAGCCTTTCTTTGCTCCCACATATCTATTAATTAAGTCAGTGTGGCATTTTTTTATCTGAGGATTTGTTCCTGCTTACCCTGGAACTCAAAATCTAGTTTACAACTGTGAAGAGTATTTATTTGGAGAAGCTAGTTACTTTGTACCACCCTCTCAGTTCCTTTTATCATCTGTGTTTTTAAAGTCTCCTCCTGACTAAGCTGCAGGTGGTCTGCTTTTTTTTTTGAGTAGCATGCAGAGCAGACACACACCGCCCTACACCCCACTGTCTACTTCTCATGTTCAGCGTGTGTGATGTGAAATTTCATGCAACTCCTTTGATGTTATGTTTTGTTTGTTTGTTTGTGAAAAAAAGGATGCTTTTAGGTGGCTTGTTCATCAGCACATTGGTCACATTGTTCTGTACCTGTTTGTTACAATTCCATTGGTAAACTCTTTGTCTAATAACAAGTTAACATTGTGAATTGTGTGGTTTTTCTGAGAAGTTTGACTTCTCTGGAATTCCACAGTTTTCTAACACTGTTTCAGTGGAGTGAGCTTCCTGTAATGCTGGTGGCAGTCAGATGAACTGTCTTCCAATGTTACTGGAGAATGCTGGAAGGTGCAGCCCTGCTCCTAAGGCTGGGGAAACTTTCTCTGCCCCTGCCATGGTCCTCATTGCTCATGGTGCACCAGATAATGCTGACAAAAAGATAATGCTGGCAAAAAGACAGTTTCAGGGAGATAGGAGATGTGCATTAGAAAGTGTATCTGACCCAAGGCCTTGTTCTCTTTCCGTTGCTGAGTAATTCATAGAAATTTTTTTCAGTTTTCTGGAAGTTGCTAGGAATTTCTTTATTGAAAATTGTTCTTGGCTGTCCCTGTGAAGTTGAAGGTGCATGAACTTCTGTCTTTTGGTGCTTTGTTTGCTCATTCACATGCAGTTTCTAATGGTTTTTCACTTGTACTGATTGAGTCAGATAATGTGGCAGGTTTGTTCAGATGTTTGTTTTAACTGGATCATCTTACTGCCACGGAATTCTTTGGAAGGGAAAGACTGGCAAGTCAAAAGAAGGACACTCACATCTGGTACAGATGAAACAATGCATTTTTCCGCTTCTCCTATAAAAATGTGTCCCCTGACCCTCCCTCCTCTCTTCCATAATCCTCTTAAAGCATTAGTTTGCATGCCTGCTTTGCACCTAGATGTACAATGGGCTTGCAGGAAGGAGTCGTATATTTGTTTTGGCTATGTGAGCTATCTTGGTGCATGGTGTGGTGGGTGCCCCCATTTTTGCTCGCATGATCAGATGTAAGCTGAGCCTGCTTCTCAGAAGAGATGAGGTTATTCAGTCATCTTATGCCAAAGTCTGTGTGAGGTTTGGGGAAACAGGCTGTCAGTGTGCATTTTGTTGAAACTGAGAAAAGCGGGGCCTGCTTGGGAACCTAGGCGGTGCTTAAGACTGGGGAACTACCCCGTAGTGCAGCCCATGTTGCCTGTCTTCTCCAGCTACCATAATCTCTTTAAAACATCCCCTATGACTGAGGATTCCAGGAGCCTTGAGCTGCTTGGAGTAGTGGCCTCTCCTTCCTCCATAAGCTTTTCTCTGAGTACCTCTGAAGTAATGGTGTACTTGGCTAGAGATCATATGCTTTTTCTCTCTTTCAGTCCCTCACCCTCAGTGTAACATAATTCTGTAGCTGTATCTAGCAACAAAACGGCCTGTCAAAATGTCTTCTGGTGACACTTAACTTCAAAAGAATTTTGGTGACATTTGGCATGCAGTGTTAACAGTAAGAACCTGAAAAGCGTATGCAAAAGGTCATTTAGATATATAAGAACAGTGTGTCACAATCTAATGATCTTTCAGATGATTGTGAGGGGCTCAAAGAGTCTGTAGGACAGTAATCTGGATGCTAATGAACTTTACAAACCGTCCAGCTCTGCAGAGGTTGCTTTAATGCCCCAGTTAAGTGGTGCATTTCAGTTAAATCTGTGGATGTCACTTGAATGCTGACAAAATACCGGGGAGAACTTTGGGGACTTTTTTTACAGCAGGTAACACCTTAATTAGCTTGATGGACTAATCTGACATTCTTAACTCAAGAAGAACTGTGTCCTTTTCCCCTCTTAAAAACTGTCCATGTGTAGTAGATTCACCATGACTTTTCAAGCTAGATATTTTTTTGCAAGGTCTTGGGATGTGGAATTCTTGAGGCAGGAAAAACATTAAGTACTGTCCTTTCAAAGGAATAAGGATATCTGTGTGTATATATACATGCATGTGTGCATGCATGCAGTCTCCCATACAAAAACTGACTTTCAGATCATGTAGAATACAAAAAATACTTCCTTGGTGAGAGTAAAATGCACATGGAAATTGTGGAGTTTCTTTAACAGAACCATAGAGGGGTTGAGGTTGGAAGGGACCTCTGCAGGTTGGTCATCTGGTCCAACTCCCCTGCAGAAAGATGGTCACTTGGAGCAGGCTGCCCAGGACCTTGTCCAGATAGCTTCTGAATATCTGCAAAGATGGAGACTCCACAACCTCTCTTGGCAACATGTGCCAGTGCTCAATCAACCCTCACAACGAAAAAGTGTTTCCAGCTGTTCAGACGGAGGCTCCTTCATTTTTTTACCTCTGGTCCAGTCAGTGAAAAGAGCCTGGTGCTGTCCTCTTCACATCCTCCCTTGAGACATTTTTCTTCTCCAGGCTGAACAGTCCCAGCTCTCAGCCCTTCCTCATAGGAGAGATGTATCAGTTTCTTTGTCATCTTGGTGGAACTTTTCTAGGACTCTCCCCTGTATGTCCATGTCTCACTTGTACTGGGGACCCCAGAACTGGACACAGCACTCCAGCTGTGACCTTACCGGTGCTGAGTGGAGGAAAAGGACCTCTGCTCAACATTTCTGGTAAGTCTAATGCAGCCCAAGACACCACTGATCTTTGCCAGAAGAGCACACTGTTGGCTCATGTAACTTGGTGTCCACCAGAAGCGCCAGGTCCTCATATGCCAAGGTGCTTTCCAGAAGAGAGACCCCCAGCATGTTATTGGTACGTAGGGTTGTTCTTTCCCAGGTGCAGGACTTTGTACTTCCCATTGCTGAACTTTGTGAGGTTAAGGATTCTGTGCACGACCTACATAAGTATAATACAGCTCAGCCTGGAAATTATTTTCAGGTTCAAGTGTGTTGTATTTGACTTCCTTTTAGTATGTCTAAATGTTAAACTGGTAGAAATTTTCAGTTTATCTCTGGGGGTTTAGTTTACCTGAAAGGGCAGAAATGAACTTTCCTTTGATAACTAGTCCTATTATGAAAGCTTTTAACAAATCAGAAATATATACTATATTTTGTTCCGCATGTGAGCAGTCTGTACAAAAGTAAATCCCTTAGGATGTGACTATAAATGATTACTTTTAACCTAATACAACAATATTTTTCAAGCAGAGTAGACGTACTATTGAGACTGTATTACCTTCAGATTTCAGCATTTTTCTCAAAGAGCAGGTATCTGCTAATAAATTTACTTATCACTCTCATTCACACATACATAAATGAAAAATAGTCCTTCTCATCTTTGAATGTTCTCCATATTGCCTTTATTTTGTACCATGGCTACTGCTGTTTTGTAAGTCTCTGACTTTTCTAAAGGCTGTGCCTAGCCAGCTACTGGATTCTCTTCCCTGGCTATTCCTCCTGAAAGAGAAAGCAATAATGCTTGTTCGATAAACAGAATTTATTTAAAGCATTCTAGATACTGTAGTAAAATTTGCTGTGTGTTCCTAAATGAATACACTGAACTCTACACCATGGTGTCAGAGTAGGTATGGCAAACAAGAAAAAAAGATAAAGTTGGATAAGTTTTATTAATGCTTCTCTAGAATTAACTGTTTTACCTTTTGGTCCATGGTTGGATTCTATCCTGTTATCATTCATAAGATGATGGCAAGAGCCTTGCAAGTAGTTTGTGGTCCAAAGATCTGCTCAAAGCTTAGCCTGAAGAGGACAGGGTGGAACTGCTGAAGCTGGAGGTGTGAAAATGTGGCACTTTCTAAAAAAGACAGATGCTTTTTAAAAATACAGGAGGTGGAATACTTCATTAAAGATACATCAAACATATAGATATTATATTGCAAAAATTTGTTAATGTGGGGTTTTTTTCAGGTACTGTGGCCCGTAAAAATGTTCCTTGCAATTCTGAAGCACATTACTATCCATGGCACTTTTAGGAGTCAAACATACTAGTTACTTTAATCGGGATAATAATTTAGAGTGTCAGAAGGGTAGTGTACCTTTTCAGTGTTTCCATTTGGTATTATTTTACTCCTTTAATAGTACTTTATAGTTCCCAACCTTACCTCAATTAGCAGTACTGACAGATGCTAGTTCAGCGTTTTACCTCTAGCCAGCAGGGCTTTCTTTAGAATAAATGTCAGTAATTTTATGTTGCTAATTTGAGGTGATATACCTACATGTGAAATTACATTTTAACTCTCTTGTTATACCTGCAGTGAGAGATGGCAGCATAAAGAAATATAAGTGAATGCGCCTGAGAGATGGTTCAGGACTAGAAGGTTCATTATGGAACTTTTATAGCTCATTTTGAGGCATACTGCAGATTTTGTTAACTCTTTCTTCCACTGTGCGTGTATTTCTTCTACATGTCTTTTTTCCCCCTTTTGTTTTCTTTTTAAAAAATGTGTATTTCCTTAGAAGATTTTGGGAAAAGTGGGGGTGGGATTTGGATTTTTAAAGACCACTAAATCCTGTTATAGACAGCTTTTTAATAACAAACATTACTTGGTTAGTGAAAGGAAAATGTCTGTTAGTGCACTAAAAGTTGCTATCTGAAAATGTCAAGAAGTGTTCAGTAAGTAAAAGAAGGAAATGTGGTATTTCTTAAAATCAGACAGTTCTTGAGAAAAACCTTAAGGAAGCTTGTCCCAGGTAATAGGAAGCAAGCAGAAGGAGAATATTTCGGAGAAGTATGCTCCTGATCAAGCACAGTGGTCACAACTAGTCAATACTAGTGACTGGTATCAGCAGACATCATCAAGAAAAATCTGTGCTTGGGTATTGTTCTCGAATTTGCACTGCAGAATACAGGGGAAATTGCACAAGAAGGCAGAGCTTCAGCATAAAATTGCAAGAAATTGCAGTATTAACTATTCCATGTAACTATTAACTATTCCATTCCATATTACTTGGAATTCATTTTTAAAGATGGTGTGACATTGCCCGTGTAGTTATGTATTTCAATCTTTCCTGAAAGACGCCTTTTTTAGTACTTTGGATTTTCCTGCAGATTCTGTCAGTCAGTTACTAAATTACACTTTTTTTTTCTATTTAGTAACGAAAAATACCACATGTGGGCATGATAATAACTTCATATGTGACAGCAAATCTGGCCATGCATACTGACTAGAAAGTAAGGCAGGAATATATGCTTTCTGCTGCAAAACAAAAGCCAATACATTGATTAAAGAATTTACTTTTTCTCTTTCAGTATATTCTTATACCTAAATAGACATTTTCAAGACATAGAGCTAGAGCATTATATATACTACAGAAATGCTTAATGTGGAATAATCTGTTTCCTGATTTTGTAACATGCATTTAAAATTGTTCCTAAGTGTTTTTATTTATAAAGTTAATGGATGCTTCCTATGTCATTGCATAGATGTGAGATTTTCTGTCATTTTTGCTTTACTGTGTGGATCTGCATTGATTACTTTGGAGCAGTAATTTCAGCATTTCTATTTCTAAAATGGTCTAATCTTCAGTCATTCTGTATATGAGAAATCTTCTATTAATTTACATAATGACTGTAATTTTAGCCTAGTTGTAGCTGCAGAAATAAAGCTGGCCTAATTTTGAAGTTGAGTTGAACAAGATTGTCATGTTCATAAAGGTTCGATTAAAAATAGCAATGGTATTTTTCAAATAAATTGAGAAACATTTATTAAAGCCTCTTTAATACTATGATAAATTTCTTAATAATTATTCACTCATCTCTGCTGATGTGAAGATTTTATAGTATTAGCCAGTGTGCATCTCCTTCTGCTCCTCCAGTTAATTTGATTCTTAACCATGGGGCAGGGGGAGGGGCACAAACCAGACAATTTAACATAAAATGTAGAGAGATTATCCAGCTGTATGACTTGTTATTCTGCTAAAGCTGAAATGTGCCACCACTTTTGGATGGAATGACTGCTGCTACTTGTAGTCATCTAAAATAGGATGGAATGAAATGTGTCGTTTTCAGTAAAAGGTCAACATTTCTTTCAAGCAGTTACAGAGAATTAATTTTTTTTTTTCCCCAAGCTAGCAATGCAGATTTCTTCTCTTCTCTGCTTCGAACTTTTGGCCTTGCCCTCATGTATATGGGTGGTATGTGTTTTAAAATTGATATATTAATGTTGAATTTTTATTGTCACGCTTTCTGTTCGTGCGCCTTTCAAATCCTTCATTTGTTTGTTTCTGAACTTTGGACGTATCGTAAAAATGTCACCATTGTGGCTGAACATTAAGCACCTTCCCTTTTTGCTCTGGGCCGTTGAAATAAATTTGGACCAGGTGCTCCTCTCATAACAGAAGTCCTTGATGTGCCCTGATAGCGAGCGGGAGAGCGGAAGCTGTCAGCTTTCAGCTGGCTTGAAGAATGCAATTAGAGCAGTTTTAATACTGTTGAGGGACCCCATCCAGTCAAAGTTGTTTGAGTTAAGCCAAGTCTAGGATCCTAAACATGTACTTTAGGCATGTCAACTTTGTCTTTTTAGTCAGAGCGGATCTGTCATTCCCACACATTATTTGAGGGTAGATTCTTTTTGTTGGGCTGTTGGGGGTTTTTATATACTAGGGAAAATACTCCCATTTCTTACTAGCTCACTGTTATTTTATCTGTTAGCTTTGTCTTTATGGCATTGTTAATACTCCTGGTTCAAAGCATTTATGGTCAAATTAGGGCTTAAAACACTTTTTTAAATGTCAAAAGTTCCTATGTCTTTGCATAAACCTCAGATTAGGTAAATTCATAAGTGGTTCATCACTAGGTTTTCCAGATTTGACTGGTTAAAGAAAGAGTAACATCAGTACAGATCAGAACACATGAAGTCTGTAGAAAAAAGTCCTAGAGAACAGGCAGTGCTGCAATGAGGTACTGTTTTTACTGAAGTCTCAGCTTGAATTAATTTCCGTACTGAGTGTGATTCATTGGTACCGAAAGCAAAGGGATGGAAAACTTGCAGGCTCATCATTTTTTTTTTCTTCTCCTTTGTTTAATTAGAATTTTCAAGTTGGCTTGTTGCTTCTTCCATTGCTCACTGTTAGAGCTGACTTCACTGGAATAGGTTCTTTCCTGAGGGATAGTCCTCAGCTGGACATTTCATTTATTTCCCTGCTTTTCCTTAGTTGGTAAAGTGTCTCAGTAATTTTAAGCCTCACTAGGTTGCAAAGTAGAAAACAAAGGTATAAAACAAATCTATAAACAAAGACAGTGAAACTTTTGTTTTGGTAAACTATGAGGTTGGGTTTTTCCCCATTGATTAGCTTTTGGGGCAGGGCAGACAAGATGGTCTTTTGCAGAGTTTGAGTTTCAAGGTCTACCTAAAAGAACAAAAAAGTAAGTCACCGTCTCTGTTACCTCCCTAGTTTTCAGATGAGGATGAGAAAGGCAGCAGAAAGCCAACTACAATGTAGTTTGTGTGGGATTTGATAGACCAAATTGTGTTTCGCTATTTCTTTGGTTAAATTAATAGCATTAATGGCTTAAAAAGATAGGATTGGCTTATTTTGAGCTTTGATTGTTAGCATGAAAACTTTCTAATTTCAGAAATTACTGCATAAAGACATTTCCAAGGCTCAATTCCTTGTCATGATGAATTGGAAAGGGAAGTTTTTTGTGATTTCCACATAACTTTCACTCGTTTCAAGAACTTTTACAAATGCATATGTATATATGTGTGTGTGTGTGTGTATGTAAATTAGAAAAAAGTCAAACTTACTGCCTGCCTCTTAAAAGCTTTTTTTAGGAGAAACTACATACTGGCTATCTTATGTTTGTAAGATAGAAGACAGATTCTCAGGAGATCCTGGACAAATCCTCAGATAGAGAGAGTAACAATGAACTTGGCTGTTTGTTCTTGCCTGATGTCTGGTGCTTCTTCACAAGGAGCATCTCTTCTTTCTCCCTTGTCTTCCCTGTGCTAATAAACCTTTTCACACAGCTTCTTAAGAGAGTGTCATAGTGTAGACAAATGTACTGTAAGAGGCATGCCAAACCAGGAGGGAATTGGCTCCAAGCAGATGGTGATGGGCAGACTAGGTTATGGAGAGCTTGGTTCTGGATCAAATGTTCATTTTGTGCTTTTGTTTTCAATGGAGGTGTGAGTTAGTGAAGGGGGCAAATCAATAAACTCCTCTCTACCTTTAGTTCCTTCTGCCATCTTTTCTTCTGCTGGAGACAAATTCCTGACTCTTTCCAGTGGTGTTGGGCCTCTTCTCCCTTCAGGATGAAATAGAAAGCAGAGTCTGTGTTTCACTGATGTTACTGGTGCTGAGAAGGCATGAGCTCAAATGGTTAAGCTCAGTTTTGAATCAACAAAAGGAGTGGGCCAGCTGAGCTTAGTCCCAGTTCCCAGAAGAGCAGCCAGTGGGGTCAGATGTAATGCTTTGTAAGAATCAGGGAGGAATTTGTGTCCTTTTGTTCTTCCCTCCTAATGCATATTTGGACAAAAAGTGACCAGCTGAACTCTCAGTAAGAAGCATTTGGATGGGTTGAAAATAGTTTGAGAGTATCTCTGTTGCTGGAGGTTATTCAAGCAACTACAAGGAATGATAAAGCTGATCCTTTTGGCAATGAGTGGACTTGTTATTCACCTGAGATCCTGTCTCATCTTTTGGCTGGTTGTAATCAAGTTTGCCATTGGAATGAAGTGTTCAGAGAGGTGATGTTTCTATTAAATTTTCTGGAGAGACTCAAGTGATGGAAGGGTTATGCAGTGACTTGCAGTGGCCTTATTTTGTCATCTGGTGTGATGGAGAGGTAGGCAGTGCTCTGAAGTACAGGGAGGTATTCCAGAGGAATTAATGCTGTATTAAATATCCAAGAATCGGCTTCTCAAGCGATGTTCCTCTCCATTCTGATCCTCTAGTGTTTATTCATATTTTCATCTCAGTCAAAATTTCTTCTGCCAACACAGATGAGTTTGTAGAGCCAACACAGATGAGTTTGAGCCTCACCAGAGCTCATGAAGCATGGCTTGTTTGCTTTTCATTGCAGGGAGCCTGTCCTTTGTAAGAATTATGTGTGAGGCAGTACCACAGGATTGTCTTGAAACCCAAACTGTGGCCTAGCTTGGGCAAGAATAAAAGTGCAGTCAACAGCTTATTTTTAATTCTTCTGGATAAGGCTTTTTCTGGCACAGTGCCTAACAGGGGGCTGTAGTAGCTGGTGAATTGTTGAAGCCAGCACACTGCCCACAGACACGGTGCCTAGATTGAAAAAGTGATATCAAGCTCACAATCTCACATTAAAAAAAAAAAGGCAAAAAAGAAGTTCATTGTAAAAGTTCATTAAATCTATCTAAAGCAGCTATTTTTTAAAGTGTAGGAGTCAGATTTTTCTTTCAATACTAATATAATTTAAACAAATATTAAAGATTTGGATGAATTTTAGATAAGGATTATATTAAATCTGTTTCACTTCTGTGGAAGGAAAGAAATTACTGCATTTGATTTGACTTCCTTTACTTGATTAATTACTGAGTATTTTAAATATGCAAGAGCTATGTCCCATCTGAAATTACAATTATTTGCTTTCCTGATGGATTGAGGATGGTGAAGGTAATGATTCTACTGCAAATTTAAAGCTGGTTATGCTCATAAATTATTTTCCTTCCCTGTTGCAGATTTGTCTTTGCAACCTGTGTGCCATTTGAGCATATTTTTGTCATCATTTGCAAACACTTTAATCAGCCCTAAGTCCTGTCACTGTGGATTAGAATATTTGCAGTGCAGGAGGGCACAAAAAAATGGAAAACAATTGCAGGGAAAAATACTTGGAAGCTGCAGGATAGTAAAATGACTTTGACATGTCAAGTTATCAATTCTTCCACACTGCAAAGCAAATACACTATTGGAGCTCTACAGAGAAATAGATTCAGATTTTGCTGTCATAGCTCTTTCTCAGCAGGAATTGTGCAGCAGAGAGGTGACTGCTGAACTGCTGCTTGTCTGATGCAGAGATGGGATGCTTTCCTGAGCAGCAGAAAGTAGGAGGGTGTCAGAGGAGGCAGCCCTCTGTGCCTGTTAGCAAGTTAAGATGGGAAAGCAAAGTCTCTTCCTTGCTGAATGTGATATATGGCTTAGAGTAGTTGTTTGCCTGCTATCAGTCAGCAGATGATGAATGCTAGTACAGGGCTTTACTCTCATACGAGAGATGGCTCCTGTCTGACATGCTTGCCCCCATGTGAAACGGTTGACTGTCCTCTCTAATCCTTGTGCTGAACTTGACAGCAGCTAATACAGTCTAAGCAGGAGCTATATTTTATGGAGGCTATGGGGAATCGCTTTACATTACATTTAACATTGCCTTTCCTACAGTAGCAGGAAATCTGACTGTGCCTCACGCTTTGTGCACAGCAGTGCTCAGTAATTCTGTGCTCCTGCTGTTGTGGAGCTTGACTTGAGCATCTGCAGGAGTTACAAGCGTGAATGATTTAGCATTTGCCGGGCAAAGCCCTTCTCCTTAGCACTCCTGTGAGCTGTATCTCTGAAACTATGTTATCTAACATATTGGCCTCCTCCACATGCATGCCTACACAATGTTTGAACTGGAAGTTTAGTTTTAGGATACCTCTGCAAAAGCTGGAAGTTACTGGAACACTAAAGACAAAATCTTCCGTCTGTATTTTCCAAGGTCCCACATTTTCATTATATACTTTGTGCAGCTCCCTATGCCACAGAAATGCTGTGTCTTCATGCCTAAAATTCCCTCTGCAATCCTGTTTTCTCTTAGGTTGTTCTAAAAACATGGGGCTTATAAAGGTCATTTGCCTATGGAAGAATGCTTATGCATGTGCAGACAGATGTTTGCATCTACATATCTTGTCTGTACATGTGTGTGTATATATATACACACACACAAATGTAGTATATATACATATATATGTATATATATCCACACACAGAGAATTTTTTACCTAGTCAAGAGATAGTATGAAATTCTGTGTTTTACATGTACCTGTACGTATGGGGCACTGAGACACAGATTACAGGCAGGGTAAGATATAAGATTATGATAATGTGAGATCACACTATAAGTCTTTCTGAACTCTGTCTGAATACCACGAAAGTAATTTATCAGTTAGAAAAAGAAAATTGTAAAAATCAGAAGATCTGGCATGTATTCTTACCAATGATAAACCAGTAAGAGAATTAAATTAGGTGAATAATAATAAATAGGTAATAAAAATGAGATCAGTACAAGTCTAAGAAATAAATCCCTAAATCCAGCAGCAATAACTTTTATCAGACTTAAAACAGAAAGTTGTGAGGAAAAATTAAAAGGAGAAAATGCAGTGCCCTGAGAAAATACTGCTTTAGTGTTAGTCTTATGAAAATAAAGATGTATGGTCATTTGGCTTCATAATCTACAGGTTGAGAGTCTGGGGTTTTTTTCTTTTACAGGATCTACTCTATGGTGAGTGTCTAGTTTTAACTTCAGGAAGGATATTAAAGAAGCCTTTCAAATCTGGATTGATGGTTCATCTTTGCACACAGTATTTCTGTGATCACCTGCCTCAGGGGTAGTGTATGCACATGTATTTATGAAGATGCAATCCATCAGTAACATTGACCTTGGAAGATCAATGTGGACTTCACAAGACTGGGGAGTGTCTATGGTTTTGTGCATGTAGCTGACTGCAAATATTGATTTTATGGTAGGAAAAATTTCTATTGCATAATGTATAGGTAGTTCAGTGGGGCTCATTAGGGTCCCTCAAACACTTCCATTTAGAGAATTGCCATCTTCTCTCCACGAAAAGAGCGAGGGAAGGCTTGTGTAATGTACCTTTACTGTGTATCTTGCATGAGCATTTGGAACTCGGCTCTAGTGGATGAGAGCTGACCTTTTTTGGTTGAAAATGCTTCTTTTGGCTGAAAGAGAAGCAACCTAACTATGGGGCAGGCAGCAAAGCTTGAGAGTTACAGGAGGGAAGAAGCAGGGAAGATGGGAAAGACATCCTGATACTTGCAAGCAAAGTCCCATGTTCAAGTTAAAGATATGTTGGTTATTCTGTGTGTAAAATGCCAGGGATCAAATCCAAAGCAACACTGAGCGGGACCAGTTAATAAACCAGTTAAAATAATGAAGCCTGAAGTTGGATAAGCCTAGATGTATAATGTTTTCCTTTTTACTCAGCATCTCCAATTGGTAAGGAAGCTGTTAGCAAGAACAGGAGATATTTTTTATTTGCCTTCCTGTCACATTCCAGTCTAGAGGAGAATTAACACTACTATCGGTAAACGGGGCAGAATCAGATGGAATTGTAATAAGTGGTAGTTTAGAGAATGCCTCTAAAATGTTCGATAGCTGAGATGTGTCAAAGACTTCCCGGGAAATGTTTATTTCTCTTGGTGTCTCTTTTTAGCGTTTCAAGAGGAAATCGGGTAATGATGTCAAATAATAGTGTTTCTGCAGGAAATACCAGAAGGTCAAGGTGAGCTTCAAGCTAGAATAAGCAGAAAATACTAGAAGAAATATATGCAGTAGGCATATTCAAAAAGGTGACATTGAGGTATGGGCAGTGTTTCTGTTACAGAGATCTGTGGTGTTGAAAGATGTCACTCAAAAAGTTTAGCACATGCATTTTGTGAAAATGATTGTGAAATCATTTTAAAAACTAGAATACATAGAGAAGTACATTATTCATAACTTCAGTCACCAAAAGATATACATTAATTAAGGGTATACTCCTTTGTTAGATGTTATAAAAATCTCTCAACTTTTGAGTCTTCAAACTCCAAAGGTATTTCAAAATACCAGGAAGTAGCAGGCTTGCCAAGATGCATTGAAGCGATAAAGACACTTAAAAGAAATTCAGAAGGAAAGATAAACTTCAAGGCAATAAAAAGCGTGCACATTGGTGTAACTCCAAAAATAGATTGTATGGAGATAAATATGTACAAGGTCTTTCACAAACCTGTGTGAACTTGTGCTTTCATGGGAGAGCATTGCTATGGGATCTGGAAGTGAATACTCCATATTGGTGTGAGATATGATTTGTCCTTTGTGAGAACTTCTGATAAGTATAGTAGCAGAAAAAGAAATTAAAAGAGGAAAAGCGCTGTCATAACTTGTGCAGTATTTAATGGTAGCTGTTACTAGGGGAGAAAGTTCTCTGATGATTTTTAATAGTGAAGCCTTCACTAAAAAGATGGATACTTGGTGTCATAACATGTCTGTATTTTAAAAACATTTATTTACATATTAATTTGAAAAATATTTCTGGGAGGATAAATATGTTATTAGGTGCTTGGGTTTTCTTCTATCCAGTGAATACAGCATCCTGCTAAAACAGAAACCTCCCGTTGAACTGCTTAATTGTTACTTCACTGCATCACATCTCTTTTAAACACAAATAAGCTGTGATAGTCTTTTTTTTTATTGTCGTTTTGATATTTAAGCAGTAATAATATGTATACCAGCTGCATATTGCTTTGGGATAACTGGAGTCTTCTGTGGTTTCATCCATTCCCTTTAACCTCTCTTTAGATTAGGAAGAAAGAACAGTGGATGTGGACAGGAGGTTTCTCCTTCTTTAAAGGTGTATTTATTCAGGTGAAATTGTAAGACTGCTTAGGATTTGGTGTTAAATTATGTTTGGATGTGTGTGGTGTTAAATTGTTTTAGGATTTTGTGGCTGGTTAGCTTTCAAACCATTGATTGGCAACCTAACCCTATTGTTCTGCTTGGTAGTACTGGTGAAAACTTCTTGTCCTTTCAAGCAGTCATCTTTTACCCTTAAACTACAGTTTCAAGGCTGTGACACTGCTTTGAAGTTTTCTGTTCATATATTATCACAGGATAAGCTGCCATGCTGTTTAACAGGGACTGTGGGATGAAGGACTCAGGGTTGGGGGTCTGCTTTTTCTCTAGATGCAATTTTGCACCTCAAATGCGGACTGTTTTCCTGATTACTTTTGGGGTACTTCTTAGGGAGCAATTCATAGTAGGCATAAAATTTCAACACAGGCTGTTTAAAATACTGCTTTTGTTCTTGCCTGTTAAGTCTCACAATTGAAACCCTAAGGAATATTTGAAAAGCGCTGGTCACAATTCTGCGGGTAATAGGATCATAAATAAACATCTATATGCAGATAAGGACTTAACAGAAATCCATCCTTTGAAGGGAAAGCATATTCTGCAACTTTAAATTGCTGGATTTATCTAAATAACATGCAAAGTGCTACAAAGTGCATGTGCACAGCACCCCCCAAACAATTAGAAACATCGATCCTGTTGTGGTGGATTTAGGATTGGAAAGGTAAGGTCAGATTGATCTTGTGGGGGAATCTTGAGAATACACTTGGAGTGGGGTTCTTTATTTCAATTTATTTATTCCCATGTGCTAATAAGCACCTGCCATTCCCATTGAATTTCCATAGAAATTCCCTAGAATTCCCTAGAAGAATCACTCTAATCAAAATATGACTTGACTTGCACACGCCTCTCCAAAAAAAATAAAATTAAGGCATTACTCAAGTTTTGAGTCTGGTGTTGTTCAATCATATTAGCATGTAGGTGGGCATAAACTTCATGTACACACAAGAACAAGTAGTTAGCAAAAAATGTTAATACTTTAAATTGTATACTGACTACAAAGGAAGAAGAAAAAGCTCAATGGGTGTTGATTTGAACCCACTGGAGAGAGATGACTAGCGGCAGAAATAAATATACAGTGCTGCCTTTTTTTTTTTTNNNTTTTTGGTCAAGTTTTGCATGGAGAAAGTTGGTAACATATGGCTTAACTCAGCTCTGACAAAATGAGCACCATGATTATTGATGCCCTATTTAGCCAAAATATGAATCCAAAACTAATATGAAAAAATCAATGTGGCAGTTATTTTGTTCAAAAGAAAATAATTGGTCTTAATAAAGCAAAGCCAACAAAAACCAACAAACCTAATAAAACAAACCAACAAAACAAATGAACAAAAACCCCATGAAAACAAATTTCATTAAGGAAGGGTAGGTCAAGGTAGCTATGCCTGACAGTCTAGTTTATGCTTAAAGAGAAGGGGCTGAGGGGTTTTTTTCTGAGGGTTTTTTTTCTGCATAAGAGCCTCAAAAATATAATAAAAACCTAAAGAAGGTAGAAGATGAATGGGAGATCATGGTATATTTCTGTGTTCTGTTTTACTTTAAAATACTTTTAATTGCTGTTGAGAAATAAGTCTCTTAATGTTGGGGTTTTTTTTCCCTTTTCCTGACAAAGTCACTATATTAAAGACTGAATTTTGGTCACTGAGTGCATTAGTTGATCGCAATAGTGGACTTATTTATAAACTGTCGTAGAGAACAGTCATGTTTTCAAAAACATGCAAATGGAATTTCAAGGCCATGCTTGTGTTCCGTGTATTTCTTACCTATGTTCGGTGTTTTGTGTCTCAACAATGCTTGATAGTGTGAATGCTGGGGAAATGTAACAGCCATGTAGAAGAAGGTGCTCATTTACTGAAAATAAATCACATGCAGGTTTAACAAGTGCCACTGAGAGAAAATAGTGATCAGAATTTGTAGGGAGCCAACTTAGGCAGCTATAAAATCTGCGTTGGGCTGTTCACACACAAATAATAGCAGTAATATGCTGCTGTGATTTTTTTTCTGAATATTTAGAAACTGCTTGCATAGCTGAAATTCTAGATGTATTTTCCTTTATTTAAAAAATGGTTATTATTTTTAGATAAATAGTATAAAATTATATTTATAAGTTGTATGGGGGGGAGGTTCTTTGTTTTCCTGCTAGCTGATAGATGAGCAAAAGGTATACTTTTTTATATATAGCCAGCCATCCAGCCAGAAATAAATGTACTTTAAGTATCTACACCACACACAATTAATTGTTCGAGCTTTTCTTGTCAGTATTGGTGAGGATATTTTTGATGTTTTTAATTGTGTGCATGTGCTTATCCTGTGCATTTTGTGTTATTTGGTACACTACCCGAAATGAATCCTATTACTATTTAAATATGACTCTCTTTCCACTTGTAGTGTAATTCCACTTGTGCTATCTTGAGAGGAGGGATTTTCTTATTCTATTTGCTTCAAAGCCAAATATTTAGCAGCATTTGCAGCCTTTTATACATGAATGTTGCTAAATCAACCTCCATGATTTTCTCGTTCCTGTTACCAGAGGTGATGGTCAGGGAGACATATTTGGGGACCTTAGTAGATACCTCCCATTATTTTAATACTATTTACAGCTGCAATGATTATAAAGTTCTCTGTAATTTGTTGGCTGATTTTTTTTGTTGCAATTTCACACATTTGTGAAATACTACAGCAACTTCTTGTGTAATATGTCTGAACCAATTATAATTTCTTTCTATATTAGATATGTAATGTTCAAGCCTGTAGTTTGTTGTAATCTTAAGTACTCCTAATATTTCTCTATAACATATTTACTTGAAATATTACTTTTGTGTTTAACGATGCAAGTACAAAATGAGTTCTTGCAGGTTTCTTCTTTTGTGCTGCAACTGTGCCTGAGCCTTGCAAAATACTACTTTTGCTCTCTCATTTTGGCTCTCTCTTGAGCAGTGACTGCCAAATAGTTCAAATTCCTCATCTGTTTGACTGTGTCTGTGAATATCTTGCAACTGCTCCTAGCTTTCTGCACTTAGTCCTAGAAGGAAATTCCCTCCCTTCCTGCCCTCTCCTGGATGCTGTCAGTACATGGATAACTGTAATATTTGAAATACCAAGTAAATCCATCCCCTGTTACGGGTTGGAGTGATGGGAGCTGTGATGTTCTTTCAACATATCTCACACCCTTCTTTCAGAGCTGATCTGTGTTCTAAGAGGTAAAAGTAGAGGGGCTCTCTCAAAGGGACTTACATGAATCCTGAGAACATCCACCTTACAACTATAGTTAATTTACAGCTATTCTAGGTCTGTGGATAGAAATACATCTGTAGTAGGGCAGGATGTGGAACTTCATATTACTGTAGTACCTCATTAAAAGTTTCTTAGGTACTCTTTGTAGCTTTCTAGCATGCATTAGTACAGCAGGAAGAAGGAGAAGCATTAAACATGTCTACACTTGTGATTTAGGGCAAGTTTTGCCCAAAACAAATAAGGCATGCATGTCTTGGGATAATTCTACTACTCACAAGAAGCAGCACATTCTGTCTTTGTTGAACACCTCTTTTAGTTGTATGATGCTATTTTCTACTGAACCCTGTGGGCTAGCTGGTTGGAATCTCTCTTATTAATGCTTTGAAGGGAATTTAGGCCTGGAATCTGAGAAAATATCTCTTAATATTTCATAATGTATGTTTCACTGTCGTGCTTCTAGGTATTTAGCAAACAAAACATAGTTTCTTGCTTTTCATAGTAAAACTTAATAACTCTTACTGATTGTCTCTGTGTGTTCTAAATTTGGGCAGAGTGAACAAAATCTAATTGTTGCCAGGGTTTTTATTTGTTTCAGTAACCCCATCATGTTTGTTTGTTTATTGACTGTATCGCTGAGAGATTCCCAATTAAGAGCTGTCCTTGCAGTCTTTCAAAATTAAGTTTCCACTACTTCTGAAGTATCTCTAGTACCTTATGGTTTGCAATACTGGCAATCTCTTATGAAGATTGTGCAAAATATTAAAAATCGTCTTTTTTCATGAAATGAAAATTTCAGTTATGGCAAACAACATTGGTAGCTAGTTAATGCTATATTAAATCAGTGGTAATACTTGGAAGTTACTATCTTCCCAAGTTCACCTTGTGATGAATGACTGTTTTTTGAGATACACATGGTAGCTAAATGTCAATTCCTCTTGATTTTATTGAATCTTTGGAATGTAATTACTGTTGTGCTCTTGAAAATGTCCATAATAAATACTCCCATTCTGTACATGCTTTGCAAAGGAATGTATTGTAGCACTTATATACAGTATGGCAATCCCATGTATAAGAATGGGCTATGTTTAATACCAATGTAATAATTTCTTTTAAAAATGATTTCTTTTTAAACACAGTGACCTTTTTCGGGATAATTATTTTGCTATTGTTAATACTAGTATTGGAATGATTGTCAAATGGCCCACATTTTTTACAGTACTGAAAGAGGAAAGTCCACTTAATATTAAGTGTTATTTTTTTGGAGATAACAAACAAGTCTTTCTAGGATTACCTGCCAAATAAAGTATTTAAGGTTATTGCAGGATTGTAATAAATTCAAGGTGTCTGTATTTGCATACATTTTTAGTAAGTTAGGGACTTCTCTGTGGGAGAAATACAACTGCTATGTTTGCTCAGCAGTGACTTCCAGCATTAACTCTAACCAGACATCTTGGTTTTGTCTTTGGAGTTACTTCTGGGAAAAAAAATTACTTTTTTTGGTGAGATCTGATTTCCCTCACAGCTACCTCCATGTGCAAGGAGCGGGTGATGGTGTTTTATACTTCCATAGGAATGGTCACAGATTCTCTACTTGAATCAACTAAGACCTTAGGTTTCCAAACCATTTAGGAAATGCACTGTTGGTATTCTACCAACAGAATCATCCACAGGACTATTGTCTAGGGCTAAAGTGGTTGTGGTTGCTTTTATTTAACCTCATGGTTCCTGGTTTGCTTGAAGGGGTTTGGGGTTTTTTTAATATCAGAAGAAATGAAGACCACAGCATAAGGTTTGACTGAACTAACTTGAATGGGAATTTGGAACAATTTAAATTTGCAAGGCTTGTAATACGTGAGGATTGTTAATCATGTTAGCAAGCTGGCCTTCTCTCAGTGCTGACATGATTTACAGTGTTGGTATTAAGCTTTGCACTATACCAAAGGTAAAGGTGATTTACCAGCTTCTAGTTGGGATGTTTCTTCTGATTATACAAAAATTATTTCATACTCTGACAGACTAGGGTGAATTTATCATTAGAAAATACTTCTCTAAGAAAGAGAAGACCAATAGTACCAGGAAAAAAAAGAACTGGCAAAAGAGTATAACTGAAAATGGGATTTGAACCAAGACACAAGGGAAATAATGTTAATTTAGACATCACTGTAAATCACTATATCCAAATACAGGTTTCTTATCCATAAACCATATTGGTGCTCAGAGCAAGATTAAAGGAGTCTAATAATGAGATTACCCGTTTAGCAAGCTGTTTCTCAATATTAAATTACTCTTCCCTTCCTCTTCACTTCTGCTGAAGGTAAAATGTAAAATGGTTGAATGTTTTCATTTATGAAGAGCTAAATTACCATAGATTACTATTAAGGTCTGATATCAGGCCAAGATTCATTTTTTACTCGATGTCTAGTGTTTAAGAACAAGAGATGTCTGATGGGGTACCCACTCTTTTCTGAGTGCCTGCCAAATCTTGTATGTCAGCATTCCCTCTGATCTTTTAATGGGGGTTAAAAGGAGAAAACCAAGGTTTTTATTACAAGTGGAAAGTAGTTTGCAGTAGAGATTGTTTTCTTTTAGTTATTGTAATGATGGTAGTGCATCAAATACTATATTATTTTTATAGGACCATTTTTTTCTTCTTTGTTTTTTTTTCTTTAACTCTGAAATATGGCAGAAAACAGGGTGTGGAGAAACTTCTCAGAATTTTTGTTAGTTGGATAAGGAAATGCTTTAAAAATATTCTTTGAAGTTTACAAATGAATGCTGGACTGAGCTTCACAGTTGTTTTGTGACACCAGGAAAGGCAGCAACTTGGCACCTTTTTTAAATACCTTAGTTAGCACTGGGGATGTGTTGTCTGGTACCTGCACTCACAGTGGGCATGGGAGCTGTTTGACTCCTCCAGTGAAATGTGCTGGGAAGCAGCCAGTTAAATGCAATGCAAATCTCTGTGGCTTTTCCCTCTGTGTCTCCTGTTATGGCAAAGTCCTGAGCAAATTAACAGAGCACAGATGTACTTACTGAGAATTTATGCTGTTTCTATGCTACTTAATTGAGACTATAATCCCCTCAAGGATTTAGCATCTTTTTTGATCTATTAACACTATTTTCTGTTTTATTACATTTTACTTCTGAGTAATATTACGGTTTCATCTGAAATATATTCTTCAGGTTTGGGTGGTTTTGGTTGGGTTTTCCCCCTGTGGCCCCCCCCACCTAATTATGGACATTCAGATCCATCTTCCATTGTACAATCCTGTCTGTCTTCCTCTTCCTTTATAGCTGTCTTAGTTGTAGCATTAACAGTGCCACCAGGAAAAAGAAAAGCAGAATGCAGCTCTTCCTGGTAAGCTATGGAAATTCATAATCTCTCTCTGACCAAATGAGGTGAAATCTAAGAGGGCTGAAGTTACTTCTTCAAATGTATTTTTCTTTGGAATATAATGACTCTGCTTTGTTAATTCAAAATCCACCCCTTTCGGTAGAAACACACAGGGTTTTTAAGACTACTGTTAAATAGTGGATGAGAGTTCACTGTCAGAAAACTCACAGCATCAGAATTTATGCAGAGTATGTCAAACAGCAGCTGTTGTCAAAATCACAATTAAGACACCAAACCCATGTTTTACTGCAGGAAAATAATTTAATCTCCAGGTGAATGATGGGGTCATCCACACAGATTTCTTCCACAACTTTTTCTTTTTTTCCCTTTCTCTTTTCTTTTCAGATGGGATAGGAAAAAAACCCACACACCTGGAGGTGCTGTATTTCCTAAAATGGCACACATGCATGCCCTGTTCTTGTCCATTTGGCCTGAGAATAAGCACAGCAGCTTTCTGAGAATTTTTGCGAGCCTGTTGCCTATTAATCACTACTGACACTGTAGAAAACAATTCAGATTATGAGAGCTTTGAGCAGTTCAAAATATCCCTTGCATAAAACCTTTGTGCTTAAGAGGACTGTACCCTTCATGAGAAGCCTCCTTGAAAATTCACTGGTAGGCTCTATTAATCCTACTGATGGCTTCAATGAACCTAGTCAGTTCATGGGGTTTTAATACCCATAAGCTAAAATAATTCTGCCTAGGTCTCATGAGTCTACTTACTGCAATAAATATGCACTGTAACTTGTAATACAAAAGAATATAGTGTTGTGGCTGCTGTTTGATTTCAAGGAGCAGAGGATGACCAGAAGTAGGAAGCAAACACACTGAATAAAACCTTGGAAATACCTTTGCGGGGCAGCAGTGGCTCAGGTCATTCAGAAATGGAGTCATAATTTCCTGAAAGACTACCTTTGTTTCTAATTAGGGAAGCACCTTAATTTAAAAAAAAAAAAAAAATTGCAGAAGGAAGAGCAGAGCAACCTTGAGATGTTTTGGCTCTTGGGAAGCCTTGTAACCTTGTCTTTCCTCTTGGAGTCGCTGGCTGCTGCTGTGTGCTGGTTGAGCAGGCAGGACTTGGGCACCTTTTGTGTTTGCCTCCAAGAAGCCACTGCACTGGAATAGCTGCTGTGGTGTCCTTCCTGCAGCTCTGGTGAAGATTGAGTGATTTTATTTTCCACAGCAGCTGAACTGCTTGAATCTGTTCTGCTGTCAGTAAGCTTGTATGTCTCCCTTTGTTGGTAGATGCCTAGGCAAGAGTAATTTGTGTGGATGGAGAAAAAGACAGAAGTTGTATAAAGTGTGTAGATCATGTAATGTGGGTCAAACCCCTGCAGAAAGAAGTGTCAGAGATGTAATGTTGATTTTATATGCCATAGTTGGGGGGGAGGTTTTTGGATGCAATTCTCGTTGCACAAAGTTGGGAGGAGGAGATGCCTAATTTTTAATACGAGCAGTTTACAACCATTCACAGTTAAACAGTTTATAGGATTCTTGGTAACAAAAGGTGGTCTAATTATAGAGGAAAGGAAAACAATATAGTGAGGATATTTACAATGTGTGACCTATGTGAATTATGATCTTGTTAACTATACAAAAATGACAAAAACCAGAACCATCCCAGTGAATGAAACATTCAGCTTTTCTTTAATGAACTTTTAATATAGAAGATATGGAGGAGACTAATTTTTTTCCCTTTAACATCAAAAGAACCCTGCACTTTGGGTGAACCTGTACTTTCTTAAGATTCAGTGCATTAGACTTCAAACTGGAAAAAAAAATGACAATATTTTTTCTTTACAACTAGCCCACACTAGAGTGTTTAGTTTCTGCCAGTAAATCACATGCCAGCGTTTCTACTGCCCTCTTAAATCAACGGAAGGTGTGATTCCTTTCCCTGTGATTTTTGTTTAACTTCCCTTTTGTAGTTGATCTTAATTGTTCTTATTTGCAGGCTTTAAATGTTGATGGACTGTGTCATTTATAACCCTTTTTCATTGCACAATGACCTTCATAGGGAAATTTCATACATGTTTTCATTGGGCTTTGGTGGCATTTTTGTTTTATGTATGTAAGTGAAACTGGCAATAAAAATTAGTACGCAGAAGTATGGGCTTCTGATTAAAGCAATATTATAAAAATCTGGTTACACTACAGATAGAAACATTTCAAAATGTTTTGCAAACCTACACTGAAACTGTGCAAGCACAGATTGCCAAATGTAAAGTCCCTAGTGAATGAAATTTTGTGGTTTCCTCCTGGACAAAAGCAACCAACTGTGAATTTTGTCCCAGACTAATACTTCACATAATCTCAGCTGCAGTATTTCCACCCTTTGCACCTTCATATTACTGTTTTTATTTGGAGGAGTTGTACCCTGTAAAAACTGACGTGCGAAGAAACCTCCTGTGCCCTGTTAGTGTGTCATCCTGTGAAGATAAATGAGTTTTTCCCAGAGACATCCTGTCCCTGCCATGAAGCTGTTGCTGAAACTAACAAGGCATCAGGGCTGGGAAAGTGGTGATGGAGAAAGGAGTTTGCTACAGTGCAGTGATAGTAGTGTGCAATGAAGTTCAGGTAGCTTTAGTTGTGCTCAGCTCAAGTGCATACAGCAGCCTGCCCAAATCAGCATGGCAGGCACAGGGGGCAGAAATGTAGAACAAAATAAATTAGATTTAACCCACAGGGTACTTCATGACCACCTTGATGCTGCTGACTCTTAAGAGTAAAATAGATTTGGAAGTCCAGGACCAATGGTTTGTTTTATCGTTTCCACTAGCATGTCAAAAAGACCGCTGCTGTAATGTTGATTGCCCCTTTTGAAAGGATATGAGATAGGTAACCATGACAGCCTGTCGGGTTTTTTTGGCCCTGTCTGCTTCGTGCAGTTTTTGAATCCCAAACTTTTGGGTGTATAAGGCAGATAACATGAAAGCTCCAGCACTTGGGCTAGGGTGTTGCAACTAGTGCAAATTTGCCTTCCTCACTGAGGGTTGATAACATCAGCAGCTCATCTCTGGGAACAAGATGATCCTCTTCCCCTCTTGGAAAGATGCAGTTCAACAGTTTGAAGTTAGAAAAACATGAACTAATTTGGGTTTAGCTAATTTATGGCTGTACAAGAACAGAATTTTCTCATGTTAGTTTTTCTTTGCTGTACTTCTGAGAAGCCTGTTCCAACCTTTTCTCCCTGTTTTGGCCAGGATGACATTAACTGTCTCTTAACGTTCTCTTGTTTTTCTTGTTTTCTATTTTTTAGGAAAGAAGGCACATCACATGTTTTCTCACTCTATTTCTTTGTCTCCTTCCACTTCCAACTTTTAAATACATTGGCTGGTTTCAACTAACCCCAATTCAGAGCAGAAATATCACAGTTGTATTGTTCTCTTATATTGCATTTTAAATTTTAAATTAATAGAAATAAGGAGGATTCTTTTAACTTACGATGTTCACAAAAACCTTAACTTTATGTTTGTATATTCCCCATGGCTACTGTTAGAACTCTAGAATGAGCAATGTCTTTTAGGTGACTGCTCCAAATTAAATCCTTGCCAGCCTCTCTTTGAGGAGGCTCTATGCACTGCCTGAGAATAAATCAGATTGTAAACATTGTGATTTTGATGCTGGGCTTCCAGTGGAAGTACCATTGGTAGCAGAAGTCCAGTACAAAAAAAAGCAGAAATAAACTATGTGGGCTGTACATTAGAAGTATTTATATCCCACTATTCTCAGGTACTAAACAGAGTAACTTGTGATAATAATTTGGAAGAATGTATCCAAATTGATAAAGATGTCTTTGGTGGTGTGTGAGCTAAGCAGTGACAAGGCTGCAGTGTTTTCTCTTAGGGTACAATTGCTGTCAGTAGTGCTAAGAGAGAACGCTTTTTTTTAGGTAGCAAAACAGTGTTTCAGTGCCCATTACTGCAGTATGACACACAGAGATAGTATATTTTTATTGCACTAATAAACAGAGCTTTGTCCTTCTCTGTCTGTTGGCTTTAAACCTTAATCAGAAGATATCCATTAGAGCAAAAGGGGAAATTTGACATTCAGGTCCTGCTGATGCTGAAACCAGCATTGCATTTCCTGTTGAATATCTCCAGATTTATCTATGTTCAAAATGAAAAAAACAAGCCAGTTGTCTGCCACAGAGCAGGTTAAAGGGCAGTATGAGGAAAACATTTGATCTCTTAACTCCCTCCATTTTCTCTATTCAGTATCTCTGCTGTGTTCTGCTGTTCTCCCTTTTTCTGAGAGAAAGTGTGAGCATGTTATATGTGAAAAAACTCCTCCAAAGTTACAGCCAGTAGGGCCAAGAGTTGTGTAAAGTAGAACTGACATATTTGTCTCCTTACAGCAGCTTCTTGTATAATATGCTCTCCATCCACCCTCCCATAAATTCAGAGTGTTTTGAATGGGATAGTTATCATTTAGGACGTATTTGAAGCAGGGCAAATCCAAGAAGTTTGTCCTAGATGTTTAGAATGGGCAGATTATGATTGAACCATGATTTTCTAATTTCCAGAAGTCATGTCTCACTGCATGATCTTTTTCCTATCTTCCTTCTACTATTGTAGTCTCTTTCATATTGACATCTTTGTTTTGCAGTCTGCTGAGAGAAGATAATGATGAGGATTACATCATATGGATTATAAAAGACCATTTAACCTCAGCTAAGAGACTTGACTCTCTACATGTTGTTATTTGCAGGCTCAGAAGAACAATTTAATTGACCAGATGTGGAAATACCCATTGATCTAGTCAAACTTACCTAGACCTCAAGGCTGAAGTTTGTTAGACAGTAGCTGAAACAATAAAGGTTTACACTATAAAAATTGTTTGTTAGAAGGATCCGAAGCATCCCTGTTAACTAACTTAGCTTCAGTGCTGGCAAACAACTGCTCATCAGTAGTTCTGGCCAAAAAAATCCTGTGAAGGAATGTAATAAATCATCAAAGTTAATTGTTTTAATCAGATTTAAAATGAAAACAATAGAGAGTTTTTTTGGGTGTTGCAAGGTAGAGTGATTCTCTGCAACAGTCTTTTTATAAGCACTTTGCTATTGAATAGCATTGCCAGAATCAGTATGTAGCAAACCACCAAAAGATGAATTTATTTGAAGATGGTTTGTTCTGAATGTTTCATTTTATGCACTATTCGGTTCAATTTCGGTTTTAAAACTGTAGTACGTGTCATAGATCTTGAAGCATTTAATGTTAAAGAAACGATAAAACATAGTTTTAAGTGTTCTCTGCCTCAAGTTCTTAATTGAGAACATAAAGGAGTTTGCCTTGAGAGTGAGGTGGAATAATTAGTCTTCCAGGTATCTTATTTTAAGTGTTATTGCTTTTTCTACCTCATATAGTGTCGGTGGGATGATATTAGGTAGAGTCCTAATGGAGAGCCTGTTATGGGACTCCAATTTTGACTGCAAGATCTTGTTCTTCACCTTAGGATCTAAATTTTTGAACTGTTAACACAGATGACTTTCCCCAAATGTTGGTTAGGGATTAGATTCAGAAAGAAAAAGAAAGCAGTGAAACAGAGTTTAATTGTAATTCACTCTGCTACTTCTTTATGTTGCAATTTCGTTGTTTCACTAGTTCTTTGTTGCTATGGTCTGATAGAATAGACAAGACCTGAATTTTACAACTTCAGTCATGATCCCTCTTGTCTCACAACTTTAATCACTTGCTTAAGATTATGAAAAGGAGCTTCATATTTTCTTCTTCCTGTATTGCTCCTAATAGCTGAAGCAAGAGAGGCAAAATGGAAAAAACCAGCTACAGCTTATAGCATAAATACCCTGTAGCCGTTGCCACAATGTAGGTGTTCAGCTTCCACCCTTTCCCCAGTTCTATTTTGAAATTGCTCTGTTGGTGTCCCAGGAACAATTTGGTGGCTTCTCATGTTATTCTGTAACCCAACACAGCTGGAAGTGTGCCAGGGCTGTTGGAATCATATGCAGCTTTGTAACTTTGACATGTGTGTCCAGTGTTTGTCCCACATCAGCAGTTTCACATCCCAGCACCAAGTGGCTGAATTATTACAAGTGATTTGCAACCAAGTAGCATTTTTTTTTTGGCATTAGGTATTTGTTCTGTAGTTACAGGAGGTGAAGGAGGTATATGATGATGGGGAAGAGAAAGTGACTGAAAGCAGATAATAGCTGGAACAATTTCTCAACTTTAGTGTGTCTGAACATTCTGTCTTGTTTGTTTAAAACAAGAAGAGTGGTCTGCATCTGTACCATGCTGAAAAATAGAATGCTACTGTGTGTGCACTGCTAGGTAGGGAGGTTTCCACAGTACAGCAGACATATGGAAAACCCTTCCTTGGATGGCTGTCATGCTGCTGCAATCATGCTTAGGAAAGTAGAGGCTGCCAGAGCAGGCTGTTGCTGGTTTTAAGGTTTTGAATATTGCTCCTTTTGTCTTCACAATTATGCTGCAATAGGCCATGGGGGCGTTGAAGAGGGGAAGGCACATCAAGTCAAGTCACTATTGCTGCTTTATTCTCTACAAAGCTTATGGCTAGAGGAATTAATACACCATGGAGGTAGTAACACGCTTAACAATTGGTTTTTGGTTTTTTTGGTTTTTTTATATAGGCACACAAGTGATTACACTAACATTTACCCAGCCCTTCCTGGAAGATGACAGAATTTGGTTATTTTCTTAGGTTTGCTCAGAACAAAATTTTAAATACCGCTGTATCTCCGTCTAATAGCTATTGAATGTGTTGGCAGATACATGCTACAATTCCACTGTGGAGTTAAAATGATAATAGGATAATATCTCAATGATAATAGGTTTCCAGAAACTTTATGCAGCTTTTGGGATTGGAGGGATTATTGCCTCTGCAGAGCAAGTGAGAGGGAGAACTGTGGAGTTTCCCTTTATTTGGCAGTTGGTTGATGTGGATGGAGCTCATACAAGGCTGTTTCTGCCTGGCCAGTAACAAGCATAGGATTGCATATTTAAAGCAATGGGATGTCCTGGGAATATGTGGGAAAACCGAGGATAGCATACATGAGTGGCTTGTGGCAAATCTAATGGAAATTGGTCTGGCTTTTCATTGTGCACATAAAACAGTCTAATCCAAAACTCAGTTTAGAAGATCAAGTTGTGGGTTCAGGCCAGAGAAGTTTTATTCTAGAAAGACCACTCTGTAAGTAGCTGAGGAGGTTCTTTTTAGAGGTGATGATGAACGAATGCACAGTTCAGTGTTTTGTGAATTTCAAGGGATATGAAATTCTTTTATTGGGGGATACAGCTATGCTGCCCACATTTGACACAGAACCTGGAAACAAATCATGGCTCTTCCTATATAATTGCTGGAGATCTGCAAAGTGAGATTACTAGTTATAGTATTTCTTAATTTGATAATAGGACTATAACTTTTCAATTTACATTTCCCTCATTCAAGTTATTGTAGAATTTGTCGATTACCATTACTTGCTAGATTGATGGTATTTAATTAGTTTTGTAGGAAAGAATTTGCAGAATAGCCTCTTGACAACTTCTAGAGTATGGTTACAGAAGAGCTGAATCCATTAGGTTTAGCCTGGGTTTATGAGAGTTCATGGGGGTAAGGAGTGGTTGTTACTATGAATGTGTTCGTCAACTTCATAGAGTTTGTAATTGCAACTGGCATTTCTTAGCCTGTTGATATCTGAAAAGAGATATTATTTGTGACGCTTGTAGTTGGAGAGTTCTGGGTAGGGGAATGTAAACTACTTGATTAAAACCTGCTGTGCTGATTGTTTTTCTCTCAAGGGAAAAATACCTTCATGTTTCACTCGAAAATAGTCTCTCTAAAAATGTTAACTTTCACCGGAAAGCTAGATGACTTTAAATAAATAAATAAAACTGAACTGTGATAATTACATCTTCAGTTTAAAATGGCTACAAATTGAATCTGAGCAACTTGTAGCATTACTAATGGTAATAGCTGTATCTTATTCCTTCAGAACTTTTATGCAGCTGGTTTAAATAAAATAAATGCAGATTGCCTTAAGTCGCCTTCCACCATATTTAACTACTGTTAGACTTTTTTGAGACTTCTTGATGTGAAGTTCCCTTGCATCATCATTATTATAATTGCAACAGGGAATTACTGTATTTAGTGCTCACTAAATTGTTTTAATAGGTTTGGAGTATGTGTTTGTTCTTCTTGAAAAGCTATTTGAATTTCTGACTTCTTTGGGCACCTGAAGAGAGACTTAATAGCTATATAAGTCTCCTGAGGCATGATCCCAAGCAGATAAAAAAGCAGTTGCTCACTTTTGTGTTTCAAACCAGACTGGTGGCAGAGGTTTCATTTTTTAGGTGATAGGTTTGCTAGAATTTTTGTGTAGAAGTAGCAGGTATGAGATTACATAAACTAGAAAGAAATACCTTACTCATCTGTTACCATAGCTTCACTTCTGTAACATCATCTCTGGGAAATAAATGTTTGTGTTATTTTGTCCTGTGCCGTGTAATACAACAGAACAAAAGCTATAAATTAACTTTAATACTACAGTAGTTGTCTTGGGTGCATTACAACTGAGCCTGAAAATGTGAAGTTGTAATGCTAGCAGAGGAGGATAGGGAAGTGAACAAAGGGATCTATGAGTAGTTTTTGTTGTTGCTTTCTTCCGTGTCTTTTACAGCAAATGCCTAATTGTCTTACCTTGTGTCCTTTTAACAACTGTCTGCCCTGGTTCAATATGGAGTCTTGAGTCCTGATGTAGAGCAATGGTTTTGAAAGAAATGCTGGCAAGAAAGTTGACTCTTGTTTGAGAATGTCCTACTTTAGAAATGGAGATTGTTCTAACCTTGGGTACTGTATAATGTATTTGTGTAACTATATCCTTTTCCTAGAGATTAAATAAGTTTCTTTATATACATGGTGAGAAGCATCATGTTGTCTGTGATGTGTCTCCTAGTTCTATTAAATTCTAACTATGTGGTTTATAATGTGCATTTCTTTGTAATCTCTGTAGAACAGAGATTTCATCACCTCCTAAGAATACTCTGTACAGACAGTGGGTTATCTCTTCATCATGATTCTTAAAAATTAAGTCTGTTGAGCACCCTAAAAGGTTTTCTTATTCCTGAGAACAGATGGTATTTGTAGAACTGGTTGTGTTTGCTCATTGCTGAAGTCTCCACTTCAGGTATTTGAGGCATTAATCTTAAAAGAAAACCCATATAAAAGAGGAAAACTATTTCATGTAATATTACCTCTGCAGGACTTTGGAGAAGGGTTAATGAAGTTCTTTCATATTTAAAACTTACTAAATATGTGTGTATATAAAGTTATGGAAGAACTACAGAGAATTTTTTTTCTCAAAAGTCTTTTGCATTACTCTGAAATTCAGAGTTTTGGCTACAGTTTTGATTCTTATATAGGACCTCAGCAGGTGAACCATAAAAGAAAATAAATCTAGGAATATAAGGGGGAAAGGAGGAGGAAGAGTGTGAAACAAAATCCATGAAAAAAGTCACCAGCTGCATAGAGTAGTATTTGCCATTCTTTGCTAATACAAAACAGAATGTTGTCATTTACTCCCTTAAAGATCTTTTCATGAAGGAGTTAGTTACCTCTGGGATATACTCTAGCCGTTGCTAGATCTCTGTCATATATATGCTTTTTGAACTGTAAGAAAGAAAAATGGGTAATCACATGAACAGCCTTTGTGAGACATCTCTCATTGCTGTGTTTGTTAAAACAATTTTTTGGCTCCAAAGCATCAAAATTCATGTTTCAAAAGCTGATTAACAAAGCACCTAAGTGCTTATCTTGTGAAAACATCATCATCAGTTTCACATGAAGACTGGAAGTGCCCTTTTTGCGGTGCTCCTTCAGTTGCATTTCTGTTGATTCTTAGTGCAGTCCAATCAGTATGCATTTTTAAAGGTATTAAAAATTATTGAAATCTCATTGTTGTCTCCGTATTTTAATTATATCTTTGTTTTAGTTCTTTTTCTAAAACAATATGCAGCAATCATGTTTAACACATCTAAAACATGCTGTCTCCATGGAGACATCCTTGCTCCTGGTCTCTGGGGAGTTCCTCTGCTTTGGTGCTCTCCAGTCTCTCAGACTGGAGTCCAGTCTGAATGTCCAGTGCAAACAGAGATTGGTGGAACATATCCATTTGCAGCTATCATCATAATGAAAAGAAACGAGCTGGAGTGAGCTGTTGTTTATATGGCATATTTTGTCTACGTGGAAGTTAAGCCTGTGTCATGTGATGTGGAGCAGGACGTAGATATCAAGATGTCTAATGGAAATCAAATAAATGGCCCTAATAGCGAAAATTGAAGTGAACTTTATGGAAAGAACATATGACCAATCATAGTGAAAGCACTTTATTCATCCAAGGGTGTGTGGTCTTGTGACTTCCACAGCTGTTTGCTTTCTGAGCCACTGGTAAAGCAATGCAAAATGGGACCATTCCGGATACATCTGTCCTCTGGTTTTATGTGAAACAGTTGTGATCGAATTGTTTGTTGACAGCAGGTATTTCCATCTTTGCAGTGATTCATGAAACCCTGCAGTTAGTTCCCTACTGAGAGCCTTGGGACAAACCATTTAAACCAAAAATGCTTTGCTGAAAGATGTCATAATCCTGTACTGAAAGGTGTAAGGCCATGCCAGGAACTCAGGCAGCTGTGACATGCTATCCTGAACCATGTGGAGGGGTTTGAATATAGGGACTCTCTTCCAAAGAAGTAGTTCTGTTGAGTACATAGGAAGTGGAAAATTAGTGGGAAGTATGAAAGTGAGACAAAAACACCTTGTGCAAAAATCAGGGTTATGATAGCTGATGAGCTCACAAGACATGTGGGCGTACTCATATATCCCAGGGCTTGCATTAGCCTGCTATTGTCTCTCATGATCATTTTCTTGATGTTATTTTTTGGGCTGCTAACTTCCTATTCTTTAATAATGTCATGCTGCCATTTTCTTTCAAGTTTCATCACCTTTCACTTAGCACAAACATAAGCAGACATAAAAATTTTAACTTTCATCTTATTTGAAACTTTGAATTCTGACACAGAAGGAAGCTTGTTCTCAGAGGCACTGCCACCCTTGTCCTCTCTTAGCCACACTTTATTGTGTATCAAAGGTCTTGTTTTCGCCTCATGAACTTTTCACAGAGCAAATTACCATTTATCTGAGGCTTCATAAGGTACAGTCCTTGCACACTTCATTTTATTCTGGCTGATAAACTGAGTAATGACAAATTAATTGCTTTCATTTTTGACTACTTTGCTGGAGAGTTCTGACCCCAGAGTCATTTTGCATGACAGCAGTAGTATTTTGAAAAGTAAAATCTCTGCTCTGTTTCTGTTACTGTGGCCCAGTGCAGTCTACCTATTTTCCACTGTGGCAGCTATTTCAAGAGTTGAACTTTTACTACACTGTTGGCAATGTGCTGCGGTGCCGCCAGGCGTGCAGGTAGTGGAAGGCCGTGCCTGATTTCCCAGGACAGCCTAAGTCTGTGATTGTTTCCGAGAGGAACCTGGTAAGAGTGCTCTGTAACTTCATCTCCTGTGTTCTGCTGCCAGTGCCATCATCATGGCCTAACAGCCCAAAAGATGAGTGCAATGCATTGCAAGAATTTTAAAAATAACTATTGTAAGTCCTATTCGCACCTAGTTCTTAACCAGATAGACTTAGCTCTTCTAACACTACTTTCACTTCGGTATCTATTAATCAAAGTTGTTTGATCTTAGTTTCTCCATTTTTTGCCCTCTTATCATGTAGGTTACTCCTCAAAGGCAGTAAGATTAAACTGTGTGAAGAAAGGTTGTAAGATCAAGCCATTTGTTCTTCTAAGCTTATGCCAGAGGCTTAAACATATAAAACAAATATGCTTAAAAAAAATTATATGCTCAAACAGCATATAAAACAAATCAATCTTAATAACCATCTAAATTACCTGGGAAATGATTTTGTAAATACCTGTGCCTGTCTTATATCTCCTATTTTCTGAGTTCATTTTGGTTTTGGCAGTATTGCTTACTCTCTCACATACTAGGCAGGAAACAGCAACAAAGATGGAGGCCATTTACCAAGCAGAAATTTACTCCTATCTATAGCATGCTAGAAATGAAACTTGCATAATAAATCCATTCCAAACTAGTGATGGGGAAAGTATTACAGTACAAACAGGTTTTTTCCATAATTTGTTCTGTAGTCTTGAGTTGGTATGGTGTACTCTGAGATTCCCAGAAGTCACAAAGAATGAAGGATAAAATCTTATGCTTCAAATTTAGTTTTATGAGTTAAACTTGGCTTTGCAAAATTATTTCCCCTCCGTTTGTGTTCTTACCCTAGACTCCAGCTTTTGTATACTGTTACTGTACGTTTTGTTCCTGTCCAGCATTTTGTCTGGTTTATCTCTAAGGTCTCAAAAGACTGGCTGCTTATCTGAACAGGCGAGCTGCTCTCTGTCCAGGCAGTGCTTGAGAGTCCAAATGTCTGGCTTATCTTTTGGTGAAAGAACCTGTTTGTTTGGCAGGTCAAATACCGACCTGAATTTTGTTATTGGAGATAATTTTTTGTGATCTTCAGATTTCCTCTGAAGTTAAATTGCTGCATAGCTGTGACAAGCAGGTTAGAGCGAGGCGAATGAGACAGACAGAGAACATGCCAGAATGGGTAAAATAAATTAGAGTTATAGCAGTTCTCACATACAGCAGTATTTTCTGGTTGAACTTGGAGCCAAATGCCAGTAGCTCACGAGGTCCATGAAGTTCAGGCAGAGCAAGAGTGCCACAGTCATGCTGAATTTACCAATTCCTGAAACTTGGGATTTCTCCCAAAAGCAGTTGTGAAATGTGTCTAGGGGAAGGGGGAAGAAATGCTGCTGCTTATCCAATTAAGGAAGAAGTTCCTTATGGCATGGCCTGATATTGCTGAGAACGTGGGAAACCTCCATGTTATTCACCATGAGAAGAGTGGAAGAATTTACTGCACCTGGAAAATGCAAGTCTTTTGAGGCTGGTGTTTCCAGGAGTTCTGTTTGTTTCAGTAGGCTGGCATCTGGAACTTAAAATTTCTTCATGCTCTTGAGCTAGTTTTAGGAGCTGTATGCATTTTAAACATGATTTTATAGGTTTTGTGTGTGGGATGTAAAAATATAAAAGATAAATAAGTTGTTAAAGGATACAACTAAACTAGCTGTTAAAAGCTTTCTTTATTAACTGAAGCAATGATTTTTGGAAAATCTGTGTTTGCTACAGATTTAACTGGCTAACTTAAATTATATGTTGAAATTGAGATATTTTCTGAAGAATGTGCCATAATTTTTGAATTACAGATATAGTATAGTTTCTAGCTAAATCTCTACATGCAGCTAAAAATCCCATTCAAATAACTTCCATATTAATTTGATTTTAATTTCTTCCTTGTGTTTTCTTTCATTATTTCATTTCAGTCATCCTTTCCATATATAGGTGGATTGTGGTGAATTCTGTTCTGTGACAAATTATTTGGGAACATCATTAAAGCTTTAAAAACAGCAGGACTTATAATAAAAGGAATTCAGTTGATCCTGATATTGCAGAAGTAATAGTGCAGCTGATTGTGATGACAAAGTAATCATGAGATGAGATCAGAAAATATGTGCCTCTAAGAACTGGCTGTCCTTTTGATCTGTACTGATGCTATTTCTCAACTCTGTGCCTCAAAGAATGTGTCCAGTGATGTGTACAAAGGTAGCTGACATTGTGGGTCTTACAAAAAACAAACTCACGGAGCAATCAAAAAGTTGAAGTAAATTTGGAATAATTGAGCAGGAAATAAAATGCTGATGGCACCTACTAAGCTGGGAAATTCTGAACTGGGAAGGATTTAGTTTTCCCTTTCAGAGGTTGGCATTGATTAAATAGATAAGATGCAAAGGTACCTGGCAGGTTATACCTCTGTTCTCTTGTTTCAAAGTAAGGGAAAGGGGTTAAAGAAATGCTAAGAAGAGCAGAAGAAAGAAAGGTTATGCTAGATAGTATCTCCTTCTGTTTATGTTGTCAAGATTCTCTTGTTTTGTCAGTAAGGCTTTTTGTTTTATGATAGTTCCTTCTTTCTCTACCTGTTCAGGAGATAACTTAAAACAGCAAGATAGCAAGGTCTGTAAAGAAATTGTGGTAAGACCTCTCAATGAACTTCTATTTTCTATTTCAAAAGTGTTTTCAATTATATCCTTTCCACATCTAAACCATTTGGACTGGTGTTTTTTGTGCTCAGTGTCAGCTTTTGAACATATTCTTTGTTTGTGAGTTTTAATAAAAGGTTTCATGTAGATTTTAAAGAAAATTAGGAAAAAGTGGGTTTCCCTAGTCTTAAAGATATTATACCCATTTCATTCAGATGATCTGTATCTCTGTCTTGGAGCAAGTTTTAGAACTTAAGAGAGGGGGGAAAGTGGATTTTTTTAGTGAAAACTCTTCAAATTTGGCAAGGTTACAATCTCTGGAAACGGTTCATTATTTTAGCATAGTAGATGCTTTGTCATGAGACTGTAAAGAAGCAAAAGTTTGTAAGAACTCTTTAAGTTCACCAGAGGCTGTTTGTTGAAGAGTTTGAAAGATTACTTCCTTGCAACTCTTTTGATAGGCTGCTGAAGTCTCTGGGAAGGGAGACCTGAAAGCTTTCCCTCTTGTTTCTCTGACCAAAAATGAGAGTGAGCACAAACTGCCTTTAGGGACTGCTGACAGGTGAGGAGAGAAGAAGAGGAAGCAAAGCTTTTGAAGATGGGGTTTAAAGGAGAACAGAAGTCCAAGGAAACAGGCCAAGGTTTGAATTTAGTTCACTGATTTTCAAGTCATGGTCTATGAGATCTGTAGGCCCAGAGCTTCCAAACTCTACACAGTCTTGATAGGTCCAACTTGTGAAGTTGGCTTAAAAATTTAGGACTAATTTTTCAATTGACTGATTTCCAGATCTATGAAACTGGGCCGTATACATATATATGTGTGTGTGTGTACATATGACTATTTGTTTTTATTATTATTACCTAAATAGGACAAAGCAAGTTGTATTTTTCATTTAAAAATACAAAACACATGAACTTTTTCTGGAGCTGTCAGGTTTACCCAACAGAAGAGCTTAGAACACAGACCATCTAGACCATCTCCAATTAGTAACACTGTTTTCTAACTGAAATTAAAATTTATTTTTAAAAATCCAACACAAACAAACAACCTCTAAACCCACACACCTCGTTTCAGATGCTCATTTTGTATTACTAGGTATCAGTACCAAAACTGATTTAGAATTTTTTTCTGATAGTTGGTTTTTCTGGTCCTTAGAGTCTTTCCTCCTGTCTTGTATGCAAACAAAGAAAAATGTATAGAATATGATGGTATTTCCAGCCTATGTGTGCCTCATGTAGTAAGCATCATGTAGTAACTGTGAGGTCATCAAAGATGGTTGGGTGGGGTTTTTTCCCCCAGTATAGCCTCAGTCATCAGAAAAACAGCTCTTAGACTGAGAGGTAGTTGACACAAGGAACACACACATTAAGTTGTGTCATGAAATCTGTTCACATCTAATTATTCAAATTCTAATTGTGAGAAACATTGCTTATCAAAGAATTTCTGAGCAATACACAAACAGATTAAAAGAACAATCAGCAGTGCATTTTTCAAAGTCTTCTAAAGATATTTGATTCCTCTGAATTTACATTAAACTCATTGCTTGAAGGTATTTCTTTAGTCAGTGTAAGTGCACTTCAGGATTTTGTGGCAGATGAAAGTTTATAACATAAACCATAAATCTCTCTACATACACCCACACCCTCCAATATAAAATAAATGAAACCCGAAGGTTAGATGCAATAACACCCATTACTTATGCAGACGTATCCATAACAACTAGTACTTACCTCAGTGCTTTCTGCTTGAGGATGATGAGCCTATATATACACTGGTTTTTCTCATCAAGGCGTACTGTATGCCCTGTGTTTTCATAAAACACTGTAATTGGAAGGAGTCTGACAGAAGCCTTCCAAGTCTTCATCTTGGCAATGAATCTGGCTGCAAAGTGATTCTAGTTGTACGAAGCATTTGAAACTGTTTATCTCTCACTGCTGGTATTCATTGATATGTTTGTATTTCTTCAGTGTCTCTTCCAGGCCTGTAAAATTCTCTGCAGTACTTCAGCAGATATTTTGCCAGGAATATGACAGTGAACTCAAACCAAGTGCTTCTTTTTTATTTTCAGGGGTGGTAGTGGTGCTTTTGGGTGTCATCCTCCCCACCCACCCTGATCACTCTGTTTTAGTGGCTCCAAGCACTTGTGGATGATTGAATATTTGGATGCAAGCCGTGACTAGAGTTATACCCATTCTCTTGTGTTTTCTCCTCGGTGTTGTGTACTTTAGAGCCTGAGTTCTTTGTTGATTTGGTACCCTGATGCAGCCAGAGAGCTGTGGTCAATGGCTCTATGTCCAGGCTGAGGCTGCTGATGGGTGGTGTGCCTCAGGGCTCTGTCCTGGAGCTGGTGCTCTTTGATGTATCAGCGGCAGAGAGTGTGATCAAGCGCACCCTCAGCGAGTTTGCAGATGACGTGAAGCTGAATGGCACAGCCATTCTCTCAGCCTGGAGGAGAGAAAGCTCCAGGGAGACCTCATTGCAGCTTTCCACTACTGGTAATAACAAAGGCAAATGGCTCTTTGTTTCTGTTTGGAACTGTGAGAAAAAAAAAAAAAAAAGTGTGTTTATGGGAAGATTTTGAAGTACAGTTATGCTCACATCCCAGTGTCTGTAGATACTTAATTGCACCATCAAATACAATATAGCCTCAGGAAACATCTTTAATTTTATGCACAGCAAGCAGAAGAAGGTTTGAAGTGCGAAAAAGTAAAAATAAATGTGAATTGAGCAAAGAAATGAGTGTCAGGACTGTTATGCAGTCGGTGACTGAGCTGGAAATTGATCTTGAGGACTTCAATCCTAGCCAGTGCAGAATATTCACTCTCTTAACTGGGCCTAAAAGTAACTTTGGTACTTAAAAATCTTCTTTAGGATAAGCTTTGCCATTATTGATAGTGGGCTAAAAGTACTTACTATGCAATGCTTTTTCACGACAGTTCTTTTTCGTATTGGCTTTAAACCTGAAGGAAAGAAGCTGGTCCTTTTATACCGGGACAGAAAACAAGACCTGAGACACATTGCTTGTGCTGGAGACCAGGCCTGTGTCCAGACCTACTGTGAGAAGGAGAAAAGGATAGAATCATAGAATATGCTGAGTTGGAAGGGACCCACCAGGATCATCCAGTCCAACTCCTGGCTCTGCTTAACTTCTTAAGGGTCCTGTCTTGCAGAAACACTTGTTACTCTCTCCCTGTCCACCATTCCAGGCAGTGTGCTAGCAGGTAGGCTCCCTTCTTTGTTCACGTTGAGCATAGGTGGATTTAATGAGCAGTGGGTTTTGCTGATGGCATTCCCCTCACATCAGAGCCCAAGCAAGGCTCAGTGAAATCACTGAGCAGTAATTGCAGCTATAGATCATCATTTGCCAGAGAATCGTGAAGTTCCTTTACTGATTATGGCAGATACTACAATGTTCCTTTCCCATTCCACTCCAAACCTGCTCTTAAATAACCAGGTCTGATGAACAGCAGAGAGGTAATTTGCATGAGCAACTGCAGCTACTCCTGAGTTATAGAAAAAAATAGTCTAATTTCCTTTCTGGTAAAATAAGTGATCAACTGAATATTAAGAGTCACTGATCTCATATGAAAAAAGAAACAGATTAGCACAGACCTTTTTCACGCCTGTTTGAGGAAGACCTCGTGTGTGGGCTCCCCAGACCTCTAGCTAGCAGGCTCATCATTCTGAGAAACACCTCAAACTCTACCCCCACTGTTAACTTGAAATGCATTAGTAGCAACAAGGAGATGGGGGTCTGGAAATGTCCTTCAACTCAGATTTTTCACTTAATTCAAAAACATCACATAGGGGTTCAAGAAACAGTTGAAACCTTTTGTTAAGAGCTGAATTTTTAACTTCTAGGTCTTGGGGGCTTGATCTGTTAATTAAATAGCTCATACAGGTCTTTTCCATCTCCTATAATAGAACCTAAATTTGAAGCAGCTATTTTACAGCTGTCTAGTGTTCCCAGGAAAGCCTCGCTACTGAAGCTGTTCAAAAGTGCATTGAAAAGAATTTATGATCTTGGTTCCTCTGCAGCTGGAGTGGCTTTTAATATTGCAAAACATACTGATTTATAATCTTAACTGGTAGCTGCAAAGAGAAGGCCATTTATTGCACGGACATGGAGAATGAACTATTGTATTCCCAGCAGACACTACCTCAGGCTGCAACATGGCTGTAGTGCAGTCTGCCTCCTGTCATCCATCCCTGTCCCAGTCCTCTGGTGATTTACACTGATGGATGTTAGAGCATGCTGTACCTTCCTGTGCCTTCCTTCCACAGTCTACTGGACTTCTTTCTTTTGAAAGAAAGATTGCAAAGGGCTCTCAGAGTGCTTGGGTCTCATCCTGTACTGGAATGGTATGCCTGTACTTTCACATTGGGAAGTCAGTCTTCACCCCAGTGATACAACAGCAGAAAAACTTACATTTTTGACTACTCGTAGTAGGTTTCTGTTTATCAAGGCATGCAGAGGGCATCTTTGACAGCTGTCAGTCTGGTACATTTCGATAATCAGTTTATTAATTTTTTTTCCCAAGTGTGTAAGGAAGAAAAAGAGAAATCTAGTTAGGAAAAGATGTAAGCAATTCCCTCATCAAACTGATAAGCATGGCTGCTGAGCTTATGCAGAGGACAGCCTCTGGTAAGGAGTATCTTAAGCTTTTTATGGTTCAACCAAACTGTAGGACTCCATTGCCCCTTTCAAAATAAAAACAAGAAACCTTCAACCCCAGGATCGTACATTAGTACTTGGCATGGACAGGTTTCAGCTAACATGAAAAGAAATCATCTTTATATACTTTTATTTGTTTGTTTTGATTTCAACTCCATTCTCCTCCCCAGAAAGAATAAAAACAAAAGAGAAGTTATTCATGTTTCTGGCTTCAGGGGTGGTGCTGACATGGGAACCCTCGAAAAATATGCAGCTTTTTCTTTGTTATGGGGCTTTTCTAAGCATCTTGTCTGCAGTTCATTGCTAGACAATCTCGGTCTCCTGCTGAGGTGGTTTGTTTAAGGTGTTTATTTTCAAGCTCTTTAATTCATGCCACCTTCCCCACGGTTTTCTGTCATAGAAGATGTTTGTCTTCATTTTGACTAGGCTATTAGGTAGTCTACTGACTGCAGTGGAAAACTTTAGAGCTAGAATAAATTATGGGGGAATTACAAGGCATTTCTCTGCTTCTCTCTGCAAATCAACACTACTCTGTAGAGCAGGGGGTGGGCACACTGACAGTGCATTAAGGAATGAATATTAGAACTTGCTGAAATCCAAACTGAATGGAGGGGGAGATAATTCACATAGCTTTAGCAGATGTATTTAGAGACAGGAGTAGGGAATAGAAAAGACAGGGACAGGGAAAATGCTTTGGAGGAGGGGGAGCTTTATTGCTAGTGGTCTTAATTTCTCATGTAATCCAACCATCATACTTGCACACCATGTTAGTCTTGAATGTAAAAAGAGTTCAAAGCAATTTTAGTTAAATATTGTGACCTAATCCTGGCAGGAATGCAGTTATATTGTTCTGATGCTAGTATGCAGGTGTCTGTTGAACCTGGAGAAGTATTTTGTCGCCACTTGGGTTCTTTTATTAGTTTGTTTAGAAACAGCAAACCAAAGAAGCTCTTCCTCTGAACAAACACCCTTTACCAGTCCATAACTTTTTTAAGTAAGCCTTTGATGGAAATATTTTAAAGGGTTATGTTAAACTTCTAAAACTATTTATTGAGAAGAGAGAGACAGACTAAAAATAGGAAGCACCTGCTGTTGCAGGTAGTAACATACTTGGAAAGGTGACATTATTTTTCTGATGTTATGTGCAATTTCACTTGTAAGGTCATTATTGAAATATAGAGGGTTTTTTTTTAAGCTGAAAATGTCTTTTTCTGTAGATTGATAGTCTTTTTGAGGTCAAATTATTTAATGTTCTTTAGAGGATTTTACAAAATTGTGTTTACAAATAACTCCAACAGAGTAAGTCACAGCACAGCTGAATAAATATTGAAAGAAATTAATCAGAGTTTAAATTGTCCTTAAATTCAGCATCAGAACCTTTATCTACTGTCTCCCTCTTATCATATCCCTTAAATAATTCTGGTAAATGTATGTTGTGCTTTTTTTTTTCATACTTGGTTGTTGGTCAGAGGAGGAACAGTACAGAATAAAAATCGGATTAAGATTTATTGCTGTAATAATTGGTAATGCTATCACTTTTGGAAGAAACTTTCTTTGTCAACTACTAACTGTAAAATTAGCAGCTGGAGTGTTTAGAACAATGTTCTCTTTTTTTTGAGTTACCCTGAAAGGTGTGCATATATACAATAGATATTTTAGTATCATGATCTGAGAAGGCTTTGCTTGAATTTCCTCCTCTCCTCCCTACCTGTTTCTAAGTTCTTCCTGCTTCTAATTATTTATAATGCATAATAGCAAAATAACTGGTGTTCTGGAAATTCTGAATAATCCATTTTTCAAATGACTAAACACAGTAAACTTAACACTGTTTTGAAACGGGGCTGTACCACTTTTCAAAGTTACCCTGAGCTAGGAGAGAGGCATTGCTTGTCTACACTATTACATCAGAAATAATCAACATTTCAAACTCATATGCAAAAATGAGTGAGCAGATTTGTCTTTTGTATATAATTCAATGCAAGGAGAAATTTTACTGCTTGTAGGAAATTATCTCTTTTATATATTTTTTCTTACCTTTACTTAATTAAAACTGATTTCTGACATACCAGTGCATTTATTAGAATGCTTGATCCCCTTAGATATTCCTGAGCAGAAAATGAGCTTTCTTTGCTGAGAAGCCTGAGCTTGACTTGGGTGAACCTGGAGCACCACTTTCACCTGCAAAAAGTGCAGTGCCCTTCTGCCGCTTTCTGTTACATCAAACAGTAAGGAAGTACAGACACTTCAGGCTTACATGAATGTCAGGCAAAACTGTGGAAGCCAAAGAATAGCGTATAATTTTCTGTGAGCTTTTAAAGTGAATAGTCTTCCTGTTGTCACAATTGTAAAGACATTATTATTATTATTATTATTATTATTATTATTATTATTATTATTATTATTATTATGGTCAGCTAACTTCGTATTCGTTGGCGTCACTGTTTGATTAATAATTCTATATTCAAATTCTATATGAGGGCAAAGATAGTATAAGGATTTTGAAGGAATCTATAACTTCCTATATTTCCTATGTGTTCACACCAGGCAATTTTTTTTGTCGTTTGTTTGTTTTAGGTGCTTTTTTTGTGTGGGAGGGAGATTGGTGGTTTGTTTGTTTACTTCAGTTAGCTTTTGGTTTTTTGTTGTTGGGGTTTGGTTTTTTTCTTTCTGCTTGTTTGGTGGGGGCTTGTGGGGTTTGTTTGTTTTCTTGGATGCTGTATGGTTTTGATTGGGATAATAAAGTACAAGTAGAATGTGTAAGAACATACTATAATGTTAGAACATCTTTGATTATTGAGCTCATCTATTTCCTTAAATCTCTGCTTAATGACAATATTTTTAAGCTTATATAAATTTACTTTCTATTTTAAACGGACCATTCAGCTTTTGGTTTAATACTCCCTCTGCAAGCCTCAGTTTATGAGTGGTTGTGTGAGAGTAAAACCTCATCTTTATTCTTGGGCTGTATGAGTTCAGACCATTGAGGTGAGACAGCACATGGCAGGATGCAGTTCCAGTGTAGCTGTGAGGCTTCAGCCAATCCCTGCTCTGCAAAATCCTGTCCTTTCTAAGAGCTGGACTGAGATAACCAGATTTCATTCAATGGAGGGCACCAAATCCCTTGCTGCACTTGGCTTCCCAGTGGCTGGAGATACTGGAACCAATTCACTAGCTTCAGTGTATGAAATAACCTATTTCACCTTCTTAGTTCTCAAGATAATTTGAAATTCTCTTTCAAAAACAGTATCAAAGGTACAAAACTGCAGAGTAGATATTTTCTGTCCCGGGGAATGCTGTGTGAGTTTTATTGGCAAGCAAAAAAACTTCCAAGTTTTCAGTTTTAATACTTAAGGGCAAACAAAGTAATCTTGTTGCTCAAAGTTGATGGTTAACAGCATTTAAAAATTTTCTCATATGCTAGTTCCTGTTATCCCAATAATTGAGTCTTAGACTTCCAAAAGGTGCTGTTTGGGGATAAATATTTTATTTAAGTTTATTGACAGTTTGTTTGCAGAGAAATAGATTTTTCATCTCAGAGTATTAGGTTCACATCTGTGCACTATTTTCACTGATGACGTCTTCCTCTTAAAGAGAGGGACACCCCCCATACACCCTTACTCCCTTTGGGATATGTGATATGTGTTTTTATGTGTTTCTTGTTCCCTTCAGATTAGGCTTGTTGCTGGAAATGTAGCATGTATGGGTATGGATGTGTAGCTCTGGTGACAAATCTGGAGTTGTTCATGGCCTTGGATGAGGCATATTGGTGGCAAAATTATTCCCAGTGGAATAAAATAATAAAATTGTGTAAGACATGGTATGTACCAATGAATTTTGGAAAAAGACATTTCAGGGAAGAAAAGGTTAGCTGAGCACCTGGTGTTCTAACACATCTGGTTCCTGTCTGTGCCCCACCTGGCATGGTTGCTGTCTTCTGGAGCTTCTTTTGAGTGACACTAGGTAATTAGGCTCTTTCCTTCTTCCTTACAAGAAATGGCTTCATTTTGTGCATTCCCTCTTCCTGTCAGCAGGAAGTGAAGATTAGGAATCCTGTCTCTTACAAGACTGCAGAGTAGTAGCATAGAAGATAAGCTGCTTATAGTAATTTTAGTGACTCACAGGAAAAATATGTTTTGTTTCCTTCTTACACAATCCTCCCTTAAAGTAAACCAAAAAAATCCCTCAACCACTGTTTATAGAGGAGCAAAGACACAGCATAAAACTGAGAGTAAAAAGCTTTCCTTTCTCATTCCTGGTAAAGGTGAAGAAGTTGAACTGGTAAAATGCTGGCTGTGCTGCTTATAGCAGTTCATATTAGTGTTTCCAACCAAAATTAGAGGTGGCCTGTTTCCAGTGACACTTGGAAATTTAGTGCTGTATTGATAGTCTGAAATGGAGATCCTCTGACATTGCAAATGAAATATGTGCCACTACGGTTCAGTTGTGGTTTAGCTAGTCATGGAGTTGGGATATAATCATATTATTTTAACTCCTGGAGATCATTACTACTTTGGGAAATAAAAACCTCAAGCATCAGAACTGTCAAGATATATATATTTTGAAGTTTTATTTAAAGTAATACTAGGTTTTATTTCTTTTTGAATGTTTAGCCAGGTTTTCATTATTAAAACTAGATGAGAACAAGGGTTTGAGTATTTGAGTAATAGTAATATGAAGGCCAACCACCAACCTATAAATTTTAAATTTTCGTAGTAGGAAAACTAGCTGTTTTGAAATAACTGCTTCCTTTATGCTAAACTGTTTATCCCAAAATATGGTCTTAAGCATGTACTCACCTCACATTGAAAAAGCAAAGCTTGTGGTTTATGTAAAGATGGTTCTTCTTCTACTAGTTACCAAGTTTTGCCCAAAAAAAGGCCAAACTTCCCAATGGATTTGCCCAAACGAGGCCTGGGTTCTCACAGAAATCCACAGAATTCAATCCTCAGTCAATCAATTATGAACTCTAAAAATCTATTTCCTTACAAATTCAGCAAAATACTAAAAGCAGGACGAATGCTCCTCAGTCTTCTTTTTTTTTGTGTCACTTCCAGATGTACTGGGTAATGATGTGTACCAGCTTAGCGAGGGGAGAAGTGTGTGAACACTGGAAATGGAGGGTTTTGACTGAATATGTAGAAATTCTGCAGGCAGGGCTGGCTTGGGTCCTTTTCCTCCACTCTCTCTCCAGTCTGGCAGTGTAGGGAATGACAAACTCTTTCCCCCCACAGGCAGCTCAGTACCGGGCCACCTCCAGGGAGTCACAGCCATGCAGGCAGAGGGGTTTTTCTGGCATCCCTCACCTGGGGAGGCAACAGAGCTGTGCTGGCCAGAGGAGCCCTTGCCACGTGCTCCTGCTGTGTCCTGGGTGCGGGCTCTTCGATGTAGCCGTGCTGTTCCGAGCGTGGTCGGGGCCAACAAAAGTGATCGAAGAGACCATTGTGCTGGTGTGAGCATCTGGGGGCAGTGCTGCAGGTCATGAAGGTGGTTTGATCATTGTTTCAGGATAGAATAGTATCCTTAGATCATGAATTCAGTTTTCTTTTAATTGATTTTGGGGACCTTCCCTGATCTGAGTGAATGCCTTTCCACAGTACACGAGTTTTCAAAACTCTCAGCCAAAAGACATATCGTAGTGTGGTGAGGAATAAAAATGCTCATTTAATTACTGAAATGAGATAATTTTAGAGATCACTAATGATATATGTTATGTCCTGTGTGCTTGACTGTTAAGTGCAAATGGACCTTTTATTTACTCTCCAGTGGCATATTATGGGGTTATTTGACTTGAATTAAATGTTGTTAAGTTCTGTGAAAATGGCACTCTAATTTTTCTCTATGTCAAGCTTCATTAAGTGTATTTGCACTTAGAAATTGCAAGCAAGATGTTAACATTTCAAATGCTTAAAAAGAGAATATTTGAAAAGTAAAATTAAATAGCAGAAGTCTTGGAGGTTTTTTCCCTTCTCTAAGGGACCCTTCCAGCACTGCTTATTTCCTGTTGATCTGATCCATGAATATTTTGCCTAGCAAATAAATGCATTAATGATTGCATTTGGTTGCAGCAATAATTGTGTGTTTCAAATAAAAAAGGAATTAGCATAGTAAGTGGAAAAGCATCATGGCACATGAAGTGTGCTTGTAGTTCATTACATCTGAAAGATCACAAAGATGTCTTTTTGGCATTTGTTGCTTTTCAGCCAGTTACCAGCAATTATGTTCTGTTTGAATAGAAATTAAGTAGCTGATTTACATCATTACTCTTTTTATGCTGAGGCATGAGCTACTGAGATGGAAGGTTTCTTCAATCATGATGCACAATAATATTTTCTGAAAGAGTTAGGGCTATACCTTCCTGCACAGCTCTCTGTCTTGTAGTTGCTGCTGGAGATTTGTTTGGGTTTTCAGAGAAGAAGGTCATAGCAGGAGGTGACTTAAATATGGGTTGACTGGGTGCCATTCTTTCTGCCAGAAGACTGTGGGTGCCAGCCTGTTCAGGCGTGCCAGAGGTCTGAGAGGGCCCTCTTGGGCTGGGCTGTGTCTGCAGTCAGCACTGCTCTAAAAGGGACCAGGAAAGCCCACAGCTGAAATGTTTTATACTACTCAGCCTCAGTTAATGCAAATTATTTTGGGGACAGAGAAATGGAAAGTTCTTTTAATTTCTGGTAAGGGAAAACTCTTTTTAAGGCTGTAGATGATCTGTAATAAGGGTTTCAAGAGTAGCAAAGTAATACATGTTCAAATAAACAGATAAGAGCATGGCTAAGTTGAGCAAGTGATTGGCTTGAGAACTTCAGTGCTTATTTGTGTGTTATTTGTATATCATATATGGTACTGGAAAGTTATTCACACTCTCATATTTTACTTTAATTGCCTGTTTGAAGACAGCATGACAGATCCAAAGGTTGCTTTCAGCAACTGAGGAGCACTGTGGTCACTTACTATTGTGCAATAATTAGCTTAATTGCAGAAATTAGAACATTTTTAAAAGATTCAAGATCCTTGACTAGACTCCAAGCATTCTTTCTCTTTTCTACTGTCCAAATTTGAAATAACCTTTTCTTGCATATGGTTATATCACAATTTTTTTTTCCAATGAAAGATGTTTTTAAGGTTTGCAAGTCCTTCTGTTTGTTTACTTGGCTATTTGGTTTTTAAATTAAAAATGGAAAATGTCAAGTGATCATCTCAGTTGTGTTGCTAAAATACTTTTAGTAACTGTGCATTAAGTTAATACATGTGAAGCCATAATCAGAACCCTGTTTGACTGGACAAGATAAGGGATGGCCATTATTTTTAAAAGTTCACAGTCTGAATTAAATAGTGGCAGCTTGCAAGGATGAAATAGGATTGCTCCAAAGTAGTGTTATATAAAAAGTTATATTCTACTGGAAGATCAAAGCACAGACTTGTTTCTATGTAGGTTATCTGAAATACCATGTATTATTTTATCATCTACCAAGATACCATTTTCTCCTATGACAAAATACTGAGTTCTTGTGTCTCACGGGGTTGTGTTTCAAAATGGAATTTCATTTGTGTTAGTCTGAGTTGGTGAATGGATGCTGTTGGTTGTGGTGTTCTCAGAGGATTTTGTGCTTTAATTTTCAACGATTTTCTGCTTTTGAACTTCTCAAACCCTTTTTTATACTCCTTCTTGCAGTGATGTCCTCTGATTACATCAGAGGTTCTGCATTCATTAAGACTCAGTGAAGCTAAAATGCTGGGAGTGCTGTCCCTGGGATCATGGTGTCTTTCCAATAAAGAAGCAGTTTTTACAAATTACCATTTTCCTTGGGAACTCCACAAGGACTGCCTCGCTTCCTTGGGAGGTGCACCAACATGAAGGGGCCAGTGTGTGCTAATCCAGGGTGTTAAGTCAGCAGCTGCTGCTTTGCCTTCCAGCTGCCTGTGTGTGCATTCCCAATTTATACTTGTTGGGTTTTCTTTCTGAGGCAGCCTCCATTTAAATAAACCTTCTGTTTGACGTTTCCTTTTGCTAACCACTTGTCTGCGTGTGTAATATGTAATTTGCAGTTATTAAGATTAATGATAACCTTTTTGTACTTGAAGGCTTTAGGAGAAGTCCACAGTAGTTCAGCTTTTGGGCTGTGACTTGTGATGCTTTACCTTGTCTTTGGACTGTGTTATTCTCCTGCTGTAATGCAGGAATTGCAACCACTCAGTTGCTGTGTGGGATTTGGTTTGAGCAGCAGCAGAGTGCCAGCCCAACACAGCTGTCCCCCAGCAGGCCAAAAATCCTGCAGTTTCATGACCCTCTTGTAACACTTAGGTGACCTGTGTCTTTAAGGGTTTCTTTTTTCTTGGCTTCATGCACTTAAGTACAATTTGATGGGGGAAATAAACTGTTTGCAGCTAAGTGAGAAATTTTTGCAACTCTGGGATAGACCAAGCAGGCAGAATTTTGTCCTGAAGCTTATTTTGGAACCTCTAGCATTCACCAAAACTGTGAAAGTCGACATAAGTACAGTGTTTTCTTGTTTGTACTTGCCTGAATGCAGCTTTCTTACTCATCTGTTTAGAGAGCTAAGTCATCTATAAGAGCTTATTGTGGAAATGTGAAAATGTGAAAATTTGGTATGTAATCTCTCACACATTTTGATAAGTCAATCTCTGTGGCATTTAACACCTTGATCTTGGAAAGAACTTAACTTGTGTTTAAATAGTAAAGGCGTTCTTAAATTCTTGATTTAAAACTCTTGCAGAATCATATTTATCCTCCAGTGTTCGGTGTTTGAAGTGAAGGGCACCATCTCCTTTTTGAAGATGAGGACTTTTTTAAATTTATTTTAAAGATATAATTAAGGGACTGTGTTAACTGATTTGTGATTTTTTTTTTTCTTTTTAATTATAAGACACGAATAATGCTGCATTCGGAATTGATACTGTGAAACTCATAATGGTTTCCTTGTAATGGAGGTTTTAGATGGGGAGCAATTTCCAGTAACACTGAATTTATCTATTTCTGGCTTTTTAAGCTACATCCACATAGGAACAATTGCAGACTTTTGAGGAAGCCAACAGAAATATTTGCCTTGGCATCATTAGTGAAGCTAGCTAGTTTCAAGGGAAGTGTAGGTTTTAATTAACTAGCTGAGCTGACTTATATCAGCCATTTTCAAGGCCAAGTGAAATACAAGACAGGCACTCTGCGAACCTGCTGGTGGGCGAGCAGGGAACATGTGTATGGATGTTCTGGCAAAGTCAGGTTTGAGCCTGGGGAACCTCTGTGTTGGCAGTTTACCCCAGTGTGATCTTGCACAAAAAGGTGAGATTATCATTAACATCTCCACGTGGCTTGGGAGAGACTTGTAAGTCCTTGGTCCATGCAAATATGTGCTTTTAAAATCCTTTGCCGGGCCATTATTTTCATTATATTAAAGGCATTTTGTTACTCTTTTAGAGATTAAATTGAAATGGAAGTAAGACCTTTGGGTTGGCAAGAGGAGTTTTGCCTTTTTGCTTATGTTGTAACTATTCCATATAAAATTGATATGACTTAGAGAAGACATATTTTCAAACCTAGGTCTTTTTAAGATACTGACATCTCTAAACCCTTTACTTCAGAAAGTAATACCTGGAACATCAGTGAATTATCTTGTACTTCCCACCTCACCAGGGGCTGCTGGAGCTCACTGAGAGACCTTATCTGTTAGGCTGAAATTTGTTCCCTGATAATCACTCACACTCAATTAGTATAAAAAAAAAACAAAGATAGATAAAAGGATAATTATCAGCCTCTTTATTATACTAAAGAACCTACTCAGGTTGTTGGTCTGTGAAATATGTTGGAGGATTACAGCTACCAAAAAAATTTGAAAATCCAGTCGCTGCATTTGGAAGTGAGCAGGGATTCATGTCTCCCTCTTTAAGCACCTGGACTTCTCTCAGTCTTGACCTCAACTTCTGCTTTTGTTAAATGGTGGCAGGGTGGTGTAAAAACAGGACTGGCCAGTTCATATTCAAGATGTTGAAGAGCAGTATAATTTTTGCCACCTTTAGGTCATTATTTTTCTTCTGAGACTATCTTTACCACTTTGCTGGTGGTAGTGACCTTTCCTGGTCCCTGTAAGAAGAAAGCTTGCAATTGTAAAATAACACCACTGGAATTTGTTAGCATTTTGTAAGGAGAAAAGTGATCTTTCACAGTGATTTAAAACCAGGGCTCTTATGAAAGTGAAGTTGCTTCTCATAACTTTCTTGTATCTTGTAGGGTAAAAACTTATTGGTGCATTGTATACAGTGAAGATGTGGCATATATTTTTGTGCAGAAATATTAATGTAGAACCAAGTTATATAATTGAAGACTGTGCTTATACAGGATGAGTATGCCTCTGTTTATTATTTGCTCTCTTTAAAATATTTTGCCAGGTTAGGATTTTGCAGTGCTTTCAGGCTGCAAGTTATTTCTGTGTAGTGAGGTGATTTAGTAATAGTAGCATGCTTCAGTAGTTGGTGATTTATTTTGTTAGAACATACTCCACAGAAAATGCCTGGCTTTGTGTGAGGAATTCAAAGATGACTCACTGTAATTTATGGTCTCTCAGCCTTAATTATACACTCATACTACTTGTCCAGTTGTCCAGTATGAAAAAGGTTGTGGATGTGAGAAGTTGGAGGGGTCTAATCCTGCAGATTACTGAGTAGTTCTGTCTCTCTTATGGACGTTAGCATCCACGCTTTAGTCTTTTAAATAGTGAGGTGCAGGGATGCATAACAAAATTCTGGAGTAGTTTGTATAAGATAAAAATTTTATTTTAATAACATTTCATTTTTAAAAAAAAGAGGAAAAAAAATCTAGCATCATAGTAAATGAGGAGGGCGTAGCTAAAAAAATGCTTGCAGCATAACAGAAAGTAATTCTTCCCACTGTGGAATGAAATCAGTGGCACCTAATGTTTATAAGAAGAGACACGTAATGAAGGCAGCTAATGTACAGCGGGTGGCAATTTGTTCTACCGGATTTAAAGCATTACTGCAAAACCAATGAAGTAGTGAGTCTTGGACAGCCCTTGTTAATTCAAGAAGTGAGGGTAGCTAGTTAAAGTAATCTTAATCAACCGGTCCCCTCAAGTTCTGGAGTCGTCTGTGGGTGTGTGTGCTGGATATTTTTCCTACAAGAAAGGGAACTCGGATCAGCCCTAAGTTATATTGCTTAAATATTTTCAAGAAGAAATTTGTCACCTGTGATTGTTTAATCCATTTTAGGTGTCTATGTGGAAACTATTTAGGCTACTTTTGGCTGACTTTGACCAGTCTATGTGAGTTTGAAGAAGCATTGACTAAACATGTAACATTATACAGGGCCATTTTTGTGAAATTGACAACAGATTTTTGTCTCCTGCTTCTCGTTCCTGAGTCAGATTAAGTGAGAGCGTTGGCTGATGCTTAACATCCTGGTCAGTGGGGCAGCACGTGTTCAAAAACATGCTTTGGGCAGCATGTGTGGTATTAGAAAACATTGCTAGTGTCTTTATGAATGTGCTTAGGATGAGAAAAGCAGAGTGCTAGAAGTCCAGGCTTGAAGGTTCAGCATCAGGGAATATTGCTGCTTAATCTCACTGTAGATGTACTTGCTGTTCCTTAAAAAAGGAAAGAAAGAAAAAAAAAAGGCACTAATTACTGGGGTTTTTTGTATCAAGTCTGAGATGGTTGTGATCTTTTTGTAGTTGTTAACAATGTATATTCACTCTGCTCAAAAGAGTGCTAACTAACATCAGGACTGTAAGCAGAGACTTCCTAAATTTGAAGTAAAATACAATAAAGGGGTTGGAGGGGTCAGACAGGGGCAGAAGGGAAGAGGGCAGTCCAGGGAATGAATTGCATCTATGTGCAGTCCTGTGGTACAAGAGTGAATAAGTGGTTACAGACATCTCCAGGAAAGTTTTAACTTGTTCTTATGTTGAGACATTTTTAGAGGGGAGCATAACAGTGAAAGCAGTAGAGAGCGATGGAGGGCAGGATATATAGGAAGAACTGGAGTTAGGAGGGGGCAGGAGAGAGGAAAGGCACTGTCTGAGGCTGGGCAGAGGAAGAGGAAATGGAGGCAGAAAGGAATGGACTGGTGGCATTTTTAGACAATGAGAAAAAAAGCTGGCAGTGGTGGGCCAAATGTGCATATGCCTGGACAGCACAGCTGTGCTGGTTTTAGGTGGGTGCAGAGGGGCTGCCAGTGTGGTCTTCATGGCCCCCAACTGGGGAAGGACTGTGCCAGGGCCCCATGGCTGCTGCCAGCTGTGGCACAGCTGGTCTGGTTTCTCCTCTTTTCTGGTCTTCTCTGAGGGCCTTGCCTCAGCCCCAGAACAAGTTTCTGTGGTTTTCTTTATATTATAGCTGAGGAAGAGAAATAATACCCAACAGTATTTTGTTCCTGCTGCAGAGCAGAAGTGAATGCAATATTCTCATGACTAGCAACCCAGCACCTGGTTGCAAGAGGAATAAAAATGTGTCAAGTATTCTAAGTGCTAAATTCATACAAGATTTTTTTGCCATGGCTTGGATTATTTTGTGGGATTGGTATATGGAGGGGGAAGGGATAGATAGATCGAATAGAATCTGCATTGTGTTCCTCGTGTGTCAGGCAGCGCCTACTGAGAGACAGGAGTCTGCTTTCTCCAGGTGCCAGCAGACAAATTGCTCTCTGCTTTCATAACACATTCCTACAAAAGTTATGGGGCTTTTGGTTTTTGTCTTTGTATTTTCATCTTCAGCTGGTGTTATGGGGAGCCACTGGTGAGCTGCAGGAAGGGTGGTGGACTCTCCATTAAAGCCTTTCCTTGTCCTCTCCCACAGATAATGCGCAGCACTCTGATGTAAACCAGCCCAAATTTTGTCTCCTTCAGTCACAGAAACTGTTGTTTATAGGTGGAGGTTAAGCCCATTTAAGAACTGGATTAGCAAAGACATAGTCATTTAACCACAGATGCCTGAACTTGGGTTGCAGCAGTTCTCAGACATTATAGGCTGGGATTAATGCTCTGCAGAGGTTCTGCATCAAAACAGTTTCATGGCAAGCCATGCAACACCGAGGTGTAAATCTAAGAGAGCTCACCATGGCAGTAGTTGTATGCTTGGCCTGCTAAATGAGGGTGGGTTTTATAGAAACAAAGGGAAGTAAAAGATCTTTGTACCTTGTGTGAACCTAACTTCCTCAGAGAAGTGAATTAGACAGCATGGGAGATGACTGATGCTTTGCTGTCTTCGGTTAGCTTCATATGGAGTGTGATGTGCTGGCAATTACTGCAGAATTTCCCCAGGCACCAGCAAGATCTTTTCCTCTTAAGAATAAGAGGCTTGGGTTTGCTGATTGGATTGGCACTTGTACTTTTATCCCTCTTCCCTGGACTTTCTTAGAGTTATTTATATCTTCGGGGATATGTTGATAAAGGCATGTTAGCAAATCCTGCAGCCTAAGCTGTGCAGGAGCAAGTGTAAGGAGAAAGATTAGGATCAGTGTGAGCTTTGAGAGGCAGACAGGGGATTCCCTTCTCCTTGAATAAAGACATTATCTGCTTCAGCCGTGGCATGACAAATGCACCAACCCTCAAGCACCACCTTCATTCAGTTCATTTACAAATCTTCTCTTCAGCAAAGACAGATTTCAAAATAATTGTATCATATTTTAAACCCCACAAAAACTACCAAAAGCAACTGATCAAGTCAAACTAATGTGCTTATCAAGATAATGAGTTTTTAAACATTAACAGTGCTTAAAAGCTGTTGGAGGAAGCAAGAACAATCCAAAATATGGGATTTTGTCTTGGAGTGCCCCACACCCTACACCCCTCACCAAACACAAAGTAGATGGTTCTTAGATATGTAAGATGGATAGCAGCAGTGCTACGGGGACACATTTGGTAAAGGCACTTTTTATTCTTGATAGCTAAAATGCAGAAGTTACACACAGAATTGCTTTTCAAGTAATGCATAAAACATGTTGTTAATAACTGTGTAGTAATCTACACAGGCAGGATACACACTTTCCATTGGGAACTTTTGAAGACTATTTATGCTCAGCTCCTAAAGGTGCCTATCAACTACACAGGGCAAAGTTGTATTTGAAACTTCAACATAACCCTGAGTTTTGGTATAAGAAAACTGTCTAAACTATGGACATACTCCCTTGGCTTTGGTTTCAGAAATTCAAACCAAAACCCCTTTGTTAGATAAAAGCACAACTTAACTGCAAAGGACAATGGAAACAGTGATTGGAAACATATTTTTTCATTTGAGTGAGAAAGTTAGCACTCGAGGGAATTTGGATGTGTTTGCTTCAGGGCTTTTGGTGGACAGGGCTCTGCTTGGCAAGCATTTTGCTTCAAGAGCATTTTTGTGTGAGTTTTCTGATTCAGAGCTTCAGAAAATAAGCTGTAGAGAAGGGAGAGAACAAAACTCAGAGATGCAGAACAAAAGCCTCAAGGCCCGACAGAAGAGATCTAATCACTCTTGGAACATCTTAAAATGTTAAAATAGCTACATTAAAAAAGAAGCAAGCTTGAGCCATTTAACATTATAAATCATGGAAAGCAATGAAAACTAATATTTATGAGGGGGATTGTGAAAGCTTGTGTGACAGTTGGAAATTACATCACTGTTGATGTTTCAAATTCTTGCATTAAGTAATGCAATACAGTGTTTATGAATGAATGAGCAAGTGATTGAGCTGTGCTAAGTGTCCTCTATGGATAAACTGGTTTGAGCTGTTTTGTATCTCTTGTACCCACTCAGGTTACTTTGCAGCATTCAGTCCCCTAATTTCAGTGTAAATACAGAAAGCTCAACTCTGTATGTATTTCTTTATTCCAGATACAGACCCACGTGTATTAGAGAAACAAGAACTTCAGCAGCCAACCTATGTTGCTCTAAGTTACATTAACAGGTAAGTGTGGCTCTTTTTCAGGTATAACTGATCCTGGTTTGCACAATATATATTCTACCAAAATGGCATGCTTATGGATGCTCTCTGTTTTGCATCATGGGATATGACACTATCATAACACCTGTTTTGGAAAAACAGTTGGATTAAAATTTAACTAACTTTTTAATCACTTTTGCATAGGGTGCAAGCAGCCCTTCAGCTGCACTGCTCAAATACTTAGGAACGAGATTTTAGCTTTTTATGTTTTAGCTAAATCTCATGCCTAACAAGATAATTTTACTTGGCTTAGTTTTCTGTTTTATTGTACTTGACACAAGTGAGTAGAGAAATATTTCACTTTTGATTGAAAAATTTCTGTCTGATAATATTTCAGTGTGTAAGGGATTTTTTTTCAGAACTTCAAAAGTTTTTCAACCACAATATATATTTTTAAAAACCTTGCTTACCAACCCTGTATAACCTAAAACTTAAAAGCAATTAAGAAATTAAAACATTTTTAAAATACTTTTCTAAGTAACAGAGCCTCAGCTTTTCAGTTATTGACTGATGGTGGTACTGAAACCTCCAGGACACTCCAGCATGGATTACTGCTTTTTATACATAGAAGATCGGTTTGCTTTTTTACTTTTGCTGTCTCGAGGATGAGATACAAACTCATAACCCTGTAAGCCTGGAAGATTAACCCAAGATTTATTTCAGCACAGATTGAGTTGATTCAAACTCTCATGGGTCACGCCAAATTTTTCTTTCTAATGCTACTTCATTTTAAAAATGGGAACAAAGCAAAACAAAAGAAAAAACCAACAAACTTTTAAAAACACAGTATCCACTTTTGACTTTCTATAATGTTTGCTGTAGCAAAAAAGTGTCAGTGGCTGTGTGGGGGAAGAATACTTGGACGTATGAAAGTAGGAAGTGATGTTCACTTGGTGAAATAACTACATTTTCTCCAGTACACGAGACTATGATGATTAAGAATAGCCAGTATTGACATGATTTCCTATTTGGCAAGGAGCTCTTGTTCTTCCTGGAGACGGTCCGACTCTTAAAGCGTATTTTGAAATTAGCCATGACCCATTTTAACACTTAGTTCTGCTGATCTCATTTAATGTAGAAAACTTCTTTTTCCAATATGTAGGCTTAGTATGCTGTTGTGCATGTTGGTGTGTTTCCCTCTTTCCATCATATACTTTGAAAGAAAAAATCATATACTTTTCTCTTTTTGCTTCTGTGGTTATTTTACTTAATGTGAGAGAGAGGAGTGGTTTTGTTGTTTGGTGTTTTTTGTTGGGTTTTTTTGGTTTTTTTTTAATTAGGGAAAAGCTGTTTTAAGACCACATACTTAACCATGGGACTTGTTTTAAGACAGTGGGACTTGATCATCCAGTTTGGAATCAGAACACTTTTAAAGCAGTTTGAAAGTGATACCTCATCTAGATTTCATTATTTTGGTACCCTTTAAACAGAGTTCTGTGTGACTGAGACAGTTTTAGTTGCTACATATTTTGTCCAAATTTTCTTACCCTGTCATTTCTGAAAAATAATTCTGGAGAACCGAACTGCATTGTTTCTATAGTAAAACTGAATCTGAATTTACTTGTGCTTGAACCCGCTGCTATTTAGTTGCTTTTTTAGTTGTATTTCAATTTTTTCCAAAGTGCTAGTATCTTTCATTGAACCACCTGCTCTATGCAACTCAAGCTCTTGAGGGAGCAACAATATCCATTACAGTATAAGACATGCCTTTCTATTTCCCACTACATATGCCAGAGCTGAGTTCTGCTTTGTTGTCCCAGGCTATGAACTCAGATTTTGTAGCTAATACATGTCATAAACATGTTGCATACTGTTAGATATCAAACACCAGAGACTGCTGCACTTTTTTTAAACCCATACTTTTATGGCTTCCAAGTGGAACTGAACTTAGCTCAGTTCCTGCTGTGAGTTACAGACCTTAAAACAATCTTCCTCTGCAAGTTTGTATATTCAATATGTTCTGTGTGGGCCATACGGTCTCGTGGAGCCTGGGAAAATAGGGACATCTGATTCTCAGGGACTGCCAAATTTGTATGATAAGATGTACACTAAATATATGTTGTGGTAGAAAGATTAAATGGGTGTGCTTTATGCTCTGCCCGTTGCCCTGTTGTATGGTGGCTATTATGAGCTGAAACAAAACATAAATCTGGGTTGTCTGGCTTGATAGTTGAGAGGATAAAGTATCAGTAAAACAGATAGTAGAGAGGGAAGGATACTGGAATCACTGTTTACAACTTGAAACATACTCTTGTTTCCATTTCCCTTCTATCCCTGGTTATTTTCTCAGGCATATTATTATGGCAATACTGTTTGAGCTCTGAAGTTCTCAGACAGCCCTCAGATTGTGGATGTCTAAATCTGTAAGGCTCCGTCTCTTTCTCTGCTGGAGATTTACTGCCATTACAGCTTTCAGTAACTACACACAGATGCTGCTTCCATAGTGTGTGATCCTCATGTAGACAGATAACGTTCCTTTTAAAAGTGGTGGACAAAATATAAATTATGGGTCATAATGGTTTGTTACTGCTACATCAAACACTTCCATCAGACACTGACTGAATTGCCACAAATCCCTTTCTCAGACAAAGTTTAGTGTAGCCTTAGTGCAGTCCCCAGTATTGATGGCTATTCCCTGCTTTCTTCTGGTTTGGTTTCTTAGAAGTCAGAATTGGAATCAATAAAAGACACGCTACAGCCAAAGCAGATGCAGTTAATCTGTTTCCGTCCTATAAATACAGGAGAGGTTTGTCTGCAAGGAGTTCAATGGTACCACTGCAAGAATGGAATACTGGCTGTGATCTGTCAGGAGTAGTTGCAAATGAGCACTTGGGCCAACATCCTCCTGTACTTTCTAGAGGTATTTCCTTTGTAGTGGGTCAAGACACCTTTATATTTTGTATTGCATTGAAATACAGTAGTTAGCCACAGTGATTAATATTGCTTATACTGCTGCTTAAATGCAGGTTTTAGAGCTCTAAGTTAATAAAAATGACTGAATTTTGCTTGGTGTTTATTGGAATCTGCATGGCATTGTGCCTCTGAGTGTGTTAGTCTGGGTCCTTAGAGATGAGGCTCTCAAGGTTGCTATATTACCTGGCATTGCAGCATAAAGCCAAGGCTTTTACACTGGTGAAGTCTGATGAAGAGGGACTTCTCAGTATTCTCATATTTGAAAGTTTGTTTAATGTGGATACTGCTGGTTACCTGTTAATGAGAAAAGCAGCTGTTGTGGGAATGTTTGGGCTTTTTAAAATACAGCAAAACAAACATAACAATATTACTAGCACAAGTGAGGACACGAGAGGGGCATACAAATAATTCCTTTGTCTGGAAAGGGAATATTAAAAAACTGTTTATAATAAAAAAGCTTTTATTCCCAACTTAGAGAATGACAAATTCTTTACAATTAAGTTTTAATGGGGATATTTCAACTTTTAGATTCTAAGTATCAGAAATAGGAAAAAAGCACGAGTTATTGGAGTCAATTCTTTTCACCTTGAATATGAAGGGTGGGAAGTGCCATAGTAACATGTATTATTGGAAACATATACCATAAAAAGAACAATTAATTCTGTATTTAATGCAGTTTCCATGAAATACATTTTTCTTAGGGTAATTGCTTTGCTTAAAAAAGTTTCATACAGATGGGGGGAAAAAGAAAACTAGTATTCACCTACAACTGAAACCAAGCAGTCATAATTATGTACTGTTTCTCCTTCAAATCACATAATGGCTGTATTAGGGAATTGTTGAAAATAAGGACTGTTGTAATCTTAATATCTTTTAAAATCTACCAAAATACTTTATTTATGTTAACCCAAGGTTCTTTTTAATAGTGTTTTTCTATTCATAATTGAGGTCACAGACGAAGGATTATATAATAAAATATGTTTTAAGCATCAGTCCTGCAAGCAGTTAGAGCACACTGGTGAGAATGTTTTCAGTGTTGCCTCTGGGCAGTCTGTTGAATGAGACTGTTGAATGTCTACAAAATTCATTCTCATGCACAACTGGGAGCACAAATGAAACCTGTGATTAAAATTGGATGGCATTCTAGAACGAAGAGCCCAGGATTACCCTTGCACATCTCTGAACAAATCTAACATTTTGACTAGTCCCTCCAGATTTTATTTTTAACTAGCAAGATTTTGCCTTACTGTTACCACTATAAATTTCTAGAGGCTTCAGGCATCTCATCTCCCCCCACTTCCCTTTCAGCTGTCATTGACTTCTCATGAAAACATTTCCTTACTCTGCCTCCTTTCTTTATACCACGAGAAGTAAAATTAATCCTTTCTGTGAGCATATGTGTTTGTGAAAGAAATTAATTGCATGTAAAGTTCTGGCCACTGCAAACTGTCCCTGTGTCTTGTCCAGCTCACTAATTCTGGTTCTACTGCTATTACTTTTTTTTTTTTTTCCTGGAGTAAAACAAACAGCCAACACCATAGGATTTAATGATCATTTGAAAGTTATTTTGAAAAGTGGCAAATTTTTAGGGAGTGATATGTTTAGTATGCACTATGTTACTAATACAATAACAAGAAGAATGTTTTTGGATTTGAGGCAATGTCCTTTGACTACATCTGTGGGGTTTTGTTGCCTGGAATCGGAAGAAAAACTTTTGCAAACAATATTGAAGTGGTGATATAAAAAGCAGTTCTCTAATAAAGCTTTCAGGTGCCCAAAATATAGGAATGCGCACACATGGTAGAGGATTTCTATGATTTTTGTGAGGTAAATTAATTAGTACATCTAGCAGGTACATCCAATAAGGGACCACTTGCCCCAGAATTCCCACGCTTGGATCTTTCCCTTGGAGTTGCTCCAGGGGGTTCCTTGCCCTATTTCTTGTTATGTCTCTCAGGCACTGGTATAAAACAAAATGTCCATGTTAGAAATGCTCTTCTTGAAACTAAGGCTAAACAGAATTTCAAGAATGTGTTAGAAAGAGTCAGCTGTTGTTCTAAAGTGTGAGAACGTGCTAAAAACTATACAACTATATATTAAAAAAAATCTACAAAGCTACAAATATATGAAAAAGCTAAAAATCGTTAGGCATCACTTTTTTAGCAGAGCATCCAAACCACATTATAATGCAACACATTGCACTTTTCCTGTGGTTCAGCCCCCAGAGATTTTCCTGGGGTAAGATATGAGCAGTAGTTGAACAAGAAGCCAAGGAAAGTCTTCAGCCTCTTGAAGGTCATACCTCATGGCTGGATGTGCCATCAAAGCGCTCTATCAAACATTTTCTCAGCAGCAGTGAAAATCTTATTGCTTCCTTTTTTCTATGAGCACAAGCGATAAGTTGTTTGAGTATTTTGTGGAAGACCAAGATTCACTTTTCTCCCCTTTGATTCCCTAAGAGTGTTTTCATCCTAAGACTGTTGATTAGCTTGGGGTAAGACGTAGCTTCTCTTCCCCACATTTCTCCTCCATGCCTTCTGATGTCCGTGTACCATCACTGTAATGGCTGTTGGGGCACAGTTTGGAATGAAAGTCGTGAGGTTGGAGTGAAGTTTGCTTGTTTCTCCTTGCTTGCCTTCATAATAAATTCTTCTGCAGAAGGCATATGCAAAGTGAAGCAATTCTGAAATGGTGAGCATGTTTCTCTAAAATAACTGTTCTCTGCATCATTCACCTGATAAGCAGTAGATCAAGCTTCAAGTCCTTCTGATTAATTCGGGCATGATATTTCCGTTTTGAAGTTGTATCATTGATGGTATATAACAGATTGAGACATGCTGCCAATAAAGCTACCTTAAAACTGATTTTTGATTTCAAAATAATTAGTTTGATTTTTTGAATGAGTTAAAAGCAAAATTTAGAAAAAAAAGATATAACTAAGAGCCACCCTAACTTTTTTTGGTATAGCATACACTGTCTTAAATCCCATGCCGTGATTTAGAAACAGAAGGGTGGAGACAAGGGAGACTTTTCCATTTCAGGAATTGTATTGTAGATGAGTTTTTCTGCATGGGAACATATGAGCCTGTAAATCTGTTGAAGTATTGCTGTATCACCTGTTGAGACTTGCTACATTTTATAGCACCTAGTACCACAGTTCTTCCTCTTTGTCTTAAAATTTAACTTTTCCTTCTTGTAACATGATACTGTCTCATTTGAACTGAATATCACAACTTTGTAAAAGTGCAGTGATTCCCTTGGATTGTTGGTTCTCATCACATTGAAGGGTGCACGCCAATGCTTCCAGTAGCTTCTGGATTGAATGCATGTGACAGGATACAGAAAGAAAGGGATCAAAGTAACATATCAATTGCCAGATAATATTTTTCTGGGTAATTCTATTTTTAAGTTAACAGTGACCAAGTCGATCATATGGTTTTATTCATGTAGCCATATCTTGATGCTCTGCTATTTGACTTGTTCTGGAGATGGAACAAGACAAACTTCAGATGATAATTCAAACAAGATGTGCAGAAATGAATGATAGTTAGGGTAAGGGGAATGCCTTTTGGTTTGGAAGGATTTATGCAGATGGCTTTGTTTTCTCTTTCTCTCTTTACCAGTTTCAAGCTAAGCAAAGCTGAAGATTTATATGATGTACAGCTCTTCTATTTCATGTGAGCAGTAAAGATCAAAAAGCAGATTGGCACTTTAAGGAAAAGCCTTAATTCCATGCCTTGAAATAAAAATTACATGGTGAATTTAAACATAGGACACTGAAAAAATGTGTCTTAGTTGTAGGGTTGATTTTTTGTTTTAATTGAGAGGGAATTACCTTTGTTATGGTAAGTTTTCTGTGAAAGACAGGATATTTCCTTTCCTTTTCTTTTCCACCCCATGAGTATCAACTGAAAGAAGTATTGCCAAGTCAGCATCTACACTTGCAAGTGAATGTATGCACACCTCTGTGTAATTCAGTTACCAAGCACTAGAGCTGTTGGTATAAGTCCTCAAGATTTTCAGGATTCTTGTCTCTGTTGGTATTTCTTCATCTTTTGTCAACGTGGCATGCCAAAATTGATGAAAAAACCATCTTGTCTTCCTGGAACGGTCTTTTGTCTGTTTCAATTCCCAGCTTTCTGCATGGGTTTCTTGCACAAGTCCCTGCATTTAGGGAAGGGGAAGGAGAAATACTTTATTCTCTCTTGCTTTAACAAAGGAGGGCATTTCATTTCTGTGATGTTTAAATTTGATCCTAAGGAGTAGTAATGTTCTCAGTACGACTGTGTGTTGGCCACACAAAAAACCATATTCAGGTATTTTGCTGTCAGCTATGTGAGCTAATAAGGCTCTCAGTATCTATTTCTCTGTGTTGTACCACAATAAGGTCCTAATTCTTCCTAGACGCTGGTAATAACATGTTCATTCTTTATATTGCAGTTACTTAACATATTTGCAGAGCTATTTGGAAAAGATATTAATGTGCCCAGTTTCAGATCCTCTGCAGAAATAAGAACTTGTAGAAACTATTGTGCTTTGATTTACGAGTGAAGGATGAGCAAAAATTTTACAATTGTGATTAGTTTTCTTTTCAAGTATAATCTGAGTTAAAATGACTGAAAGGAGTGGCTGTTCTCCCTGTCTCTACCATTTAGAAAACTGGCTGACATATACACCTAGTTACCTCCTATCCTGGTAAGTTAATTTTCCTTAAATCACCATCAACAACAGCAACAAAACATTACATGCACAGTAGAAAATTACCAACTGAGGAGATAACTTCTTAGGAAAGGTTCATGCTGTCCAGTGTTTTGCCAAAAGCTTGGCGTGAAAATCTTAGCTACATGTGATGAGTTGCAGATTGGCAAACTTGCTTTCCCTGGAATCCGAAGGCAGCCCAGACCAGCTGCTGGCAATTTTCATTGACTGTGGCCTGATTTTTTTATGAATCTCAAATTTACTTATCACTGACCTTGTGTACAAAAGTAGTTGTCCTTCTTTGTCTAATTTCACTGATTTTTAAAAAGTAACAATATTTCATTGTAAAGCCGCCTACTTAGATTTGTTGCAAAAAAGCATGCACAGGATTAATCTATAGAAAGACTTAAATTAGATTTTCAAATAAATTCAGTAGTTCAAAACACAAATTATTGAATTACTTTTTTTTCCTATGTTAACTTTTAGTTATGTGAGCACACTGTGTATTCTTAGATTCATTCCAGTAGTGAATATCCCACTAATTTATTAAAATGCAACAAAGTATATCCATAATTCCTAAGGTGTCTAAAGACACTTGATGTTTCCCTCTCTTCTCCTTCATTCTCATTTATGCATATGACACTTCCAGGTAAGGGCTCTTGCAAGTCTTTTGCAAAGCCTTGCTAGTGTTCAGTGAGAGATGAGGCCTATAAATGTAAAGGCCACGCAGCAAATAGAGTCGCAGCACAAAGTTTCTACATTGTCACACACATCCAGCAGGAGGGTCACAGTTTGGAGGTTGCATACCAAGGCTGTCCACGTCATGCTTTAGGACAGCCTGTAGCCTAGACTAGAGATTAAGTGCAGATGAGAGAATATTCTTAGTGCTGGAGAACTTGGCTCATGAGGAAAGAACATTGATGTCATATTCTGCTACGTGAAACCTACTCCAAAGTGTTAGTCTCAGCCTTAATTTTCATTAAACATGGTTTGTGGTTGAGTTGACCCCTCAATTTGATTCTGAGCCAGAGAGAAAATTTTATATCCTTCAAAGATGCATTCCTTATCCCACCACTTCCTCCGCAATACTCCAATGTCCTGAGAAATGGAGACCAGGTGGAGAGCTTGACAGAGCTGGTTTTCTTCTCTTATTGAGGCTAAGGGTGCATTTAGCAGGCCAGAAAGGGAATTCTGGAGTCCACCGGGAACATGCTTTTGAAACATGGTTCTCCTAGGTCTGTGGCTGGAATAGCAGCTGGTTGTAGCAGTCTTTAAGGACCTTCAGTACAGAGCTGAAAGGAACCTGTGTTGTGCACTGGAATCCTGACTAGGCTTCATGCTGGAGCAAAATGAAGGTCAAAACTGAAGCCATCTGAAAGCAACTGGTGGATATGAAACATAAGTGTGAAAGAGAGCAGTGAGGATATCAGTTATGATAAGGAATTAGTGAAGCTTGACTCCTCTAATTGTGAGCAGGTATTATATAGTAAAGGAACTTCTAATATGATGAAAATGGAGGAAAGAAGAAAAGGTTCCTTTGGCTTTTGGTTTTCCTTTGGGGCTACTCTCCTTGTTTACAAGGCTGTAAAAGTGAGAACTTGCATGATGAAGTAGAAGTAAAACCCTGAAACTGATGCAAATACATGGGTTTTTTCTGATGTACAGCTGTTGAATGTATTTGTGAATAGAAGAGGATAGTTGCCTATCTTTGACCTCTGAAAGTCTGAAGTCTAATTCAATGCACTTTAACAATAGTTTGTATGTTACATATTACACATTGTTTAAGAAACTTATGTTGGATTATGGTGACCTGAAACACTCAAAAGGCTTGCTTGGCTCAGCAAACAAATGCTATTAAAGGAAGGCTTTATTTAATTAATTTGGCTCAGTTATAGTACAATTAGTCAGGCTGATTTAGTAGTTTCTGAGTCTTGGTTTCCCCGAAGCAATACAATTTTGCAGACACTAGATTTCTTGTTCCAATTTTTCAGAGAACTGAGAAAGGTTTTCTTTCATTGTTAGTGTTGGGGGTTTGCTTGTGGAGTTTTGTTTTGTCCCCAAGTGTTATATGAGGATACAGGCAGAGATGGAAATAATTGCAGCAGTAATTCCATCTACAGGTGTAGACACTGCTGATTTGTCCTTGATTCATTAAGGAATTGCTGTGGGTTTGCCTTGTATGACTGTTTAATATCTAGTAATTTCTAATTAGAGTAGTTTTTGTAATGTATGAGCAAGACACCGTAACAGAGAGGGATGTAGTTGTGGGTTGTGGTTTCTGGATGGAGGTGCGAAAAAGGTGACTGGTTCCAAAGTTGCATATAAGTAACATTTCATATCTGCCACCATCATTGCTGAGGATTAAGCATGTGCCTTGAATGAACTTTTCACAAGTACTTTTGAGCTGAGAATAGGCTGGATTTATTACTTGCTTTTATAGCAGGATAGCAGGACCATTCCTCTTAACATCCAGTTAATCAATAGCTCCTGTGGTGGTGGCAACAATTTGTGGTAGTAAGTTCCACTGCTACTACACACAATGTAAAGTAAATTCATCAAACTCTAGTATTTGTTGAAAGTAGTTTCCTTCCTTCCAGTAGCTTCCAATATGAAATATGCTTAATAAAGTGTTAAAAAACCTAGCCCAAAACATCCCTGTTCAAAGCGAGTCAAGGCATTTATGTGTGACTTCCTTCTCTACTGTTATTTCATTTGCTCACCTGCCATTTCTAGAAGGTCACTATTTAGGAAAAGTTGTGAAGCAATTTAAACCAGGTTAATCAGGCAATGCTGTTTGCAAGAGGTAGCTGAACAGTTCTGTCCTCCATGCAGAGGATTACCAGGGCTGATGCTGAGTTTTTAACTGCAGAGCATGGGTTTAAAGGCCTGGTTTGAATATTTCCAGCACAAAAGCTTTGAGCTTGTGCTTTTAATGTGATCTTTGTGATCAGACCAACTACAGAAATACTATCTGTTACCAATGCTGAGATTGTAGAAATGCCCTGAATTTGCATCCAGCACTATGTAGCAGCTCTTTGATAAAAAGAAAACCAAGCTTGTTACCATTTAAAATAATGAGGAAAATACCTCTTGCTAAATGTAATTCTCATAATCTGCAAAATGACATTTTGTGGGGGCTTTCAAGAACACGCAGGGGAGTACTTAGATTTCCTGTTCCAAATAATTTTCCCATGTAAAGTATATTCCCTTTTTTAAAAATAATTTTTTCTACTGACTTCTCTTGCAAGTATGACAGTACTTAGTCATAATGTTGTTAGAGGTTGCCCTTTGTTGTTGCTGTTGTTTTTTGCCATTTAATGCAGAAAGCTGGAAAAAGATTTGTGGAAACCTGTAGTGCAGTTGTATAAAATTAATGTACTCTTCTTCATGCTAGTAAAAGAAACATACGGTCAATAGCTAAAGAACTTTTTATATTTCTTTCATGCTCCATGAAGTGCAATCTCATTTATTCTTATGGGCACCTGAGGTCCTGTGCACATAATTGTTCCTTTGCATCGTGTGTTTTAATGTTGCTAGTAGTTTTGATTTCACCCATCTGGCTCAGTTAGAACAGTGCAACTCAGCCCAGCTAGGCTGGGGATTGTAGATAGCACCATTGCTCTACATTGCTCTCTGGAAATCAACCTGCATCCCTTTCAGTTAGTAGGGATTTTGCTTTAGACTTAGGTTCAATCCAGTAAGAACCCTTGACTACTACATTGACTCAAAATCTGTTACAGGAAACTACCTGTCACATTTTCTAATTGAATATTTCTCCAAATCACGTGTATAAATGAGGAGTGACTTAGTTGCTTGTCAGAGATCAGAGCTGACTATCTTCCTGATTTAAAATGATGAATCTTTTTTTTCTTTAACAATATTTTTGTGCAGGAATTAAGTCAGTCCCAAAACTTTATGTAACATGGATTTTGCTTTAATTTCAGACTAAGAAATTTTTTAAATTCTGCTTACATGAAATGCAGTATAAAATTACAGTCTGCATGCCTTCCTAAAGGTATTTTAAGTCTAGACTTTTTTTTTTTTCATTTTAATTACTGGTTTAGTATGATTGAGAAGTGAGGAAACATTGCCAGTAGGCAACAGCTTTATAGGAAAAGATATTGAACATTCAGTGAGCTGGGCAATTACATGTATTTTGGCTTTGTATTCATGTGATCCATAAAAGATGTTCGGTTTCCTCATGATTATTTTTCTTTCCCATTGCTGCCTCAGTGATGGTAAATGCAGATGAAAAATACTGCTTCAGTAAAGTTTGGACTTCATTATTTCACATCCTGAATGTCTAAAAAGCATGCTGGAGGTTTTGTGCACAGGTTGTGATGAAAAGGCTTAGTTTCTTAGTATATTATTGTGATGGGGAAAGAGAAGAACTATGGCACAGAGGTATTCCACCCACATTTCTTGAAAATAGTTTCTTGGCAGACATTGTACGCAAGTAGAAGTCCATTACCATGAACAATTTTTGATTTGCAAGACCAGTAATTGTATACATATTGCTTGTCGATGCATGTTCTTACATATGGTATAAAACTAAAACATCGCTATCTGACGAGTTCTTCATTTTTGCTGATGTCCTTATTTCATTTGAGGCATGGTTTATTGGGGCAACATGTAGGGCAAAGTAAAACTTTCACGATGAAACCTGAAACTGGATGAAACAAACCTGAAGGCTGGATCAAGTTCACAAGAACATTTGCTGAGGTTTCTAAGTCTGGGTTGAATTTGCAGCCAATCTGTGCTCACTTACTGTGCATTGAGAGAACCACAAGAAATGTATTGGTTTCATATGGTTTCAGCCTTCAGTCACATCACACTACTGGTGACTTCAGTGAAAGCTAGTTGTTGCTTGCTCTGCCTTCAGTGAAAGGGAACTGAGGCTTGTGTCAAATGATGTAAAAAGTAAAGTGTAGTAAGTGGTTTGACAGTACCATCAAGTAGGAATGAGACAGAAAGCAAGAGACTTTGTGCTCCCAAAAGCACAAAGGAGAAAGGCAGATGTAGGCAGGATCTCCCATCACACTTGAGAAACTCCCACTTGGTCATTACTGAGCTAAAGTACAAGTGACAAGGATTGGACTGTGCTTGCAGGGTGGGTCTTTTGTTGACAGGGAAGAGAGGACAAGGAAGAGCCAATTAGCAAAAGTGAGGATGCTTCACCTTGTGGGTACAAACGTGGGAGTTTCGTGGAGGATGTCTTTCAGTCAGGGAAACACAAGGGGGGAAAATTTAATTGTGGGATAGAAGTATTTGAGGGGAGTAAAAACCTGGGTCAGCTTAATTACAGGATGACTGAAACATATCAAGAAAGGAGAATTCAAGGGACACAATACACAAACTGAGTCCAGGATGTGTTCTTCAGTGTTATGAGTGGGAGCCATTTGAACAGTTATCGAAGGGTTATTTCTGGGTCCTGATGAGTAGATGGAGAAGGAAAGCTTTCTGCTTTGAATTGTCTCTGATAAATAAAGTCATCTGGCTGCTGGGGGTCACTTAAAAGCTTTGTTTGCTAACCCTCAGAAGATACTTGCTGATACAGCGCTTGCAGCTCTCCCTTGGGAGCACTATGTCACAGGAGGAGTTTGGATACATGTATGAAAAGGACTTGGTATCATTCTTTGGAGGTAATACCACTAACAAACTGATCCCTTTTTATTTCTCTGTCAACAGTGCTGAAATAAATTAGCTAGCACTTGAAGCTGCTGAACATTGGATTAAGTTCCAGTGTGGAAATATATTTGGCAAAAAAAAAAAAAAATCTCATGATAAATAAAAAGCAGTCTCCCAAGACATATGTAAGAAGCCTGGTTTCTGGGATTCCACCATACTTCCTGCCAGGAGCAGTTGTGGAACCCACTGGCCATTTTTTACTAAGCTTAGCAGTAGGGTAGAGGTCTTGAAAGTTATATAAATTAATCTTCATCTAATAAGTTATTGGCTGGGCAAGAAATTAATTAACCCAAATTAATGCTCTGGGTACTGAGGGAAAGGACTCAGGTGCTAAATGCTGTTTGGCAGTGCTGCTCTGGAGTAGCCTTAGCATGGAGGAGTTTAGAGGAAGCAAGTTTCCATTACTTTTGTCAGTCATAGGCAATTTGTTTTCTGTCCATATCATCTAATGGAAAACTCCCTATGGCCTTGTCTTTGGTGCTCTAATATTTCTCACAGTGCTTCCCCAAACTACCAGTTTGTCCTTGGGGAATTGAGTAAATATCTATGAGAAATTAAGTGCCTTGCTGTAACACTGGCTTTGGATCAGTGGGAGCTGTAAAGAGTAGTGTAAGGTAGAAAAAGTTTTGGAAGGAACTTAGAATAAGAACTACCAGCCAGATATCTAAGAAACCTCCCAAATGAAATCTTCCTGTTATGTCTCTTTGGCATCTGTCTTCCTGATGATACTGTGCGTTGCAGGCAAGGCAAGCAAAGTCTGTGGAGCTGTGATTGGGCCTGGGGATCCATGGGAGCCATGAGAGAGAACAATATCTAAAGGGATAAATTATTGAACAGTGGGTCTTCAAGCTAGGTTTGTGTGCCAATTTCTTTTGCAGCCAAAAGTTTTCTGCTAACTTTCAGCAATTAGTCCACAGTGTTTGAACTATAACCTCAGTTTCCAAGCGACAGATGCTGAAGACTTGGCTAGATAATTACATTAGCATTTACTTTCCTAAAACCTGTACATAGAGAAAGACAGCATACTGGCAAGGCTTTTACATAAGAGCAGCAGTTCACAGAAAGTAGCATTTCATTATTCTGTCTGTGGTGCAGCTTTGAGAACAAAACCAGGTAATCTCTGAGGAGCAATTCAACCAAAGCAGCTCAGAGTTTTAAGAGCTGGCCACCAGTACCTTTTAGCTCCTGCTGCCTGACTGCATATTTGTGCTCTTTTTAGTTTCCCCCAATCCTCCAATTCCCTGTGAAGATCAAATTAATGCAGCTCAGACTATGCTTCTGTGGTGGTTTTATTTTTCCCTGAGTAAATTCAGAGCATTTCTATTCTCAGTGCACTGAAACAATAGTGACAGAGCTAAAGAGTTATATTTGATGTGGTGAGAAGCTTTGTGATTTAAGAGGTGTCATGTAGGTTAAAAGGTAGTGACAGGATATCAAGGATTCATTGCTATGAAGAGGAGCATAGGATCTCACCAGGTAGGAAAAGAGAGTGACAGTGGAGTCTACAAGGAGGCCATATTCATTCTTTACCTCTGTTCATGTATTTTAACCTTGAGACTAAGTATGAGCATACACTTTCAGATCTTCTTATCCTATGTAGGGATGAAATGGGAAATGTTCTCTGTGGAAAGTAGGAGATGAATAATAAATATGCCCAGTAGCATGTAAAATACTTAAATGTATTTTTCCTCAAATACTGTCTCTGTTAAATGTAGTACAAGTTACAAACTGCTCTTTCCTGACATCAGTTGATTTTTGGGAAAGCCATTAGCAAAGGTATGAAGCTGTGAGCCAAAAGGCACAGGTTCTGTTCCCCATCCCATCAATTACATGCTTTGCGATCTGGGCAAGGCATTTTTCTGCCCCTGTGTCACTTCCTAATCTGTCTGAGGCTTTGGCTGACTGCTGACAGATCCCTCCATGTCTGTGATAGAAAGTACTTTATATCAGACAGGTGGTGGTGTCAGCTGCATCTCTCTAGTTGGTGTCTGTTCCTACAGCATATTGAGAATTACAGTTAATAAGCTAATTAAATAGAAGTATGTTAATTCAATTTCAAAGACACAGATGTTACTTTAAATTCCATAATATATAACATAGAGATTAGTTTTTCAAGACTGGACAAGACAGGCAATTTAATGTGAATTAAATGCAGGAATTTTCACTAACATAAGTGGTGACTGTGCTGTAGTTTAGAAAGGTTTGGTTAGTTTTTCTGCCCTCAACAATTCATTTTCCTACATGTCTTCTGCTTTAAAATTTTGGTTTAACTAAACTATCGAGATGCTCTGTCAAGGGCTGCTTTCTAGTAAAAGTCTACATGGAAACATGCAGTGCTGGCAGCTTCCTGACAGCATAGATGCTGGTAGACTTCTTTCAAATTTCAAATTGTTTTTGCATGGCATTTATGTAATAGGTTGTATCTGTTGGCTTTATGGACTTGCCATTTTTCAGAAAACAGGCATTTATGAACTTAAATGCATGGTATGTATATAACACAACTAAAATTGAGCTATATAAGCTTTAAAAATTACATTCCAAGAAAATATCAAAATTAGTTTGTAGTCCATTCTTATCTTTTAACTTCTGGGATTTTTTACATAGCACTTGGTAAAAAGCCCACACCTCAAATACATGCGTAATATATTGCCCTTCACTGTGTAGAATTGGCAAGCTTAAAATGCTATTGACAGGAGAATTTTTTAGCCCAGATGGCCTCAGCTTTGTGTAATTTACCTTTTAATGTATGGCTTGCCAGCTGGGACAACTTTGCTTTGGGTGAAATTTGCATAGCCATCAGATATTTGTTACATGCCTGGAAAGAAAAGTGGGAGCAAGTTCTGGCTTATGCTGATACTTTGCTATCACCACATGCTACCACTAAAGCAGCAAAATAAGAATTAGACTCTTCATTTGTTCTCAGCAGTTAAATTATGAGTCTCTGCCTTATAAAGATTAGATATTTTTCCATGAGCTCTTTACTACTGATGAAGCAGGCAGTGCTTTAATCGTGAAATTGTTTCACCTTGTTAAAATACTGCCATTCTTGTTGAACAAATTAAGTTATAAAATATTGAATATGCTCACCAAGCATTTCCAGACTTCAAATAAATTTTCAGACAAAACAAGCTAAAACATTATGGGAATTCACATTTTAATGCTTGATTTTATTCTAGTTCTATTTTTGTTACAGTAGTTTTAAAAGATTAGACATTACTGGTTCTAAAATAGTGCCACACTATTCTTGTAAATGTCCCAATAACAACAATAATTAATATCCCCACATTTGCATTTTAAGCTACTCCATTTCCCTAGTCATCTATTACTTGGATGTGAAAAAATCATTTCTCATCAAAACTTGGCACAGAATACCCGAATTCCATACTTTTTACCAGATGTAAAAATAAAAGTGAACAAATTCATCTTTTTCCCGCCAGTTAAAGGGTTCAATAAAGTATGAGTTAAATTTTGTCCTTGTTTTGATAAATGGTTTTCATTTACAAAAATTCAGAATAACTCTGATCTGGGGAAAAAAAAAAAAAGGCAAGTAGAGAGTTGGGGGATTTGCCTCATGAATGATAATAACATGAAACTGCTGCTTTCCTGTTTTCCAGAGAATGCCTAACAGCCTGACTCCTTGGTGATTTCTGAGGAACAATTGCTTTTTGCAATGCAGTACTATAAGAAAACAGCCATCATCTCCACTTGGCCACCATTGAGACAGCTTTGGTCACAGGCTGTGGTAGGGTGCTGATCACATCTGTCTCAAAATACTTCCAAGTGGTTAATTCAGGCCAAGAGCCTTGTACTGCTTCAGAGTAATATGTGTCCTTGTCTTCCCTGAGAAAGATTATAAACGTTTTTCACCTCTGTCAGTTTTTTATGAAGACCCTGGTTTTGCTCAAACCCAAAATTACTACAAAAGGCTGTAGTATCCTGTTGAATCTTCTTAAGGAAACTTCTTGAGCCTAGGGATATTGAGAGAGAGACCCATTGATTTAAAATTATACTTGATGAGGTGCAAGTTTTATTCTGTGATTCACCATTCTAATTATAATTTCCACTGGGGTGAAAAGCTGAGAAATATTGAGAACATTCAGAAAATGGCAGAAGCATCTCCTGCCTTGGGTTAGTAGCCACACAAAACCCACCACTGTGCTGGCCAGAGCCCTACCCTGCAACACATGGAGTGGGTGGATGGTTGTTTCACACAGAGCTGAGGAGTGGTTTTTCTGCTGGATTGGTAAAAATCTGTTGCAATAGTGCTGTGTTTATGCCAATGAATCATCTTTATTTATTTAAGAACACTTTTTTTCAAGCCTGACTTCGGTTCATGCAATTATTACAACTGTGTTTCCCACCAGGGAAATTGCACAGTTCTTTGCAGATTTCTGCCCAGAGGTGTTGGCTTGCCTCAGGAGTAGATGTAAAAGTTGCACATAGCTGAAATGCACTGTTTTCTCTTCAGTTAGTGTTACCACCACTAGAGGAGACCACAGAGGAGACAGCGGCATATAATGACCGCACCATGTTGAAGCCTGCTGTCAGTTTGTTCTTATTACGGACACAGATTTTTGTAACACTTTGGCTTTATTCCAATCTGAGTTAAAGTTTCAGGTCTATCTTTGAAAAGTGGTATGTTTGAAAGCCAGAAACCTGTGGCTTTGCCCTCATTCATCTGCAGAAGGACGAGCAGGGAGTGAAGGGAGTGCTGTCAGCCTGTATTGTTGGAAGCCCTTTCCCTCCATGAAGGGCAAGGTGCTGTGCCGTTCAAGTCCTTGCTATTCGTCCTGGCAGAGGACAAGTTGCTTGGTCCATTCCATGCCTTGCATGAAAGAGGACACAGGTCCACTAAGGCTATGTTATACTGACACAATCAATTAGTAAAATACTTACTAATTTAAAGAAGTAGGCTGACACTGAGCCTGAAGAAGAAGGGGGGAAAAAAATGCAGCCCACCCTTGCTCTAAAGATGTAAATATTGGCATACAAGAATAGACATTTAGAATTTATCACAGAAGTGAGAGTACTTTGCAAGGCGGTGCCCGGTCAGAATGACAAAAGAACAGGCATATTCTGTAACTTGAAACTCAGGATTCCTTCCCATTTCTGTCTCTAGTGGTTAGAGTTCTTCGCTCTTGCTATATTACAAGTCCACAGGGACTTTTAAAACTACTTATTCAGACTTTACTGTTTTGGATGTACAAGAGTTAGTTGCATTAAGCTGTAGCTTGGAAAAAAAAACTGAAACCATTTTTATAGCATTTTAAAATAACTTTATTAAAGGATAGCATAAAAGATCACAGTTTTTCTGTTTTTACAGCTCTGCTTTGAAAAGATAATAAAGCTACTACACAGGACATGTATTAGGCTGGTGATTAATGTGTCTGTGTGTTACAACTCCGAATAGTCTGAAACTAGCTTTATATTGGAATGAATGAAAATGTCACATAATGAAACAGCAGAGGAGGAGTACAGTGCTAAGAAAATATTGTGCACTAGTCTCTTACTAGGTAACATTTTACATTAGCAGAGTGGGCTGAGCTTTTTTTGCCTTCCACATGAGGATCTTAAAGTACTTAACATCAAAGAGGAGCTCTGTTTTGATAGAGTAATTGATAGAGCCTGGATAATCCTATTGCACAAACATTAGCAGGAGGCTGGGGCTCTTGACATGCTGAAGATTAGAGTGGAAGTTTTAAAGTGTTTTTTTCTAGGACTATTCTTTAATCATCAATCTGTATTTTAGGCACCTGAGTTCTAATATGTTGGTTTTAAGATGAGATCCGGTATTAAATAAAAAAGTGTTGTTATTGGGAGGGAGATGAGAAGACAAAGTCTTTTTCCTTTAGGGAAGGTTGGATATCTGCCTTCTTATAGAAAGTGCATAATTTAGGTTGGAAAGAGTCCCAAGAGGTTTTGTCATTCAGCCCCTGGCCGTAAGTAGGGTTAACCTCAAAGTTAGATAAGGCTGATTAAGGATCTTTTCTCTTTAGGCAGCCTTTCCCATGCCAAGGTGCTCTTGTGAAACCTTTTTTGTCTATATAAAACTGAGATTTTTCTGTGCTAAAAAACTTTTATCCATTGACTTTTGCCCTTTTGAAGTGTACACTCTCTGAGGAGAGCCTGGTTCAACCTTCTAGCTAGACAAAATCAGCCCGCTTGCTCAGCTTCTTCACATCTTGCATGGTGCAGCCTCAGCTGTGATTCCCTGCTGCCCATCTATCGCTTTGCCTCTTTGCTGGGGTTGCAGAAGTGGACATACTCTTCCAGATCAGTCCTCATGAGTGCTGTGCAGATGGATTTAAAGGATTCACTCGACCTCCTGCCTGCCATCGTACTAAATGGAACACAGGCTGTGTGATTAACCTGTTGCTGCTGGGATGTGTTGCTTGCTCTGGGCTAAGATGCTTTCTTTCCATTACCAGTTCTTGTCTAGGACATGGCATTTCCTAAGCCCTCAGTCACCATAATGATCTGTAGTAGCAGTGCTGTATTTAATAACAAAAAAAAAAAAAACCTAAACAAAATGAAAAAAAGGAGCTACAGACAGGTGTAGATGCCTAGCTGTCTGTCATGTGTGTCTGACTGTTAAACTCCAGAAGTTGGAGTATCAGTCACCAAATATTCAGTTGCTGATCAACCCAAGTTCGCACGAGGAATGTTCTTTGGCTAGTGTCCCTGAGAGTTTGCTGTAAGAGCAGCTCACGTAACCGGGTCAGTTTATGCCTTCAGTGGAATTCATCTCAATTACAGATGCGACCACTAAGTATTTTTATAACTATATCACTAATAGTTTAAAAAAACATGAAGGATTAAGAGCCATATGTTCTCCCAGGCATGTGAGCTTAACAAATGCGGCATTTTGCTCTGAAACTCTTTTTTTTTTTTTTTTTTTCACTTTGGTATGTAGCCACCCCATCCCTTGGCAGAAGTGGGATTCTGGTCCACAAGCTACAGGCAAGAGTGTGTGGTCTTACAGCAGCATGGGAGGAGTTGGGTCAAAGGCAAACTTTTATATATGTGCTGTGCTACTGAGGGGAAAGGAAGCAGTAAACCAGAAAGGACTGCCTTCTTTCAGTTCTGGCTCTTTTGGCTTTCCCTTCTGCAGCTGAGGAATCCCCCTCCCTTCTCTGCTTCTTGTGTAAGAGCACAGATGCTGCATTGGAGAGCCAGTGGAGCTGTGCTAATGGGGTTGAAGTCTAAATGAAGAGTTCGTCCTGCAGAGCCGACACTGTAGATTTTGTTGCCTGAGATGCATTTTGTGGAATACAAACCATGTTGGAGGTATACAGCATATTGTTTATGAAAAATAAATCAAGCAGCCAGAGGAACAGCATGGTATTTTCTGGACAGATCTGCACTTCTGGATGCCAAACATGGTTTCAGTAATCTCATATTTAAGGGAATACAAATTGAAACCTTATTTGAGTGTGGCCTGACAGTAGAAATATTTTAATTGATGCAACTAGTTTACTGCACAAATTTTTCTCTTTACTATGTGTGGATGTGAATCAAAAGCATTTTCATTATTTCTTTGAAATGTGTGCAAGCACAAGAGAAATGGGAACAGGATAGTATGTTTAGTCAAATCTGTGGTGCCAAACTTCCAGACCCATATAATTTCAATGACTAGTTATATGATTTTGATATTTCTTTCATACTGAACGGGTTTTAGTATCTAATGTTCTTGGGTCAGCTGTACTGGAGGGAATGGAAGTTTTGTAATACTACCATAGTAATCCAAAGAACAAAGAGATATTCTGGGTTAAAGTCAGAAGGCAAAATTATGTGAATCTCCCAGGTGGTATTCAGCCTCTAAACGTAGTTCAGCAAAGGAAGCAATTAGACAACCATTAAAGAGCAATCAAGAACATTTTCTTCATGAGGAAACAAAGAGTACTCTGAAAGGATGATTGCTAAGGGTTAAAGTGCAGCCTGAAAGAAAATCAGGCCATGTGCAACTTGTGAGAAACTTGATTACTGTATTTACTGTACTAATTTGACAAACTGTTGGCACAAGGATCAGGTCATTACACTGAACCCACTTAAGAAAGAAGAAATAATGCCATGCTGAAATATCTTCTTTCAAAGCTTTTTGTATATTTTTTCCAATTTTTTTGAGTTATTTCATCCCAGTTGCAGCTGGAATTGCAAACTTCTTGCTTCACTTCAGAGAGCCGTCGCGTCTGAACCAAATATTCCTCTCTGCTGTGGGACTGTTTCAGAGGATATGTTATTGGAAGAATGTTATGCAACTTGATATAGACATTTGAATTTGTTCCATCTTCTTGATTTATAAACTGATACAATCTTCACAAGTTCTTCATATACAGTAAGATGGACTTGTTTCACAGCATTTGGAATCACTTAGCCAAACAAGGAACTTAACTTTAAAGTAATGTGCAAGACTGGGCGGTATTTTAGGTTTGCTTCATGAGTGTCAGTGTTGGTTGTCAGTCCATTATAGTGTTCAATACTGGAGTTGCTGGTCCCATAAGTCGTTTGTGAGCTCAAAGTTAAACAAAGAAAGAAGAACCCAGGCAGAGAACATGGCTGCAGAGATGAGAATTATCTTGGACACAGTGACCATTCCAAATATGGCTGCAGACAAAAATCTAGCAAAGGACTTTTCTTGTGTTAGGATCTTTTCTGAATTCCACATCTTAATTGAAGTATTCATTGTCCACATTTTGAGTCTTTTTAATTCTTGTGTTTAATAGGTTTTCCTGTCTGCCCTGTAAGCCTTTTTTCTCACTTGCTTCTGTTTAGGGTAAGAAGGGATATCATAGTCTACCTCTTTATCATTCACTTTGAAATCAGTTCAAAGACTTTATCAGTCTTTCCCTTTCCTCAAGAAGACGTGAATTTTATTCAATCTAGAGCATGAAATGCATAATGGGAATTGATTGAACTAAATATTTTTTTTCCTCTTGTTTTTCTCTTCTCCATGGTGAACACACCTCTTTTGCAGGAGCTGATGACGCAGGACCAGTTGTCAGTAACATAAGAATATCTTCCCCAAATGCCCCACATCATCATAGTGTAGTTCTTTCTCATACTGGTCAATCAGCCATATTTTTGGTAACAAGACTGTAGCTCTGTGTGCACTCTCCAAATAGGTCATGTGCAGTTGAGAAAATCCTAAGTCATTTTAGTGGCCAAGCTGTGCTTTCAGAAATAAACTGCATTGCAAAGCCAATACACACCAGTTCTATAAATGACAGGGTTTTGACTGATACTGTGGCCTGCAGAGCCTGCTGCTTTTATCAACCTGAGCCAGCCAGAAGGTAGCTGGAATGGAGTGACTACAGCAAATATCAGAACAGACTTTTCCACTTTTAAATCTGTAGTGCAACATACAAGAGTGTGTTGTAAAGTTCTTGGATGCTGTTCTGATATAGGGGTCCCTGGGAAGCGCTGAGGGAGCAGGAAGACTGAACCATGCTGAGTAATTTTCAGCTCCTTTCTCTCTCTTCCTGACTTGTTAGCCTTATAGGTGCATAAAATTGTAATGGAGACAATGCAAGATGTCGTAAGTTTGCAGGAAAATTCTTGAGATTGAACTGTATTTATGTACAGAACAACTGCACATACAGGCAGAAGTGTTTTTTGGAATCCTAATTCCATTGGATAATTTTTTTTATGGATGAAAAGGTTATTTGTTTCTCGTGCTTTTGGAATCTACCTATGTTCTTTTTGTGTGCCTCAGAAAGCTGCCAAAGCTATATGTCCTGGAGTGTGAATCCAGTCCTTATCTGAAGGGTTTAAGTTCTGATGAAGGTTTGCAGCATGGTGAGGCAATGGGAAGGAGTTCTCTGTGGTTTCAATCAGACTGATGCTCCTCTGTGAGGTGTATCTCAGTTTTGTAAGCTCTTGAAGCAGACCATTCTTTTCTAAAACTTTTTTTTTAAATGCATACATATATATAACGTATACACGTCTGTGTGTGTGTCTGTGTGTTAGAAATACCTTTAAATAATTTCATGAGTCTTTTTAAAAACAAATGATAGGCGTCTTACTGAAAAGGAAAAACAAAGGATGGAGCCTCTCCTGTGGGTCAAAATTACATTGCCATCCCCTTCTGATGTGAAATAAAAGCCTAACCCTATTGGTTTGGGTGACCTGTAGGGTCTGTTAGCAGGGGAAGTCAATGAAATGCATCACAATTAACAATGTCTTGTTGATCTCCCACGGACTGGAACTGTAGCAGATAATTGTGCAGTAGTGGGAGTTTTGCCATGACTAGCTTTATCATTTTGTCAGTTTGCTAATAAAAGGTCACGGAGGGTACAGAGCATCTGAGATTTACATATGGCAGATACGAAAGCGTTCTGGGGAGCCTGTTTCGGAGAGGGGCCGGGGCATTTGTTGCAATTGACACCCATGCTGTGATTCCAGAATTGACAAGAAACGCCATTACTAAGCAGATCTGCCAAGATAATTAGAATTCAGGGTTGCATTTTTAATCTGACTTGAGTCAGATAATTTATCACAGCAGTAGCAAGCTGTCAGGGTCACACAATAAATACTGATTATGGAAGAATAAAGATTAAGTGCAGCCTTTCAAAAAAAAATTACAGGCCAAGCTGTACTTAAGAAACGTTTTCTTCCAATACTTCCCATGCTAATTTCATGTAATATTGGCAAAAAGATCATATCTCTAAAATGAGCTTTTTTATGAAAGGAGGTAATGCTGTGCAGGAGTGTCTGTACTTAGGATCTGTTTAAATTTTAAATTGCAAATTGATTGCAAAGAAATATCAGTTTTGAAAAGCTGATTTAGCATGACTGTTCCATTCCTATCACCACCATAATAATTTGACTTATTAAAGGAAGAAATACTCTATTCCAAAGGCAGTCCTAATTTGTTAGCATTAGTAAGATGCTGCGTTTTTAATTTAACACAGCTCTTGTTTTTGATTCACACATGGACAGTTTATGGCACTTGCATTTAATTAAAGAAGCTTATTTTTTAAAATATGGAACTTGGAAAACAGTTTTTGAAATCTACGTACACACTAGTATGTTAAGGATCCCATGTTTCCATATTCATCTGTGGTTTTTGAAGGATACAAAATCAAATGAGAACACAGCATTTATGCACATAGTATGTTTCCTTGAAAAAAAAAGCTACTGCAAAGATGAATAATTAATAGATGTATGCTGTTTTAGAAAAGAAATTTCAAGAGATGCTGAAATGCAGTGGCTATCTTTAGAATACAGTTTCTTAGTAAGGCATTACATGTCTCTTTAGCACCTTCAGCAGCCATTTTTAGGTGGTGTGTTGGTTATGTTGCTTTCTTTTTCTGCTACAAGATGATAACTTACTGTTTATCCCTGTAAGAACTTTAGATAAGTACTTAGTTATTATTGATGTATCTACAACTGAATACTGTGAAGTCTCAGCTGAAAAAATGAGAGCTTTGAGATTTTTATCAGCCTTGCATTTTGGAGTTGTTTTTTGATTTGCTTTCTGCCATTGAATATTTCATGTAGAGTGGGTGATGTTTCCACTTTTCTCTTGGCAGCATTTGTGGTTAACTCATAATTTTGGTTCTGGAAATAGAGTTTGTGGCCCTTTTTTATAACGTTAGGACTCTAGTACATCTGCCTAAGGAGAGCAATTACTGTGAAATTTGTTCAGTTGAAATTGAGAGAATGATGTGTGGGTGAATGATACTTTAAAAAGTAATATGTTACAAATTCCTAGGAATATATATATATTTTAATTGTAACTGTAAAAAAAAGTAAAATATTTTCAAATATTACTTCATTTCCAGAAAGTAAATAGATAATTTTCAATAACTAAAGGTCTTTTGTAATCTTTGAGTATAGTAATCTTTGAGATTGTTTTCTACACAGATATGCATGACTGTGTTTTTTCAAGAGATTTTCTGCCTGTGTCATAAGCTTAGAAATTGCAAAATTCCTCAATATTAACTCTAAGACAGAGTTAGAAAATGTTTCCTGTTGAGGTCATTAAAATGATTGATTTTGGTAGGTACATCAATAATAAAGCATCTTGTTTGTGGGGAACAAAGCACTCGAACCTCTCTTTTATTGAGCAGGTCTCTCATACCAGCCACTTGAAATTTCTGTGACACTTTTTTTTATGGTATACCTTATGGAACCATTAGTCTTTAATCTTCTGAAATACCTGATTGTAACCAATGAGAAATGGAACCTTTTTTGTGTTACTTTTATGAATGTCATTATTATTATCATCATCATCATTAATTTTCTAGGTAATGAATTGTCCTGTTACCTCACTTAAGTAGCAGGGGGCAGAAGTGTGTGTAACTATAGCATTCAGCCTTGCTGGGGGGAGCAACACACTGTGTGAGAGACTGTAATTTTGGGGCCACAGGATATTAAAGCTTAAATTGAATGCCAGCCTGGAGAGCAGAGCACTGGGTTGACTGCTGCATGTAAGTAGTCTGTTACTCTTGTCCAACTGCAATGAGTGCTGAGGACTACTAACATAAGATACAACTTTTATGGACCCAGCAGAGTGCCCTGCCCAAGTCTGGGGTTGATTTGTCCAATTAGCATTGTTAATGTATTATTAATTTTGTGTTAATAACATAAACAAATCCTGGGGAGGTGTGAGCCTAAATTCTGCACAGTGAAAGAGCTGTGTTTGCAGGCAGGTTGGGAATCGCATCTGCTCAGAGGGCATTATTTAGGAATTTGCTTTCAAATAGCTCCTTTCACAGTCTAACTACAAGGGACAGTAGCTGGAGTTGTGCCTGGAATAAAATAGGAAAAAGAAGAGAGGCCGCTCCCTGGAAGCCTGGCAGCTCTGAACCCTGCAAAACCTCTGGGCTACTGTTTCCTAGGTTCGGATTTGTCAGGTAAGGATAAAGGAGGGCAGGCAGAGAGGGTTGCTGACTGCCTGAGCAATGAAGAAAGCATCATAAATCAAACTTGCATGATCTAAACACCTGTGTCCTGGGCATATTTTTAAGGCACCCTTTCCCCCCCCGTGACAGCTCCTAGACCTGTGGTCTGTGATGAGTGGCCTGTAACTCCTGTGGCAGAGCATTACATGCACCTATCTCAGCAGAGGCGTGGAGGGATGCCCTCAGTGACTCTGCTTTCTGCATACAGCCATCTCCTCTCTAAGTGCTGTTTCTGACTACATCAGGTTCCACAGCTGACAAACTGAGTGACACACAATCTTTTCTGTACAAATACTGGTAGCAAATGTCGTGCCAGCCTCCCTTTTCATCGTGATTGCTAATTAATAATACAGCTCTTACGTTAGCAGAACTCTCTGAAAATGGTTACATCGTTTACATGCATGTTTGTAAGAAAGGTCACTTAGTTTGTTAATGTTGTGTTAATTTAGATACAAGGGAGGAAGCAGGTCAGATGAAGAGATAACATTTGTCTGTCTTCTATAGTGATCTTGCTGATTAATTGACAAAGTCTTAAACTTATATAGGTTATGATGAACTAATTCCTTATAAAATAATAGGAGAGCAAAATAAAAAGCAACTTGTATTCCTCACTAGGAACAGACTTTAATCATATTATTGAACACTGCTCAGTCATCCCGTAGTATAGCAACTGATGTAAATGGGTAAGCCAAAAAAGGCCAAATGGGATTGTGTTGGAAGAGCTACTTCCAGTGGAGGTGAGACCAGGGCTGTTGCAGTGAGCACTGTGGCTTCTTTGGGATGGGGTGTAGGGCAGCAAAGGGTGTATAGCAAAGGGAATAAAGTCGTGTCAGAGAAAGTTAGCTCTCCTTTCAGAGGCTAGCCAAGGCTAGGAGGGAACAGCTTAGCTTTTATAAATGTTGTATGAAGAGTAAACAAGCAGAGAAGGGAACTATCCAAAGTAAAGAATCACATAGCTAGCAAAACAAGTGTTTATAAATTTGTTCATGGGTCTTCTGAGGCTGGAAACTGGAAGAAAGTTCTTCACTTGAAGCTGTAGTCACCTTGATGCTTCAGTTACTGTAGAAAATAAAAATTCTGCACCAGGGGGCACTTGTGTGCGCCCAAACTCTGCCAGCGGCAACGAGGCTAGATGATTTGTTACAATAGTTTAAAATGGTTTAAGAATTTTCTTGCCAATGATGTGTTTGAAATAGGATACCACTTAATTTCAGAGTGGAAAAATGAGGAGTATAAATGTATTTAACAGTTGAACCTTTGATTCATACAGTCCTGTAAACTGTATGGAAATCCAAATGTGAATAAATAGGTATAAGGAATTGGTTAGCCAAGACTCAAGGCATGACGAAATGCCATGCTACAATTTTATAATGCATGTTACAGCTGTATAAATATGAATAAGGGCTCTGTAAAACCTCTGTGACTTTTTGCACTGTCTTAGATGGACCTTAGGTGGTGCTGTTGCATTTTTTCTTTTGACAGTGGCTGTTTTTAGTGCTTCAATCATTTTTATTCTGCTTTGCTTTCTAGATCATACCGGGAAACTACGAATAGTTGGCTACACCAATATTTGTAAAATTTACCAAGGTAGAATACTAAAACATAACCACTTGTCGGGTGCACTTCATTTCCTAATTTGAAACACTTTAGCACCTTTCTATAAGAACTAAGCAATACTGAACTATGGTCATAGCATAAGGCATATCTTGCTCTACGTGTGTTATTTTGTCTAATGGTGTATAAATGTGAGTATAAAATTAAATTAAAGACACAAGATCGAGTAAAACCTCTCCAAAATTAAGTTCAACATGTGGGATTGATGCTGTAAGTTCACAAGTCTTTCAACTTTCCATATGGCTAATTAAAAAGAAAAAAGTGGCTGAATTTTAGACAAGAAACGTGTATGTCACATTGGCAACTTGCAGAGTGCCTCCTCTGTTAAAGGACCTATGCATTAGTTTTACATCCAATTTCCTGCCCTTATCTTCCTTATGCCAGCTCACAGTGTGGTTCATTGGGAAACAGTTTGCTTTTTTTTCCTATTTCTTTTTTCACAACATAAAAAAAAAATTCCCATGAAGGTTTTTTCCACTACAACTGCCTACCCTTTATGCTCTGCAGCCTGCCAAGCTTGCCAAAACTCAGCAGGTAGCCCACATGGTATGCATGTCTGTGTGAGAACGCTCCCCTGATGTGGACAAGATGTTGGTTGTAAAATGAAGCCAACATCTTGTCCACAAGTGTGCAAAAAAATATCCTCAATCTGGACAGATATGTTTTTGTAGGCTGAATGCATTGACTGGGCTAATGCAAAGTCTAAACCTTTTAAAACCAGGAAAAAATAATTATATCGTTTCAGTACCAATAATGCTATCAGTAGTAGTAAAGCTGCAGACGTATTTGTTAATCTGAGACTGTTTGGTTAAACTTTTACTGCCCTGGTATTTACAGTAATTCTTTTGGCATCTGTGACTTCAGGGGTTTTATCGCTCCTATTTTAGTCTCCACAACCTGGAGAAATTCTTTGGGCAAATAATGTAACCCCAAGATTTTGGGCTAGCAAATAACAGTACAAGAATTAAGAGGAAAGATACTGTGGGTTCAGTCTGCAGTTTGCCCAGAACTTTTTTCGAGATGGATTTTTTTTTTTTTTTTGTACCTATGCCCTGTTGGTTTGGGCGTGTGAGGAGCAAGGGAAAGAGTAATGTATAGACAGGGGGAGATAGCAGTGACAGATACAGGCTCCCTTGCTCCAAACTCAGATATAAATCTATGAGACAAAGTTTGTTGCCTAATGTAAACAAAACAAAAAAATGTCCTACAAGGTTACTCCCTGGAACCGTGCATGCTTCATATTTTCCAAACTAAAATTGTCAAAATGTTCTGATTAATTTAAAACTTGGAAGGACTAAAGTTAGGTTTTCTCATGGGAGCAAACCAAAACTTTAACTATAGTTCGGTGTTTTCACTTATTTCAGGCTGAAATATGGGAAGAACAAAATTTGGTTTAGTTTTCACTTTGGTCTTTTCAGTTTAAGTTTGTGGTTTAGGCTTTTTTAAGCTGTCACAGTTTGAGTACCTATTGAAGTTGAAGGTGTTCTGAATTGCCTAGGTCTGCCTAAAACTGTGGAATTTTTCCCAATCCATGATTTTTTTCTCAGAAATTTAAAATACCACACTATCACATTGCACTTAAAAGTACACTTAGTGATTGAGTACATCCACACTTTAGCTCAAGCAAAACTCCTGCTGATCCACACAGCTCACCTGTGGCTGACCCCGCACTGAGGGGGAAAACCAGGATTCACTCTTTGCTTTAAAGGATGCCTTTCCTCTGACCCGCTGGTATATGGTTTGCCTGGCTGGTGCTGTTTCTCTCCTCTGCCCCTGCAGGGTGTGTGTGAGGGCTGGGGACACGCAGACCCCAGAGCATTTCCCTCCATTAGCAGGAGTGCTCTGCAGAGGAACCTCAGAGCTGCAATTTTTTCCTCTGGATTCTCACTTGAAGCTAGCTGAATATGGGGATACTTGGCATACCTAGATATTTCCAGTAATAGAAACTCATGGCACTTACTTCAGGCATTTCATTTGGTTTTTTGTTTTGATGGCTTTTAAAAAAATTTAATGGAAGCTCTTTGTTTATTACCTGGCAAAGTATGCATTGCCTATTCTCCATTTACTTGCATTATTGAGTAAAAGCCCTTGAAGGTTTAGTATTTTTAAATGCATTTTCCTAGCATGTGCACACCTTTTTTTTGTAGATGTAATGGTCAACAGCTTTGAAGAACGTTTGGCTGTTTTAAACATGCAGAATAATACCTAGTAAAAGTTTGGGCATGTTCTTCCACACAATGCTTTTCCTACCTAGATCATCAAGGTACAAGTTTGGCAAGTGTCTAGTTTTGTCTTGACTCATTCTGGTTTGAAATTTCATATTTTACAAGATTGAAAACTTAAACTTCAGTACAACTTTCTAATGAGTAGACAAGACTAGGCTTATTTTTAAAAGAAAAAATTTAGAAGAAGATGAAACATCTTATGTGCATGGGGATTTTCTTACTAATAGTTCATGCTCTGTTTCAGGGAGGTAATTTTTTTTCATTCCTTTAGGAGATCTTTCTTGATCTACTAATATGCCTCACTGTCTTTGAAAATGACTGCATGCAAGTGTTCAGCAGGCAAAAAAATTACAGTGTGTGTAAAACTCCTCCTTGATCGTGCATGACATTGCCTGGTTTATGAGACCTTGCAACTAAAGAGTAATCTATTTTTAACCATGTAATTATTTTTGGCAGGCTGGTATTTCAAAATACATAACTTAAACTTTTTTCTGTTCTGAGTCTGCTTCAGACTGTGTGATATATCCATTCTCTTGGTGGAAAGGACTTTGTCATTTTTCTTCATAAATGTCATTTTTGAAGTTTCATTTCAGTCTATTGCAGGTGGACATATCTCATAATTTATATGTGACACTGACAGACTACAAATAATAATGTCTCTTAGAACAGCAAGTCAGAAAATCACCTAGCATATTAATTACAATTGTCAAGCAACGACTGATCATAAATTTAACTTCAAAGACTCAGACTTCCTAAGCAAGCATCTTAAATGTTCTGTTAAAAAATTTGCCCTTGAAATTGCATGTTAGATAATAAGTATTAGTGTAATAGTAATGTATTTTGGTTTTTAACCATGGAAATGTCCTTTTAAATAACAATTTGGTAGAAAATTTGGGGGAGGGTGTTATTACTTTGTTATCTCTCAGTGTAAGAATTCTACACGTACATGTGAATAATGATATACTATTAAAGTTGTCTATTGGATTTGGTTATTTCATATCACTTTAGAAGCACCTGAAAGGCACAGAAAAGGACAGTGTTCTCCATGATGACGTGCAGATGTGTGCAGTGAGGTGTGGCTAAGGCACAGTCTTCTCTGTGTCCCCTGGGGCCTCCAAATGCCACCACCTGTAAACTGCATGGTTTTGGGGAGTGACATGTGTGACCTGCTAGAGGGACAGTGCATACTCAGTCATCCTACATGTCTGCTCGGCTTCAAGGCTGCATGGGGTCTCAGCTGCTTCAAAAAAAATCCCAGTTGGACTTTTTTTGTCCTGCACAAACTTTTGATTTTTTCCATCACCAAGGCAGTTCATGGCGGTGCGGGGATTCAGGCACGATATGCCTTGACAATTTTTTTCCTTGGTATGGTCACACTCCAGCTGCACAGCTGAAAGTTGCACAGGTTTAAACTTTTCTCTACATGCAGCCAAGGTCTGGCTTGAGTGCAAACCCCAGCCTATACCCAGAAGGTTTTCTCAGGGGTACTGGCTGAGTTGGTGGGAATCTGGGTTCAATACCAACCATGAGTGAGTTCATATAAGGATTCCAAGGTGACTGGAGGTTTGAAGGACCCCACTGTATGTGCCTTTTGCATGGGCTTCATTTTCAGAGAACTTTGTAGCTATTGAAAGTCAGCGGGTTACAGTGAATATTTAGACATTCGTCTGAGGTTACAGTTGTGGTTGAAATAACTATAAACACTATGAAAGAAGATCTGGGTCTAAATGTGGAGGGGAGTGGGTCACAGGAAAATGAAGACAAGAGGATGGAATTACAGAAGACACAGGAGGAGCTGGTGTTTATTGCAGTAGGAATTTGAAGGAAGTGGTTTGTATGTCCTTAGGAAATCCAGCTTCATTAGTTCTGTTCTTTACAGAGCTTTTTAATTTAAACTAGATGGCTAGTGGACTCACAATTGGGAAATGTGACGTGGTGACAAATAGCTTTTCAGTTTTTGCACAGTTGAAGTCCTTTCCTTTTCTCAGATGAATCTCAGAAATTGCTCCCATGGTGTACGTCCAGCCCAGTGTCTGAACTAGTAAATGGGAACAGGCAATGGAAAGAACTGTCATGCAAAAAAATTGATTTGAGGAATATGTGGAAAGTGTCTGTGATGAGGCAAGTCAGTCTAAAGTTGTCATCACTTTCATTTGGCATAACTCGGTGCTGCTGGAGAAAGGGATGATTGCCTCTCCCTGTTCAGGCTGCCTGTTTCCTTTGTGTGCTGACTTTGTGGTTCTGACGTGGTTTTGGTTGGGTTAGCTTTCACTTGGACCAGATCCATGTTCCAGCTTGCCCACAAGCACACAAACACTTCTGCTGGGAAGAGACAGTGGTGAGAACAAGCAGGTTGGTGTGGAATGAAAGGTGGAACAATTTGCCTTGCAAGGAGCTGGGCCAGGCAAGGGGATTGCAAAACCATCACCTCCGCAGGGATGGCGGGAGAGTCAGAGACTGCATCCAGAGAGAGCTGCTAAAGAGGGATAATCAGCATTAATGTTTTTTAGGACTTCTCAGAACCATTAAAATAACATGTTGTTGACACTGAAAGTATTTATATGTCAATAATTCTTTTTCAATAATTATACAGTAATAGTGTCATTATAGTGTCATTAGATTCTGACACTTATTATTGATAATATAATGCTGGGGGGGGTTTCTCTCTTTCTCTCTCTCTTTTTTCTTGTCTTTTTTTTTCTTTTACTGGATCCCTTTACTGCACTCCTTTAAGATATAAGACCACTGCACTTGAGGGTAGAAGCCTTTATTAAAAGACATTTCCATACCTGGGCAGCTGAGCGCCTTGTGTAAACAACAGTGCTTGAGGGGTGTGTAAGAGCTGGACAAGAGACACTTGAATTATCCATATAGCAGAGCAGAGACTTGTGTTAGTTTTTACTGAGATGGAGCTAGTTTGGAAAAGGTGATGTCCAGGAAAAGTAAGTATTAACTTCAAGTATTATCTCTAAGCTGGATCCAAAGTATTCTCAACAATGAGCCTGATTCTTTTGAAATCATAAACATTAGCTTTGAAATGCAGGCAAGCAGACCTAGCTTCATCATATGTGGAATCCCAAACACATCATAAAGAAATTTTCTGTGGTTTTTTGATGTTACTAACATAACTACTGAATTTCAGCAAAGCTATGCTAGCAGATACACTTATTTTGTTTAGTGTTACTTATTCTGTATATCCTGTATACCACTTATTCTGGTGCCTGCTCATGGAATGGACATCCCTCTTCCACTCTTGGTAACACGTAAGTTACTGGTGGGACAGCCACTTGATCTTGGATTCTCCCCAGGCCTGGGGGAGACTTCTTGTAGCCTGATGCTTTTCAAAAGAACGGCCCCGTGGTAGCAATGCTGCATCTGCAGGGACTGAGTTTGGGACCTGACATTAAAAACACCATTCCTATTAGCTGCTTCATTGTGAAAAAATAGCAGGTCCATGCAATGGGAGGCATTAGTAAAATTTTAAATTGCCAAAATTTAACCTTATGGAAAGACAGCATTGCAATGCAAGAATAGCTTATTGGAGCATGTAATTTTGCAATTTTCTTTTCAACTGGCAAAGTGAAAAAATGTTGGAATGGCTACAGAATCCTATAGCTTGTTTCCAGCTCTTCAGTGACTTTCTGCAAGCATTCACCTTGTCTCATTTGCAAAGCAGAATGTTGGTTATCACAAGGCTGTGGCTAGTAATAAAGATGCTGAAGGATAAAAACACAGTAAAACTAATATAGTGAATAAAAGTAGCTTGTTATGATTTTTTTTTTCAGATTTATACCTGGAATTGCACAGAGGCTGTTTAGAATTGTTTGAGAGTTGAGGTTTTGCTACGTGGATTTAGGATGCTCTTGAGAGATGAAAATGGGGAGGACAGATACAGCCTGAGACTGTGTTCTTACCTTTCCTGTGTTGTTTTCTTATGTGCACTGTGTGAGAGAGTTTACAAGATAAGTTACGTGTTCCCCATGTAAAGCTGTTTCTTATTTTTCTTAAAAGCACTCAGGGAATCCTTAAGGATGAATGGTTTGGGGTTTTTTTTTAATGGGTTTTGGTTTAGCCAGCCCAATTACTTAGGCAGTGGTGAGAACCCTGCAATGTTTTTGGCTAAGTGGAGGACCACGTGAACAAGCGGAGAAGGAACTTGGGATCTGAAAACGGATATACCATTGCCTAGCTCCAGATGCAATTTATAACATATGAGAATAATCAAGTCCTGAAAGTGTAAAAGCTTAAAACTTGAGAGCCAGATAAAATCTGTTGTAGTGGATTAGGCTAAAATGTACTTATAACAGCTTGCATTAGAATTGTTTTATTTCTCATCAGAGCACAAATTGCAAAAGATTGTCAGCAATAAATTTGGACTTTAGTTTGATAGAAGACATCTTCTGCAACTTGTGAAATTGCATAAAATTCATTAATATGCCATGATTCAAGATTTCTGTAAAGGTTAAGAAAAATATGACTATACCTAAATAAAGTATTATTAATCAGGTATTTATTCTAGTCTTAAGGCACGTTAGCTATTCCATTTTCACATCATTGTTCAGCAGTTGCAAATGTACCAAAAAAAACTCGCAGAAGATGGTTCCTTATGTGAAAACACAAAGCCTTAAACTTAGGAAAGACCTTAAGAAAAATCTATTTAACTGTTAAATGTATAAATAATCCCATTAATGTTGGAAAGATAAATCAAGTTACTCTTTTTAGATTCTGTTATGACTTTACAGTAAAATGATGATGCTAAGCACTGCAGATGCGTTGTTGGTACAATACAAGTCATGACTTGAAGGCTAGGGAATTTCCCAAAACAGCTTGTTATTTGGGCAGTAATTTTGTTGTCATTGAAGATGGTGGGTTTTTTGGTGTAGATTTTGTCTTCTTTGCTTTTAGAGGCAGTGGATTTCTAGATATGAACTGCTCTACTGAGGAGCCAGAGGAAACCTTGAACTGTATAAATAAACAAGGAAAATACATCCTGTTTTATGAGCACAATACAAGAAGGCACTGGTGTATATGTCAGACTAGCAGGTAAACCCAAAAACTCAGCTAAATCAGTTATTTCTGAAAAAAATTAACAAAACAGTGGGCAAGTTATCCCCGAGTTTGGTTGAGATTGCTTATTTTAATTTGGTGTTGCCTTTCCCTGCCGTGTTTGTACAGCACAGTTAGAGAGCATTCCCTACTTGAGTTCAACGAGTAGAGAAGAGAGATTTGGATGCATTCTTGTATTGCAGTCTCACCTGCAAGTAAATATAATAGAAACTACTTTTGTTTGAGATACCAGCAGATGTTTCCTCCAGTGAACATGAAATTAGTTGCTTCTTTCTCTGCACCGACGTCTCTCACACTCTAAGAGGCGTGCCCCTGTTTCACTGGTGTTTGTGAGAAGAAACTCAGAATTTCCCAGATTCAGCTTGACCTTTATAAAAAAATTCAAATTAGTCCTCCCCCCTGCACTCATCAGAGTTCTACATGTCCTGGTTTTAGTTTTTTTTAATTATTTTTTTAAAGAATACAGTGAGATCGTATCTTATAGACCCAGAAGTGATGATTATCCCAACAGAGAAACCAGTTGTGGGCTGTTTCATCAGTTCCTGGACGATGATGACAGAGGAGTGGGAAAAGTACGTTCTGATTCAGCTGTTTATTCCCACATGTAGTTACTAGTTTCTAAGTGATGTTCATTTCCTTGACTAAGAATTGCAAAACTGAGAACAACATGGTGAAATAGGCAGAACATTTGAAAGACTTTATTTCAAAGTGGAAATAAATAGGACATATAGAGAGCTAAAATTTTATGGTATTTAGAGCTGTTTGTCTTGATTATCCCCAAGTAATTGAAAGAAATTGAAAGAAAAAGAAAAGTGGAACAAAACCACCACAGAAGCAACTATTCTTCACGCTTCTTCACCTAGAGACTTCTCCGCTGCTTTAGTTATTAATTTTAGTTTTTACCGTGACTGCAGAGTCTTTTGTTGACAACGAAGAACCACCATATGAAGACAACTGTAATATTGATATTATACATCTTTTATGGTCTTCAATTGAGCAAATTGGAACAAAAGCTCTTACTGTATGTCTTCCATGCTAAGGGAAGCTCTCTGAAATTTGCCTGAAGCGCAGACATGTGGTCTCATATTGTGCAGTTATGTAAGTACTTTTCCCCAAGTATCTGATAGCAGGAAAGTGGTTTTTCGTTGCAGTCTCATGGGATAAGCTGTTCCAGAAATATGTACCTTCAGAGGTACATATTGTTTGTGTGTATTGCATAGAGATGACTTGGTGGGGACTTGGAAAGATGAACTTGATCTCAGTAGCTAATGGAAGGCAGTTCTTCCCAAAGTGCAGTGGTTCTTTCCTGCTCATCTCGTGGAGTATCCGCTCTCTCAAAAAGCTGATGAGAGATAATTACAATTAAAAGCTGTGAGCAGGCCTCTGACCAATTATATCTGTATCAAGGATTACAAAGTTCTTGGTAGTACAGAATGGATTGTAATGGTTATCTAGACATTACATAGGCAGGGAAATGCCCTCACCACATCTGCAAAGGAATTGTACCCTTTTGCAGCAGCAGTGAGTACAGAGTGAGAACTCTCATAAGTGAGAACTCTGTAACTTATGATCTGATGTAATGAGTATATTCTAGAAAAACATCCAATATTTGTTTGAAGCCAAATGAAGGATTTAATTTCACTTGGTAAATCTTCCTTGTTGTCAACCAGGTGTTGGGTTTTTTAATTTGAAGCCAGAATGTTTCCAATTCCCATCCATTAGATAGTGTTATCCCTCTGTTTATTTCAATTTAAGGGCCTTTATGTATTTTTATAATCCACAGTGAATGATCATTAATTTCCTCTTTGAAAATTTAAGAGCTTTTGTGGCTGTTGTGGTGTTTGTGTGCTCTGGAGAAGACTCCTTTTTTAATGGGTAAAAATTATGAAGAGTTATTTTTCAGTTTCTAATTTGCTGTGATAGCCAAAGGCTTAAGAAGACAAGTCAACCACTGCATTAACTCTTGGAAAGAAAATGAACAGAGCGTGTCTATCTGGTTTAGCACTAGATTTTGGCAAAGAGGCAGCATTCTCAGTAGTGAACCAATTATTATGAATAATAATGTTTTAGCTTGCATAGATTGGTTTTTTGAGTGTTCCCAGCTAATGATAGTCATTAATCCATTGGTAAACTGAGTCTTGAGCTTTCTGTTCTGATCTTTATTTTTGATTTGCTTACTTGAATGGATTTTTAATGTGATAACAGCCAGATTGTTTTTGATAGCCTGATGTCATGGCTGATTGAAGTGCTCTGTTTCTTCCATTAGCTCTTGCTTGCTCATCACTGCCAATATTACTGTGAGTAGCTTCCCTCCTCCACTCTTACATCAGTTGTGTGGGTTGGGGGGGACAGGAGGGTTGGTATTCAGGGGGTTTGGTTCTTTTCTCAGAGTTTGCTTTAAATTTTATGCTTTCCATGTTCATGTTTCTGCCATTAAATCATGAGACTGTGGTGTGGCTTTCCTTGCTGTGCTGAAAATACTCAAACTTTATTTTCTCTTAATCCTTATCACCTGTCCTTTCCCATGTTTTAAATGAGGAAGGCATTGGTGTTGTTGAAATTACACTCTGGTGCACAAGAACTTTCAGCAATAGCCTGTGAGTCTGGGGGAGCAGTCTGGAGATGTGCTGGGAGTGCAGCCCCATGTGCTGTGCCAGCTCTTGGGCAACTGCCATTCCCGTGGCAGTCGGGTACACTGAGGCACACGGTGTACCAAAATGTTCCTTCAGTTGTGCAGTATCAGGTCCCCTCCAGCTGGGAAGGTGCTGGGAGAGTCGAGGCATCATGATCTAGGAGAGTTTTCTCACTGAGCTCATGGGTGCACATGGACATGCTGTAGTTTTTAAGGAGAGATTTGGGCAATGTCTTACTAATCCTGATAACTGAGGGACAGGTGTAAGGGGAATTCTCTTTGGAATCAGAATGTCATTTTATCTATTTATTTCTTGACATTGAGATTCTCTTGTAGTAGCTGAGTTTTAACTAACCCTCCCTGTCTGTTACCATGGGACTTTGTCCTTAAGGACCTTAACTCCTCCTAACTTCTCTATCCTGCCCAGTCTGCACATTCTGATCCATCTTTGCAGCTTCTTGTCCCGCCAGGTTGCCATGGGCTGTTTCGAGTTGCTGCTGACAAGAATGTGAACACCCTCAGTGTCGAGCCCTTTTGTGGCAGCACTCCCATCTTATTCCACTCACCTTGGCTCCCACTCAAGTGCCGGGGTGACCCTGATGGTTTCATTTCACTGCACGGCAGGATTCGCGCAGCGCTGAAGCTCGCTGACATTGGTATTTGATTTTGCAAGTTGCTGAGCACCTCGTGCAAGTGTTCTCAATTACTCCAGGGTCAGTGGGAGATGAGCATAAAAATGGTGCTGAGCAGCTCCAGCAAGTGGCTGCTATGTCACCCCTCCAAACAGATCAGGCTGTATCACTGTGAAGTTTATTACCTAAGGGGGAAGGAGTTAACTTGGGGATGAGGGAGGGATAACTTTTGGTGCTAAATGTCACAGGTTTTTTACTGCAAGTACACATTTCTCAGTGGTGGTTTGTTTTTTCATTTTTGTTTTTTTTTTTTACTTCTTGGAGCTTTACAGTAATTTGCAGCAAAAGCAAATAAAAATATTGCATCTGTTTAGACTTTTGACACTGCTAGGATAAGGAATGCTCCGGCTCAGGAGTATGTTCAGCAATATCCATCCTAATTTCTGATAAATCTGAAAATCTTAGGGCTGCCAGAATCAATTGTTTGACAGCTTTGCAGTAAGTACTCAACAGCTTTTGAAAAGTGACTGGATCTGTTTGTTTTTAAGGAACAATTGGAGCTTTCAGACAAATACCAAGATTTCTGCCTTTTTTTTTTTTTTTTTGCATTTAAATGAATAACTTTTATTACTCTCATTTTCATATTTGTTGTTAAAATTAATATTTTTTATTAAATGCACATTTTGCCTTTTAAAATCTAGGCCTTTATGAGCCTCCCATGTTAAAAAGGGTCTGGACCCTGCATACAGGATTTTCTTGTTCTTTCCTCTCAATTAATGCAGCACAATAGACTTGAGTTACTCAAGGGGTGGAGATGACTTTTAAATATTTCAGTTGATTATATGTGAGAGTTTACATGCAATTCATATAGGAAAGTGCTATACAAGGGCTATTTCAGAATTCTTCACTTCAGAGAAAGCAATCTGCAGCAAGACCCAGGCTTACCTGAGAATCCAGAAGATCCTGGTAGCCTTCAAAGTTATTGAGTAAATTTGGTGCAAAGCACTGTTATATGTTGTTTAGTCCTGCTGAGAGTTTATTATAGAGAATTGACAGTTCAAGTAAAAATTGGCTTCTGTGAATGAAAAAATATTTTATAAAATTAGTTTGGATAGGAAGAGGAGGCTAGCATTGAAGGAAAAAGATAATGATTAAGGGGAGGCAGATCATCACACATCATTTGCATTTGCAAGTATTAAAAAGAAATTATTCTTCCTTTGAGAAGTTTCTTTGTCCCCTCCACCATGAAAGACTGATTAGAACTGTCTTTCAGAGTTTCTAGGAAGTCAGCTCCAGGAAAAATGATGTAATATTTATTTTCATTGTATGTCATAATTTCTATAGAAAAGAGGTTTTGGAAATCCATTCTGAACCATGATCTGAGGTCTACCTTGATCCTATTAATAAAACAGCCTTTAGAATTTATTTGATTGATAAATAGAGAAATGAAGGAAAAAAATTGATTTTAAGGAGCTGGCCTTAGAAACAGCTTTTGAAACATTTTTGAGGATTAAATTGTATGAAGATTAAAAACCCTCGTTTAAAGATTTGCAAGAAGCAAAGTATTTTGTGTCAGCGCATTATATTTAAAGTGTTTAAGATTTTTACCACATATGTTGACTGATGGATGAAAAGTGTTAAGGGTAGCCATTATTGACTTATATTAACCGCAGTCCGTACGTTGTTTTCCAGGTCTGTAGACTTTAAAATTACTCCTCTGATTCTTGACATAGGTTTTGGGGAAAATGGAAAAGAACATGTATCTCTTTATTCTCAGTATTTGGTGGATAGTTTATGCGGAAGGAATGTGCCAAAGAAGACTTGCAAGGTGGACAGAGCAGAAAGGAGAGTGGGAAGGGTTTAATAGCTTTTTAGCCCCTGTGAGCAAAATTAAATCTGGAAATCAATATGCCCAAGATTTTTTTTAAGTCCTCATCTCCAAAGAGAGTACTGTGTTAATATGTAAAGGAAAGTTAGTGAAGTTTTTGTGACAAGCAAGCAACAGAAAGTTATTTAATTGTCTGTCTTTTAGTTCTCTCTTTCTACATGGGGATGTGAGAGAACTGCCCCTTGCCAAGGGGGCCACTCAGCCCAGGTCAGGGCTTTAGGTGGGACAAGCAGCTGAGAAATGCCCTCACACAGGTTCACGTCTGATCCTCGGGGCAGAAGTGGGAACGAACCGTGGCCATGTGCCTTTCAGCCCAGACAGTGGTTCTCTAGCATGGCAGTTTTGCAGACCAGAGTCAACACTCAATATTTTCCTAGGCCATAATGCACCAAATTTTACCCTCTGGCTTCTAATGAACTGCTGTTTATTATAATTTTGTAGACCATCAAGGAACCACCGAGCATACACTCGTGGGAAGCACTGTGCTGAGAGGGACAGAGATTTCAAGTCCCTGTAGCTGGTCAGGCCAGCTAGTAAATGTGGCTAATATTTGCACTGAGGTTGCTGGTATGGTTTAGGATCTACATAGGATGAGCAGAAATTTGCAGTTAAAGCATTTTCTTAGACTAGGTTTTTGCAGGTTGTTGAAATAAAACTGAAATTTGAATATATGTTGTAAGATACTGTGGCCTAGCAGTTTAGGCACTGACTGAAGAATGGAGACAGTGGTAGTGGTGTTTCGAGGCTGTTGCTGAAATTTATCTGCCGCATTCCCTCTGCTTGGCAAGGTTTTCAGAAGCAGAAAGGGATGGAGGTCTATGTTTTGCATATGTGGCACTGTGCCTCATTACTGACAACCTCAGAAATTCAAAATTCATGTCAGACACTACCACACTTGATTATGGTTATTTCAAATCTTAATTAATAGTTGCATTTCTCTTTTCTTACTTTCTGGAGTTTGAGCTTTTAAAATGTTCTCAAGGTGTATTTGCCAACTTGTCTAGAGTTTAAACCATGTTTCGAAAATTGAAAATTACAGGACGGGTTAGAACATTTTCTGTCTTTATATAAGTGCTGTGGTCCTCTTCTCAAATCAGATTCTTTCATCAGGGCTTACCTTGGAGAGCCATTAGGAATTGCACAAATTGCTAATACTATTATGTGTGCTGAGTCCTGTTAGGTATGTGCTGCCTGAGAAACAACTCCCCAAAAGTCATATTATCTTGGCCACACATTTTTTTAAAACTTCATTTTTTAATTATTTTGGCCCTCAAAAGACCTGCTTTTGCTTGGCTGTTAAAATGAAAAAGAATACACATATTTAATACACATATTAATACACATATTTAATATGCAAACATGTATTTAATTCATATGTATGCATGTAATAGATAAATGGGTATCCATGAATCTGTGTGTCTATATATATAGGTATAGATGAACACACATACAAGCAGTAATACAGTGCTACTTCAATTCAGGACATGGACTCCTAATCGGGGCAGAAGACCTAAGCCTGAGAGGTATGAAACAAAGAGAGGGCTGAGATCAGAAGGACCCACAGTCAAAAGGAGTGGTGGAATGACATTGGTAATGCAGAGAATTTGCATATCACTTGGGTGTAACAAAGTTGTTGGAGAAATAAGGAAGTGCTACTATGGATTGATAATGCATGTAAACGTGATTAGAGTGTAAAGAGCAAAAGTGTAAAAGGTAGAGGTCAGATCTTTTCCAAAGTGGTAGGTGGAAATGATGATGGTCAATTACTAAAAAAGCTGTGGAGATTCATTAGAGAAAGTTCTCTGTTTAATTATTTTCCCTTTATCTGTTCATACAGGATGAAAAACTGCAGAAATATCAAGGAGGTAGATAAATTACATGGTTTGGCACACAGAGTTAAAATTAGTGCAGATTACAGCAGTCTCTGGATACTAGCTGGAGTTTGACCTGAGATAGGTATTGCTTTAGACAGCACCATGTGCACATGCCATGTGCTTCTGTATTTTATATACTGACATTGTAGGAAGATGCATTTCGTGTTGTTGACAACAAAAGTGAGTGACGGTGCTTTTGGATTCCTCTGGAGGGTGTGAGAGCACAGATGGTTTTCCTGTTCCCTTTGTACCAGGTGCTGCTGGTGGTGTTTCTCTGAAGGTGGAGGGTCTAGGACAAGAGGCAGTGAGGCAGAAACTGATGTACGGGAAATGCCACCTGAATGTGAGGAAGAACTTCTTTACTGTGTGAGTCACTGAGCTCTGGAACAGATTGGCCAGGGAGGTTGCCAGGTTGCAGAGCCGCCCTCACTGGAGATATCCAAGAACTGTCTGGACACCATCCTGTGCTATGTGCTGTAGGATGACCCTGTTGAAGCAGGGAGATTGGACCAGATGATCCCTTCCAACCTCATCCATTCTATGATTCTGGTTCTGTGAAGTAGGGGAAGACTTAAGGTTTTATTCCTCATTACCGTCACTGGCAGAGTTTCACCTTTATAGAGTTTCACGAGGCCAAATTGTCTGAAGCATCCTTGGTGTGGCCAAATCTGTGGTATTTTTCTGGCATGCAAGCTGAGGAGACCTGTCTAGTCCTCTGAGTTCCCTTCCCTTGTGTCGTCAGACATCATAAACTCACACTTGGAAAAAGTGAGATTTTCAGGGCACCCCAAATTCACAGATGCTGTTGGCACTGGTTTTCTGCCATCCTGTGACAAGGTTAGGTTTCCCACCTAACCTTGGCCTGCCTTTCTGGAAGAGGCCACGTGAGTCAAGGGGCGAGCACGCAGGCGACTTGTTTTGGGGTGGGACGGGTGGCTGTGATGGGATGGACGGCGATGCGGGGCAGCGCGACGGGCCGAGGGAGGCGAGGCGGTGGGGATGGACGGTGGGACGGGGACAAGGGACGGGCCGAGGGAGGCGAGGCGATGGGGATGGACGGTGGGACGGGGACAAGGGACGGGCCGAGGGAGGCGAGTGGCGCGGGCGGCGGCCGCTGCCTGCAGAGGGCTCTGTGACACCGCGTTTCGCCCGGCCAAGTGCGGGGTGGGGGGGAAGGGAGCGCTGGGGCAACGCTTCCAACAGTCTGGTCTTAGTCTGGTAAACAGACTAGGAATTGTGGGCTAAGTCCTTTTCCTCAGGCTTTGCACCAAGGCTGAGATCAGATGACTCGGTCCGGACTCATTATTTTAATAGCCTACAGCTAGTTCACATAGCAGCGGGAGTCCACAAAAAAGGCATTTAATTGTTGAAACTCAAACTGGTACATTGTAACTGCAGATTATAGTATTCAGATTTAAGTGATTCAAGTAATTTATAAAGCTTTTGCACAAGCAAACTGAAAGTTAAAATACTGATATTGTAATAAAAAGTAAATAAAACATACTTTTGTACGTTAAGACCCAATTAAAGAGCATGATTTAATTTAACAAACTTAAAACAGGCAGGTGATATTTGCCAACATTACTACAGCTGTGTTTTACATTAGGAAATTAATTAAAATAGTAGTTTATACTTTTTTCCACTTGCAAGTCTTGGGCCTTTCTGTATTACACCATCTATTTTCATTCATTGTGTCAGGGTGCGTTTGTAACCTCACTTAGGCTGCATCACAACTTTGGGGTCGTTTTTTTTCCTTACCTAATGACAAACTGGCTTTCTGCAATAATGCCAGCGAAGCAGATCAAACAGGGCTGAAGGAACTTCCCTGCTGTCTGCCTGAGAAGCAGTGCATTGTTAGTTATTCACATGTCAGTCCTGTGCTTCTGCATCCTTGGAGGGTTTTGCTGGTTTCATGATCACTGGAGCTGGAGGTGGGAGGGTGGCTGCCAGTGAGGGATGCGAGGGAATGGTTTCCTGTTAGACTTAGCAAAACTGGGAGATTTGCTGCACTCCCATACGTGCCTGGGTCTGGTGCAATAGCACATTGCGAGACTAACAGGGACGAAATTTCAAAATGCAAATCAGTGTTCTGCTTTTATACCTCACAGCTGAATAATGGGACCTCAGGAGCTGTTCTTAGTCCTTAGGTACTTTCCCCCTCTCCAAACTGCTAAAACAGTGATGATTACATAATGAACTGTTAATTTTGTCAGTCAAATCAGCCTAAAGTGTAGAAAAGTACGGTTTTCTTAAATAGCACGTAATTACCAAAATGAGAGTTCGTTACTCCGTTTGTATGAAAGAGCAAACACGCTTGTGATGGTTATCTTCTTCCTTCTCTACTTTTCCTTGTCTATCTTCACCTGAACTTTGTTACCTTCAAGGAGGAATCTTTTGTGTTGGCTATTTTATAGACGTGTGACTCACTGCAGCAGAGTTCTGAAGAATTGGGAATGTTCAATTCACTGTTTTAGTGGGGCTGAATTGTCTGTAAGTTGCTATCGCCCTTTCAAACAACTCACGATGCCTGAAAACTTGGTTTATTAAGACCAGACATTTCACATTCCTGATGTTAAGATTGCTGCAATTTTCCGTTATAAGCTTTACCCCACCCATTCCTCTGAATACAGATTTATAAATCAGTTTCAAAAAGTGTTTCTCCTTTTAAATCTTCACTTACATTTTAAGCTTGGGAGAACATCTTCGAGCTGAATGCTCTTTCTCAACTGGAGAATCACATTCAGTATCAGTGTTTTCACAAATGGATTTGATTAATTTAGAAATCAAACTGTGAATACATTGTGAGTGAATTTGGTGTCTCTGGTTTTGAAAGAAAAAACAGCATCTGTAGGTTTTAGGAATTAATTTTTTATGCATCTTATGATCAATTTCTTTTTGCTGTATTTTTGTTGAATGGGTATTCTGGATTGCTTAGTGCCTGCAGGAGCCAGTGCAGACACTGTATATGTGATCCATTTCTGAAAGACTGAAAAATGTATTGGTTAATATGTTTAATTGATACTGTGTAAACTACTGAAGATTGTTTTATTTACGCAGATTGATATTAGACATCCTTAGAGTTAATAAGCAATGTTTTGTGATAATATCTATTTTTAAATTCTTGCATGATGAATCTGTCTTTGGGTGTTGACTTGAATTCTCAGGAGAACTCAACACGAAATGACACAAGAATAGCCGGACATAAATGGAACATTACAAGAATAAAATATCTGACATTTCAGCTCCCTGCTTCTTAAAGCTAAAAGTCCTTGAGGCATCAATAAAATGAAACCAAGTCCAACAGTAAAAGTGTGTGTCATGCGTACACAGATCTGCTTCTCTGTAGGGCTGACTGAAAGAAATTGTTTTTACGTAAATAGTTACAATAAGCTCTTCAGGAAGGGAAGAGGGTGGACCAGTAATGGAAAAATATACGATATTTTAGGTTAAGCACATCTGAGCATAAAACATGCTACTGGAACTGGGCAGTCTGACAGTACTGGAGCCTGTGCAGAGAGCCAGAGCCGGGCTTGTACGCTACTTAGTCCCACAAAAGAACTATTTCGAGATTCTAATAAAATTTAGGACATACAGACACTTTATTTTTTATTCTACAGGCAGCTTAATTCAATTTCCTCCAAAGACATTAGTATTTTATGAAATTTTATAATTTCTACAAATAAGAAGGCACACACAATGTATTACCCCGGTACTTTCACTAAAGTAAAAGTTAAATTTTTACTCTGCTTTCAAGAGTTTTGCATTTCATTCATGTGAAAGCTTAGAGTAGTCTAGTAAGTCATAAATTGTGAAATTTCAGTATTTAAAATATTTAAATTTAATAACGAATAGATTAAGTTAGAGTATTACTGAAAAGATGCTATCAGTATTCTTTCATTTGAGGTTGTCTTTAGTCATACTAAGAAAAATAATCCGGGGGTTTTGTATAATTCAGGGGTTTTGTTTCTACGATGGAAATTTAAAAACTGTCAGGATGCACTTTTTAAATTATGTGGTTTAAAAAATACTTTAAATGAAGAAGTTGCTTTTCATGTCACATTATTTATGTCTGCTAGGATTCTCATTTCGGTCTCTGTAACATTTTATGGCTGTGTGACATTGCATTATTCCTGTGTATTAACAAGGGTATGAACTGAAATGTAAGGATTCATGATGTTATATTCAACGATTAATTAGGCAATAATGCATAAAGTATCTGTTGTTAGCAGCAGGTGAGGACTGGGGTGTTCATTAGTGGCTGCAAGCAAAGCCAAGGCTGATGTATGTCTCAATAAGCCACTTAGTGAGTGCAGGGAGGAGATTTCTGAAATAAGAACCACTACATTACACTCAAGGCAGGGGTTTGCTGCAGCATCTTAAAAATCTGTCCCAACTGCAAGAAACTATGCAAGTGTTTTACACCATCCAAATGCTCCTTTTCACCAGAGTTTGGTAAGAAATAAGTTGATGTCGAGGCAGAACAAGGCATAATGAGCGTTTCCATCAGATGTGAGAGTTATCATGACTTTTTAAACCTTCTGCATTTGTAGAAGAGGTGAAAATATCACGCCAAACTACATCAAGTGGTTGCTGCCTTCCTGCTAATTACCTCCTTCAAGTATCTCTTTTGCTCAGCTATTGCCTCTCACTCCACGGAAATTAGAGAATTTTGAAGATGCAGCTGAGTTATATCTCTTTTCTGGAGCTCACTCATTTACTTCAAGATAGGGTGGAAAAAACTGGGGAGGATGTGGGAGGGGAAAGGAAGAGAACTAGCAGTATGTTTCTAATCTTTTGGAAATTACTGTTGTTCTCTTGAATTTTGGTGAGCTCTGATTTTGTTCCTTTTAAACACTGAAATGTCATTTTTTTATTTTAAGAACATCAGAAAGACAGTGTGGGCTTCTCCTTGAGTCCCCATCAGTCGAGGGAATAAGTAATGAAATTTTATTATGAGTGAAATGTCTAAAATAAGACTGCATTTACTCTAATTATATTACTGTTTGAATATTATCTATCCAGTGTGCATTTTTTTGACGATTTAAAAAGAATATAAAATAAAATGCAGCCCTCAGTTTTTCATTTGCTGTTTTCATTACCTAAATTCAAGAAGGAAAAGGCAAAAGTACCATGTAATCTAAAAAACAAGACCCAGAAAAATAATTCCTATATTTGAATTTTAAGTAAACAGCTATTTTTGGGATGGGCTGAACATACAACACTGAGTCACGTTTGTGTTTTTTTAATTTTAAATTAAATATTATTTTGGTGCTTCTTGAAAAGAATATATAGGAAAATACATGTAAACAGAAAAAAAGAGAAGAAAAAGAAAACAGAATAAAGAAAAAAAAAGGGTATGAAAAAGAGCTTTCCAAAGAGAAAATATTAAAATCCTTATATTTAATTCATAAGGATTTTATATATAATATAGTAAATAATTATAAAATAGAAAGCTAGGGCTTATGTTCAGTGTTTGGTATTTCTCTTAAATGAAGAATGAAGTGTAATTCACACTGATGTTTTTGTGTATTCCCAAAATCAAGAGAGATACTAAATCTTTTTCCATTGCTTTTAACACTGCCTTGTATTGATTAACAATGAGTAAACACATTCTTTACTGTAGGCAGTTATATGATTTGGGATGGTTTATTTTTATTCTGTTTGAGTGGTAATAGATTATTGGGCATATCACTGTCCATTAGCTCCATTTACACATTTAGATATGAAATTACTCAACCTTCTGAATCAATTTTCTACACTAGAAACACAAAATATTTCCTTGGTGAATATTTTATTGTGTCCTATTGTATCTTGTAAGAATGTGTGAAGAGCAGACAACTAAAGTAAACCCACTGAACTCTTGCTCATATTTAGCAGATTTTCTAAGGTTGCAGCCTTGAATCTACTGACAGCACTGAGTGTGACTGAATGTTGTGTTCGAGTCTTTCAGTGAAGAGGCAAAAGTGCAATTTAAATTTTTTAAGGTACATATGCAGCCTAATAATCTCTACTACGTTGGTTTAAGATGCAAATATTCAGGAAAATATGTATTACTCTATAGCTGATTTTGTGGCAGTAACGGTTTTACATTTTGAGAGAACTGCTTGAATAATGGAAATGAAAGAATTGTACTGGCAATGAATTATCCCTAAGACTAATGATAAAAAGAAATCTGATTCTGTCCTATCTGTCCAAGATGCTCATCAGTTTGTAATAAATATTCCATATTTAAGACATAGGAAAAGTTTTCAATGGATGAGTCTGAATGCAACTGGCACTGAGAATGAACACTGTATTCATTTTTAAGACCTGATCTCAGTGAATGAGCACACTGAAGTCCTACGCAGATGTGAGATGTTTCTGCCATAAATGCTGGGCTGGAAGAGTTCTCTCCAGAAACTTAGAAATGCCTTTTAATGATCTGTTTGATCTGGGTAGTGCCTGTTGTGAAATCCAGTACCGGTTTGAGAGAATAATTGGGAAGGGATTATTATTTTGGGCTGTTTCTTCCCCACTTGTTATGGTTTTTTTGAAATTAGAAAAAAAGCAAGACCATCCAAAGGGGATTTTCTATGAATCATATACTTTAGTACTATGCAAATAGTCTGTAATCTAAATAGTATGAAAGCATGTGGGGGATTGTGCGTGGTTTTAATGGGGCTTTTTCACATTGATGTTTCTTTTCAGGGTTTTTCTAAAACTATAATGAAAGATCTCTAAAGAAAGAAGTTTGTTGCTAGCTTCTGTGAAGCAGAAGGTCTATAAAGAGCTGCATAATACTTCTGTTTTCCGCACACTAGAAAGAATACATGAAAGTACTCAAGGGTGTTCATCCAATTGTTTGAGTTAATGGATGGTCTAAAACTTGCTCATATATTTCTTTCCCCATGATCACATAAATAGTGTAGCAAAACATTACTGGGATTGTTTTGGCCCAGGGTTGTTCAGGTTCAACTGAGAAAAGCCTTTCATCCTTTCCAGGACACAAGACAGCCCAAGTCTGTGAGCTTGTCTGTGAACAAGTACTGCTGAACCAGATTTTTCCTTCACCCAGTAGAAGTTCAACTTGACAATTGTCTCTTCTTTCTGGCATTGGTTAAATCAAACCACTTTGCTGCCTTTACAAGAAAAGATAAAGTAAAATGTATGGAGTCAGTTCCTGACTTGGAGTCCACAGAGTCCTGTCCTACTGAAATAGGATCATCCCTTGAGAAGTGGATTCTCCTAATCCCTCTTCAAAGTAGAGATCTCCTGAAGTTTTAAAATACTGTGCAACTAGAAGTACTTTCCATCCTAGCCTTTTCTTTTTTCCTAAGCACTGCAAATGTGATGAGGAAGACTGAAAGCTAAAATTACCGCCCCCACCTCATTATTTCTCTTGCTACAGCATGCACAAAGAATAGCATAAACATCTTGAAGCAAAAGTGGGAAAAGATTGAGGGGAGAAAACAGATACAGCAAGGTCTGGTGGGTGTAAATAATAGCCAGAGAATTAATGTGTGGCTTTCATGTATGTATGTAATTTAGTAGGTAGCAAGCTAGTGTGTGCCCCATCTGTCAAGTAAATGGGACCAATTTTTATCTAAATATAGGACTACTACAAGGCAGCACAAATCTGTAATAGAGCAGCATGGATTTTTTTTTTCTCTCCTCTTTCCAGTCAACCTTGAAGTTGAGCAAGTGTCAGGCTAAGAAGCAGTCTGCTGAAATACAAGTGATGGAAACTCAGCATATTCTCATGTTCTGGTAAAGGTGACAGGCTTTCCCAGCGCAGCTTAGCCAAATTAGGCAAACATGAATGCAAACATGAATATGACCTGAATGCTACTATAAATGTTTTTCCATAATTATCTGGTAATGAGAAAAGGTCAGAACTAATTCTGTTCTGCTATCTTTCCCTGTTGTGGGCTGGTACTAGTTGTCAGTGGTATAGCACAGGGTATATTTGTTACTGTCAGGTAGTGCTGGACGTTTTTTTTAAGGTTAAGTTTTTTTTTTTTAAGCTGGACAGTGTTGCAGGGCAATCCTGGGCTTGAGTCTCTTGTGTGGTGTAATCTGCTTGCTATGCAAGCCCAAAATAATCCCCCTCCTTTCTCTTGCCTGTGCACAGGGTAACTGGAGAACAGTAGACTTGTGATTGTGACACATCTTCTGTTGGTGTATGTTTTAGAGACTAGATCATGAAGAAACTAAATGTAGCAAATTAATATTCAAATATTCAAATCCAACCAGGTAGCTGTGAGCATCTTCTTCTGTCAATGTGAATGTCTGTGGACATGGAAACAGAGCTGGCCCAAGCAGCTGACTTCCTGCATCAGCAAGATTTAGCAGTGAGGAAGAGGAGGAAAGGATACTTCTAATAGATGAGAACTATTAGGAATATATATTCCAAAGAGTAACCTGGGTTCTTTTTTTTCCTTTTCAGTTTACCTGCAGCTCATTTTTACAATCCTTACCCTGAGTCTGGGTCTATGAGTCCAGAGCTCTTAAACTGCCTTAGCATTGTGTGTAGCACAGGTTTTATGACGAACTAACTCTGACATCATCAAGTGAGTCACACTGGAGCATGATCATGAAGCAGTGCACGCTAACAGCACAAGATTTTCAAATCTCTAAAACTGTGTTCTCTTCATTCTTGACTCCAAAGCTTTTGGAGGTGACAGGTCTTAGAAATACTGGAAAAGCTTTGATTTGAAAATGCTTTTTTTGAATTTGAGCACAGCCTCTGCTTTTTGTGCCTTTTTGTGTTGGTAACAAGCTAACGCTGTTTGTATTATATTGCCACCTATATGAAAGGTTGTGCAACACTTTCCATTATAAGACTGTTTCATTTGCTTATGTTGCCAACATTCATCTGTTTGGGCTGAAATTTTCCATGCTGGGTGTCTCCTCCAGGCTGAATTTCTTGGGAAAGTTTCAATAAAAATACTTGAACCATTCCAGGGAATGAGAAGAGGGGGGGAAACTGTATTTTGCTCATGTTTATTAAAGTTGCTGCAAGCACTTGATTCAGAAATCACTGCATCTATGTTTTTTGTAGCAGGGACTTGAATAATTAGGAAGGTTGAAAGGGTGAGGAAAGAAAAAAATGGGTGTAGAAGAGATTTCTTTAGAAAGAGTTTGCTCCTGCCTGATGTTATGAACTGTTGGCAAGAAAGCACACAAAACCCCATGCTTTTCAAAACAGGGTCAATGAATGGCTGGGAGCTGAATGTTCCTCCTTGTTTCACTGCACCTATATGATGTATTGGTGTGAGGGAGAGAGGATTATGAGGTGTAAACAAAATCACCAGGAAAGGTGACTGAAATGTACACAGGGGTGGAACTAGAGGGGCAGGATTATGTAGATAATAATTTGAAAATATTAGAGGTGGCTTTGCTCAGCAAAGAGATGGATCTGAAGATGGTGAAACAGACTATCAAGAAGATGAGATTTAACTTAAGTGGTCTTACAGAAACCTTTTTTGGTTACAGTTCATTTCCTGTTTCCCAGACATCTTGTGCATTTAAATGAGGCAGGGAAAATTGTATTCAGGCATGTAATTTAGAGACCAGTATTCAACCCTAATTCCAGCATATTTCATTCTTGAGCACTTGATATTGCAACCATAATGGACTTCCAACATGAAAATTAAAGACTTAGTTGGAAATGTCATTCTATATCCATCATTACAACACTTATATTTTAAGCTTTTAAGAACACTGCTATAGTCAGACACATGTATAATACTGCATTTCAGTTAAAATACTGAAAAATGTTTTCTTTTAATCCATTTAGACAAGTTTCATTTTCAAACCCACAGCACTGCCAGCACTTCAGCAAACATGCATGGGACTATTTGCATGTGGAAATGTTAATTCCATACATGAGATTTTGGAAACTGAACTTCTCAACAGGCTCTGGCTTCCATTTCTCTCAGGTTCACAGTGTAGACAACAAATGACATTTTGGAATATACTTCACATGCTTAGCCCAAATGGGAATGAGTTCAGAGGACAAGGAGAAGTTTCAGTTATAACTTCACATTTTCCTGATTTTTATGGACTTCAACCAGAGTGGTTATAACTCAATATTATTTTAACATTGTTATTGTTACTAAAGAGCAACTTTCATGCTGCTGCTTTTAATATCTCACAGTTGAAGTTATCTTCCAAGTTTTCAAGGATTTATAATGTTACCATAACATTTTCTTAAGGAATAAGGCTTCCCATCCAGAAGCAAGCATACATCATAGTACAAATTGCAAAAATAGTGAATTAGACATTTCCTAGTCAGAGGAAAGCAAATGTGTACTGAATGACCACTTTATTAAGACTCTTTTACTTATATTTTCTTGAATGAAATTTAGACTTCCATTTGAGGACTATTTTGTCAGTATCATCTGCACCCTTGGTTGAAGAAGAAAAATTTAACACTTAACTGTTACTATGGATATCTGCATTTAAAATATTAACTTCATAAAAATGCCAGATCTTGGCTGGACATGATGTATTGTTGTCTCAGTTCAAAGAAGATAAGCTGTCATGTCACATACCTGTTTATTAATGCCTGTGTGTTGATGTTACTTATCATGGAAAAGATCCACTTATTAATGGCTTCATGGTATGGATAGACAAGATGCATCTTTATTGCTCTAATGGTACCTAAAATTTTATGCCATAATGTTTTGAGACTATCTATGGTCAAACAAATGCCTGGGTGTAACTTGACTTTTTACTCTGTATCATGTGTTAGTGCATATTGTTTTTATTCACTGGCAAGTGTAGTTTGTACCTCAACCTCAAGGACAGAGGGGTGTACTGACAAGGTGATTTGCTTTAGCCTGTCCTAGGAATCCTTCGAGATACCTGTAATTATTAATGGATATCCATACATAGTGGTGGGGAAAGACAAAGGATTGAAATGTCTCTTGAATGCTAAGTCATGAAGTCTGACTTGCAGAGATCTTGTTGTGGGGGAACCCCAGTCTTTCCAAGTGAGACTTAATACAGGTGCCAGCAGTGATGCTTTGAATGTCAGCATAAAGCAGCATCAGATCTTCTGGTGTAGCTCTTTGTGTATACTTGAAATAAAAGTGGTCTTTTTCAGTTTAATTGCTCCTTTATGGCAGGAATTGGAACAAAAGAGAAAAAAGCACTTTTTATTTCAGACGAGATATCCCATGCTAAAAGTTGCACTGCTGGAATTGCAGCACTGCTGGTGCACACCTTGTATCAGGATTCCCTCTCAGCACCCCTCAGAGATGAACCTTGAGTTGCATTAGGCCTTCAGCAGCCTGTACAGAGCTCTACAGCGAGACTTCGTTTGGTTTTTCAAGAGCTGGGAACTCCAGTTTGAGGAATTGCTATTTAATTAGACATCTTTTACACCAGGCAATGTTGTCTAAAACCCTTAGTAAAAGGATGTGATTATCCTATTAAAAATTATGTATCTACACAAAGTAATTACTTCTGTCCTGTCCTTTTGACCTCCAGATTGAAGGCCATTTGCTGCTAACTTTTTTCTCAGCTACTTTTTCACAGAATGATTGAATGTAGTTACTGTAAAGGACTGAGTACAATCATTATATTATTGTTTGTAATGCTGAGCTCTGGTTGGAGTTTAAAAAACTGGTGTGTTTGCACATGCTGCAAGCATCTAATGTAAGTTTTATTGAAATCAGAAGGAAATGGCCCAGATGTTGAACACATAAAGCTGTTGATGGAGAAGTTTGTATTCTGTAAATTTGTGTGTTGCAGAGGAACTTGTCATGGCTGAGTTTGAAACGGCATTGGGACACTGAGGGCAAAAAATACTTTATCTTTACCTAAAACTTGCTGGATTCAAAGTGATTCAAAGCTCTCATCCTCGTGATTGTTCTTGTTCTAGGTTTATGACTGATGCAGCTCGACGTGAGCAGGAGTCTTTGAAGAAGAAGATTCAGCCGAAACTCTCTTTGACTTTGTCAAGCACAGTGTCCCGTGGGAATGTATCTACTCCACCTCGCCACAGCAGTGGAAGCCTTACTCCTCCAGTCACCCCTCCAATCACTCCCTCCTCTTCATTCCGCAGTAGTACTCCTACAGGTAAGCACCTACTCATTAATTCATCCCAAATAAAGGGAGCAGTTTTGCTTTGTGCCCTTTGGAGAACAGGAGGCAAACAGGAGGCATTGGTAAGAAGTGCCCCGAAAAATGGAACAGAAAAACTTTGGGCTATTTTAAATTTGTCTGCAGTCCCTAAAATGTGTTTGGGCATTTGTTTCCAAATTCTTTGCTAAAGCAGAGGAGGACACTAATTTTAAATGTTGCAGCTGAAATTATTATGTGAAGAAACTAACCTTATCAGAAATGCCAGATGTGCAAAAGACCCCTTATGTATCAGTAGGAGAGCTTTACCTATGGTACAGTGTCAGTTAAAGATTTTTAAAAAGCAGTTTTTGGGGGTTTTTGTTGGTTTTTTTTTTTTTTGGTGGAGGGAAAGTGGAATTCATTGTAAGTGGCCTGGGAGGAATGTTCTGCTGCTGTCATCATGTAGAAATTACTTTCATTAGGAAACTATATTCATGAAAATAAATAAATTTTAAAAAGAGATCTATATTTCCTTCGAAAGCCAATATTCCAGTGGTTTTCCAGGGTATAAAAGTCCTGGGAATTTTTTTTTCACTGATTAGAGTAACTGAAAGTTGCTTGCTATCCTGAACCAGATTTCACGGCCTAAGTCAGTCTGACTTACCTTAGGTAGAGATCTTGTCAGATAATTCTGGTACACTTCAGAATAATACTAGTATTTTCTTCTAAAAAGCTAAATGAATATGGTAGGGCTATTCTATTCTGCTATGAATAGGTTCAATATATTCTCCTTAGCAGGAAATCACATGAGCATCACTGCCTTGAAAAACTGTTACGCCACACGTTTTTTATATAGGCTATTTCATGTCTTAGTATTAATGATTAAATGGCAGTCTTTGAGATGTTCTGTCTGCAAGTTGTAAGATGAAGTGGTTGTTCAGTATGTACCTGGTTATGAAAAAGGGAAGCACGTTGAGAAAAGCTAAATTATGAAGTCCTAATGTAATTGAGAAAAAGTTAGATTTTCTTAATTATCTCCTGTTTGAAACAAACTGATTCATTTCCTTGACATCCTACAGATGGCAAGGAGTTTCTTCTTTCTTTTGTTTACTTTTTGTACAGCTCCTCCTGAGAAGGCTAATTCATGATGTGGTCAGGTAATATAACTTTGCACATCTGTCAGCAATATTGGCTAGTGATGTGCTCTTTGAAACATGTTCCATCAAATACTAAAGGAAAAAAATCAGCATCTGTCTACCAAAATACTTTTATTATTTATATATTTTCCAAACTTTCAAAGTTAGTCAGAATGTTGTTTTACCTGCATTTAAGAGAATCAGCTTGTTATGGCTGCATTTCTGCAAGTCCTGCCTGCCAGGTTGTAAATAATACCAGCTTCCACTTTCTGCACCCTCTGTTCCAAGTTCCCTTTTGGACTCCTGTTCCAAAGCTAGGGTTTGTAACATCCTAGTAGCAAAAAAAACCATATATTCCTTCTTTAAGACTTTTTTTAAAATTTACTATTAACTGCATTGCATTTCAGCAGCTTCAGCGCAGAATTTCCATTTTTCTCATCTTAAAAGTTTTTCTGGACCTAAAGTAAGCATTGAGCTTTTTCTGATAACTACAGTTTTTTTTCCCAGTGTTCACTTGGTGTAGGATTTTTTCTAACTTAGATAGATGAGGTGCTCAGAGTCAAGCCATGGCTGAGTTTCTGTGGGTGCAGTGCCTGGAGAGGCAGCCCAGTAGAGGTTGCAGACTAACTTTAGATATGCAGTTCACATGTCTTTTATTGGCCAGTGCAAATCTTTTTCCCTCAAGTGCAGGTGTATATATGGCAGTTGACTAGCGAGGTGATGTAACCAAGGGTAGTTAGACCTGATCTGTTTCAGGGAAACAATTTAGAGTATGTAAATTGTCCTACATTTCAGCCTCACAGTGCCTACACAGCTTTCAAGCCCTACAGGCATACCCTCCACTGTACCCAGTGAGAATGAAAAGTATTGCTGTATTTCTTCCATGCAGTCCTGTTTGATTTGTACTCCAAGAAAACTCTTGTTAATTCATCTTTGAATGCAGGTAAACGTGTATGTTGTGGTAACTTGAGAAAACCAAGAGGCTATTTTCCCTTAGGTTGCCTTATGCCCTCTATTTGTTATAACCCAAATATAACCCTTGTCCTCATCCTCCTTTAGACCTATACTTTGTCAAAAATAAAATGTGATTGCTTTGATCCAATTCATTCATGAAAATCTCAGAATGGCTGTTTCCCTTTTTTTATCTCCTATCTCAGTTGTTGGATAGTTTGTGAGGGCTCAGCAGTGTGCCTGGCATTACTGTCACTGCCCAAGGTGGTGCCACTTCAGATGCCAGAGAGGAATCATGCCCTACAGGCTGGTGAGGTGGCATACAAATACATGTTCCTCGCAGAGAGTGTCTGTCACATATGGCTTCTTGTCATTCTTGTTCAACGTAGAAAGTGAAAACCACTCTAATCTTTTGAGTCCATTTTTCCATATACTGTCCTCCCTTTTGCTGTGCTGCTCAACTTGGCTTTCCCAGGGGTGTTAGACTTGGCTTGGGTGAAGGCAAGAGCTGCCTGGATCCCAATCACATTTGTGGATATCCTCACAGCGACATCTCGTCACTTCCCGATGGTTTTAAGCTACTGCCGTAAGTTTTCAGCAAAGTCCAATTTCACATAATGATCTCTCATCCGTGTATTGACCAGACTCAAACCCACTGAGATTGTGAAACCTGATAAGAAGTGGTTCAAGGTGTTTTGGCTGCAGAGAGTGTTTGTTAAGTTTTACAGTAAAAGTCTGTGCCAAAAGACTACGGGGCCTCGTTCTCGACAGAGCTGAGCAGCGTCCAGACTGACACACGTCGATGCTACGAATGTTGCACGTGCACATGTGAGCATCTCCTGCTTCTTGGTAAAGGAGATTATTCATAGAGAAGCAGAAATACTCAGCAAAGAAGTGTGCTCTTTAAGGCTTTTCTCAGGTAATGAAGTAGACAAGTATTTATCTTCACGTTCTGTATGCGTTAGTCCCCTGAAATGGCCCGTTTGTGGTTTTGGTGGGAAGTAGAAATGCAGTAATTGATTTTTCTATACCTCCCCTCTGTTCCCTTGGGGTGGCTGGCATATGCCCTCTGCTTACATTTAGCTTTTTGTTCCCTCTCCTATAACAAGTTTTCTCTTCTTCTTAAGACGTGCATCCTCTAATGGCTGCAAAAAGTTCACTTGAAAAATTTGCTCTGGTTTTTATTTTAACAATAGTGTCTCCCAGGAGACTCTGTTTAGTAGGGCTTAAATGGTCTTGTTAGAGTTCACAGGCAGGATTTAGCAAAAGAAATGGCTTCCATCAGGAATAAAGGGTCCTTAGGGTGATAGGGGAAAAGAGCAAAATCGCACCAGCACACAGCTTATTTTGGAAAGGTGTTAGCAGTCTGAAAATACTGAAATATCTCTTTATTTAAGGAGCACTCAATTAAGTCACAAAAACTTATGTTGCTTTTATTTTTAAATGTCAATTTTAAACCCACAAAACTAATGAAGTCTAGTTATGGATAAAAATGGGACTGGCATTTCATCCTTAACATACGTTGTTAATTTTTTGAATGTTTTCATACATCTGTGTGGCTCACAGATGAAATTTCCACCCCTAACTTCCTGGCTTTTGAGTGTAAGTCAGAGCATTGACATTCCTTTGAAAGAAATGATATCCTATGATATCTCTTCATACTGAAAAGTTTAAAAAGAGATCCAATGATAGTGATTTATTGGGAATTAATTATTAAAAAAACTTGTTCCCAATTTTAGTTAGAAAAGTAATTCATAGTGATGAATCTCAGACTAAAAAAATAAATAATAAAGCCACTGCTGCATTGAAGAAATGCCAAAAATCATCTGAAACCACTGGTTTGTATTTGTTTATTATTTTTCTTTAGATATATGACTTCTCTCTTCTCTCTTCTCTTCTCTTCTCTTCTCTTCTCTTCTCTTCTCTTCTCTTCTCTTCTCTTCTCTTCTCTTCTCTTCTCTTCTCTTCTCTTCTCTTCTCTTCTCTTCTCTTCTCTTCTCTTCTCTTCTCTTCTCTTCTCTTCTCTTCTCTTCTCTTCTCTTCTCTTCTCTTCTCTTCTCTTCTCTTCTCTTCTCTTCTCTTCTCTTCTCTTCTCTTCTCTTCTCTTCTCTTCTCTTCTCTTCTCTTNAAGAAAACTGTCCTTGGTGCCTCCTTCTCTTCCCTTCTCCCTCTCCCTCTTCTCTTTTTTTTCCCAGTATTCCATGCCTGGAATAGTAAATTTCAGCCTGGAGTGAATTTTTGCCTTCCTATAAATCCTAAAGCAAGAGTTTAATACCACCAACTGGCTTTTTAATAGTTCAACCCTAAGTCTTCCACCCTCCCACCTTCCCCTGCACAAAAAAAAAAAAAAAAGGAAAAAAAAAAGCTGGAGTACTTAAAAACCTAATACTTAGCATTTCATTTTACTCTGAAGAAGCTGGCTCTCAGACATCCTTTCCTGTTTATTTTTTATTTTAATAGATTACAAGTTATAACAGTTATGCAGTTTTAATAGGTTTATAGACCTATTTACTGCCTGATCATTTGGGGCAGTGGATGGCAGCCAGTCCTGGCACCAAGTGTTGAGGATGCTGTGGTTGCCTGGAACAGCTGTGGCCATTTCTCAGTCCTTCCACTTGGGAAGGAGATGAAAGAGTGCAGTTTTCATGGGTGGTCATACGCTGACCCCATGAGAGAATTGGCAAGTCCCATTTTGATTTACAGCTGTCATTTGAGTAGGTGACTAACTATTGGTTTGTCTTATTAATTAGGATAAATGCCTTTCTGGGGAGTCATATTTGTTCAGTCATTTTTGATTGATTGCATTTGAAAGTTTTTTACCTTTCATAAATATGTCAGACTTCCTTGAAATTTCCACCAGTCCAGTCTCAGTATTTATGAATGTGATCCCATTTTCTGCCCACATAAAATACCTAACTTTCCTTTTTTTTTTTCCCCTTCTGATAAAACTTGAAAGTAATAAATCATTTTAATCTGGAGTAAAAAAAAAAATACTTTGTAGAATTTGCCTTAACCTTTAAGAAGTCTAAGATCTAAACAGTGATATTTTAATCAAATATGCCTAAAAATTCAGCATTGTTATGGGACTTGAAAAAAAAAAATGTTACTGAGGCTATAAAATTATTACTGTTGATGTAGAAATTACTACATTTACCATCTGAGGATGCTATCTGCATGATGCTTTAGTAGATTTATAATAAACAAATATTTTTGTAGATATATGGAGCATATTCTAAAACTGAAATCAAGATTGCTTTGTAGCTTTGTTAGTAGTGCTAAAGCTGCACTATTTCAGTCAGAACACACTATGTGAAATGGGCCAATTTTTGTCTAATAAATCATACTAGTGGTGAAACATGACTTAATATAATATGTCATTCTTTAACAGAAAGTGAAATTCAATTAATTTTCAATCGAAAGAAAAAAATCAGTCTTCCCCTAGTGTCTTATTTCCAGAGCCTGGTGTAATTAAGAGTACTTTTTATACCAAGATGAATTGCATTCTTAAATATTTGCAATAATTTTTAATATATTTAAAATTCAGGTTTAGGTAACTAAATTAAAGAGAATCATATCCCATTTACATCATTAGGGAATATCTTCTAAGAATGAATATTTTCTAAAAGGTACATATAAATTTTTATCTAGTAAATTTAAATTTACTAGATCCTAAAAACTCAGTATCTTCTATGATTCAGATGGATTTTATTTAGGATTCAAATGCTACTACTGGCAAAACAGTGACCAAAAAATTACAGCTTCCTTCTGTGTTAACAAGTGTTCATGCTGCTGATGAAATAATTTAGAGCACCATTGTTCCCTTTAGGGGTGACTAATTTACAGGGGAGGAAAATCTGCATATTACAACAAAGGAGTTCCTTTGTCTACCTATCAAAGGCAGTTGGGACTCAGAAATTGATCTGTAAGGATCCACCTTTCTTCTGGTCCATTAAGGAGCTGTCTTTTGTGGAAGCTTTGATTTTGAGAAGTGAAACACTGTGTGGCAGTTAGTGACTTTTCCCAATAAACCTGATTATCTCATGGACTGTTATCTCAATGACATGAGATATCATCCCTGTAATTCTGCTGTACAGCATTTGCCTTCATGGGTAACTCATGAAGGAATCCCATGGGCCTCCTCTTGAATCTGTTTCCTTTTTCAAGAATGCAAAAGCTGAAAGAAAACCACCCATTGTTTGCTAGTAACAGCAACCAAAACCACAATAGTAACCAGTCTTTGGAATTGGGCATTGAAATAGAGTAACAGGCATATGCTGGAAACTAATATGGTTTAGATTCTAAATGTGTGTTTAATTTTTTTATTTTTTTTTTTACTTTAAGTTGTTTAAAAAAATGTGTTGTTGTAATGTAAAAGCTCATTCCTCTTCATAGGTATCAAAGCAGCTACTTTTCAGTAGAGTTCCCATATGTCAGGCTTTCAACAATGAAGTAATCATATGGCACAGACAGCTGTTGCACAGAGTGCTGGAACAGCACATTAAACAGAATCCAGCAAGAAAAAGAGATCTGCTCAGCTGAACTACTTTGTGAGTTTAGAGTGAGCAGCAGAAATGTAAAATAACAGGGGTGTTCCCCCCACAAATTAACTGAAAACTTACAGGAGGAGGAGTTAGGTGCTCAAAACTTTTTGTGTTGATGGATATGCTATCAATATGTAGCTGAATTAAGCTGAATTTGTTGCAGAACTGCTGTTTATAGTAGAATCTGTTTAGCTGCTGTCAGCAGGTGGCATTTCTGAACTCCATGTTAGGTTGAATCAGAGTAGCGTATGAACCATTCAATCTGCTATTCAGTTGATAATCTGCAACAGCTTTCTCTTTGGGCAATGAAGATTTCCTCAATATTGCTACAGCTAGAGAGCTACTGCTCTTTTGTGGTGGGCTTATTTTTTTAAGCAACATGCACTGCAAAATATTCCTTGATTAGATCTTAAGGGAGCTTGAAATTAGACTTGGGAGGACAAATGAGTGGAAACAAGTCCACATTGATGGCATTTTGAAAATCAGCTACCAATTCAGGTCACGTGTGTTTCAAGCCCATGATTAATGTTTAGCACCTAATAGTGAGGAAGTAAATGCTGCCTGACTTGGAGCACATAACAAGTGCTTTGTCAGACTGGAATGGAGTATCCACCACTTGCAGAGTTGCAAGCTCAAGAATTTATGTAGTCACAAAAACGCAGCTTTAGCCATTTGCTTCAAAAATTCTTCGCCTGTGTTAGCATACTGTAAATGCTTAAATTTAATTATTACACTTTAGGTTAAAGTAGCCTACTATCATGCAGATGTAATTGAAAAAATAATGGAAAGTAGAAATATTAAATCAAATCCCAGTGCTGTTGTATTAAATTGTTGCTGAGAAGCGGGCTGAGAGTGTTACATTTTTGTGTGTTTGACTTACGGGGTGTCCAGCATAATAAAGCACGAATCAACCAAGCTCTGTTGCAGCTTGAAAAAACAGACTTTCAGATGTCTGAGGAACCATCTTATTACTTGTTCAGAACTTTCTACTTGCTTAATTGCCTGTTCAGAGACTGAAGAACTTTTATGCCATGTTTTTATTAAAATTAGATATATGGACTCACTCTTAGATAAACACTATGGGCAAATAAGTAAGCCATAGTTCACAAAATGAAGACCAAATTCAGTTCTCCAGCATAATGAATGTTTGAATACATTTGATATTTCAGACCTGCAAAGTACGAAAAAAATCTATGTTAAAATATCTTGTGGAAACTGAATTGTGGTCCCTGACAAAATTTCCTTCTGAGAGGCTTCACTGTTGCCAGGTTTTCACATTTCTGTGTAGATGACAGAAGAGAACTTTCTTTATTGGAGCCAAAATGGTTCCATCTAATTGCAGGTTTGGGGCCATATATTAATCCTGCACACTAACTAATATTGTATGTATAATTGCCCAGCATTTAGCAGTCTGAGGCACCTATTCTAACAGAGCCTTATGGGTGTTCTTGTAAAAAATAATGACAAAAATAATGAATGACATTGTGCAAAGCAGTTGATCAAAGTATGTCTTAACTATGGTATATGTGTGTGCTTAGATAAAGGTATGAGCTTTTGGCTGAGGTCATGACTAAGCATGAATAATAAGAGAAATCTGTAGTTGTTTCCCGTTTGTACCTTAAGGAATAAAGCGAAAATAGTAGGTTTCTAATAACAATGAAAAATAGTAAGCAAAAGTGCAATTATTTCCTATAGGAGTTTTCTTAGAACAGGTGGGATTTGTTCCCACAGCTAAAAGATGTTTCTTTCAGAGCTAGGTGTCACATTCCCATTTTAGGGAGCCAGGCTGTAAATTTGTACATATATAGCTTTTTCTTCAGTAAAGGGAAAAATGTTCAAGTGTTCATCACTGTGCTTGACTAAGTGCTTCAGAAATGGGTTGGTTTTTTTTCTTTCCTAGCAGTCATCAGCTGTCAGGTGATTGTCTGGCTTCCTTAGAGAGACAAGACTGTGTATTAACCTGGTTACTCAGTGACTAAAACCAAACCAAAAGAATTACATTCCCAGAACACACTGAGACTTAGGCTCAGAGGATCTGCAGAGGAGAGATAATTCCATATTGTAGGCACAGCAACAGTGTTGTCATGTCTTGGACTAATTTGTAGTTCCAAATCAAACAGCTTGAAATTATCCTGAAGACCAAGATATTAACTCGGTCAAACCTGCACATTTTTTTGACCTCCAGCTGTGCAATTACCTGGGTACCTGCTCTGCAGTTTGGCTGAACCCTGCAAGGAGGAAGGATGGGAGTTGGCCCACTTTGATGGCTGTGTCTCTTACAAGGCAGGCCCTGGTGACTTTTTTTTATCATCTCCTAGGCAAAACCAGAGTCGAGAGGACTCACAAACCCCAGCCCTGTTTGCCTTACAGAAGTGATCTGGTTTGTTTTACAGTGTGTTTGGGACCCCCTCAAAGTCCATTTCTTTCAGTGCACATGGACCAGGTGAATGAGGAGTGTTGGTTTAGGCTGCAAGGACTACAGGGTTGCAAGTCCATGACTATGGTTCTTTCATGGTCCTGTAGCTTTGGAGTGCAGATCCTGGAGGATTTCTGCAGGGTTGTGCAAGGCAAGCTGACATGACCCGTGAGTGTCTTAATTTTTCAGAGGTTTGGTATTTCACTGATCCAAACCTTTAAACTTGTGAAGATGGAGCAAAATTATGGAGATTCTCCTGGAACCAATCTTTTATGGTTTGCATAAAGACACATGTTATGATAACCTCCCCTGCATAGTGCTTTGTTTAACTCCATCCTAAACTAACTTATAACTTAAGTACAAAAAGGCCTATACTATATTCACAAAATGATATTATTTGAAAGTAGTGCTTCTAGCCATTTAAATTGCTTCCGAAGTTAAAAGGACATTTGTAAGTGTATATAGAGGAAGGTAAGACTAATATGAAAACAAGCAGTGAGGGAAAATGGGGCTTCGCAGTGAGGGGAAATGCATGTTGACTTTTTTAAATCACAATTCCTCTCAGCTTTTTGCTGCATTTTCTGGTTTTCTTCATTTTCCTGCTTTATGGGTGCATTTTCATTATAATTCTGTTAAATTGCTGATTTGCTCTTTAACTTGGCAGTAAAAATGTTTTGAGCATAGTTTGCTATGAAAATAGATTCTGGGAAGATTAGCTCAGTTGTCAGATTTTGTGCTTTCTAGTAGAATTCTGAATCTTATCAGAGGAAAAGGCATACAAAAATTTAACACTACCTTTTATTTCATCTCATTCACTACAGGTAGCTTTACATATAATCTCCTGTATGTTGTACTTTGTCTTCCCAGTCCCTTCAGAGCATTCTTGTTTGATACAGACATAAATTGCACCAGCAATTGTAAAGCTACTGTGCTGTAGAATTGTATTTTAATTGCACATACCTGTAATTAATTGTATGGGAATTTTCACAGTAGCCTCCCCAAGGAACAATTTAATTGAAAAGTAACTGAGTTGTCTAGACTACAGCAACTCATAAAATCATCACTAGTTTTGGGGTTTGAGCTACAAAGCAGCAATAGAAACATGGCTTGTAGATTTAAAGTACTTCCAAGCGCAGGAACTGTTTTATAATCCCCATCGTAGTAGTCTACCCTGGCAAACCATTTTTAACAGGGTCAGGAACAAAAAATGTACAATAAGCTTAAAAGTTAAGATTATCTCTGTGTTAATTTGTGATAGAATAGGGATTTTTGTGTACAAGCACACCCATCACACAGAGCTATCTTCCTCCAAATCTGTAAAAAATATGCATTTTGTAGAAAGCACATGGTGTCTGCCTTTCACAGATTTAGGCATAACTGGTTTAACATTGGAGTAGTGTGACATTCAAAAAGTTACTTCAGCAGTTCTGGGTAACAATGATGGTATTCATGTTTGTGTGTTTATACTGCAAGGGCCAATTGGTGGAAGGATTTTTATTTATTTATTTACTATTTAGCTTTGTAAGTAATCTGCTAATTATCTTGAAAATTCCTAGCTGAAAACACAAATGTTTTCCTCCAAGTTGGAAACAGTAGTGGCCACATGGAGCTTTTATGTGTTTATTTAAATTGTATGTGTGTATATATGCACATATATACTTACACATGTATATATGTATATTACACTGTGACATTAAATGGGATATTTCTGTACCATTGTAGTACCTCGAGGACTGAAAAAAATTACTCCATGTCCACTGGTGCTGTATGTCTGCGTGCTGACAGCAGCGTTATGGTTTAGCAGGAAAAAAAAAAACAGACTCATTTGGGCAGCACTTCAGTGTGCTGAAGATGATGAAACTTAAGCAAATGTTTGAGTTTTCCTTGCATTATGGCCAAAGCAAATCAGAAGTAATAAAAAGCAAGGACTAACATACCTCTTCACACTTGATGACTTATAACCCAGAGAGGTTTATTTCACAGGGGAAATGGTGTATCATGAGTTGATGTTAGCCAACACAAGATCCTCAAAATTATGTAACATTTTAGGAAAAACAGGGTTCTTTGTAGCTTTTGTGTATTTCCAAGTGAACTAAAAACCATGAAACATTTGCTTACCCCTAAAACCACAAGATCTTCTTGTCTTTTTAGCACTTGTGGCCTGGTAGGTGGAAGACACCGCCCTAATTCTTGCTGAAGATGAAGGTTGGTGCTTTGTCCTTGCTAGCATAGTCTCCCTCTTGAAAGGTTTTTTCCATATATAGACAGCCAGTGCCATTCAAAACAATTTCTGAGCACTTTTGCCTCTAATGTTGAAAAATACAAGAAGCCAAGGAGCAATGGAAAATAGCAATTTGAAAAGTAGTTTGATTTCATCCCAGTGGTATGTCATGTCACCTGAAACAACTCACACCTGCTAACATACGTTTTGTAGACTTGATTGAAACAATGATAGTCTCAGAGAAAGGTTTGTGACAGCCTAACAGGCACAGTGCACATTTTATTTTATCGGAATCTTTGTCTTTAAAAATGGGAGAGGAGACATGACTCCCCACTAAATGTGTTCTTATACTTGTGTTAATTTATTTCTGAGAAACACAAAGTAGGATTAATAAAAAGCATAACAGATATTTCCTGTAGATTTTTTGTGTGGTTAAAATGGCAAAAGCTTTGATTCTTGCTCAGTAGTCGATAGCCATTTTAGCCTTTACTGGTAAATCTGAGTCTTAGGGCTAGCTCAATTTATGCTGATGGTGTTTCTTAAATCTGGATGATCAGCTTCAAAAGCAGGCAGAGAGAAGCGGTCAGTGTACATTCATGCAGATTAAATCTTCCCGGCCCTTTAGTGCATTGAAGTGGAGAATCTGCCATTGCCTCCCTTGTTGCTGGCCAGGGCTTTGTAGCCCTCTTGGGCCTCATAAACATGAAATTTCCTCAGCCTGAAGCTGCTGAAAAAGCACTGAGCTGTCTTGCACCTCTACAGCTCCTCCGCACCCTGGTCCTCCGTGCTGAGCCGGGGCTGGCGTGCACGCTGCAGCTCATTCACACTGCGGGGCCTAAGGAGGCCCAGGAGCATCTCGGAAATCCCTGCCTGGCCAGATCCTGCTGAAATCAGCAGCACTGCTTGTGCTGTGCAGCCTGTACCTGCACAGTGATGGCAATGCCCTGGGGGCAGCCTGGTGGGAGCTCAGTGCATCCGGGCAGGGCTTGCACGCTGCTGAAGGCAAAGGCACGGCAGCCGGGGTGGGGAGGGACTGTGTGCATTAGCAGTTTTATGACCTGCATTGTAAGTGGCTGGATAGCTTTTGTACAGCTGTAAAGCATGTATAAAACATGTCTCTAATGTATTTTCATAGCTTCATAAAGCGTAGTTCGTTTGTGTAGGTACTTTTTATTGTAATCCTTTATCTTCAACATGGAACTGTTTCCTGGTGCCGTTTCTATTTTTCCTTTTCTTTTTTTCATAAAATGGGGTAAAGAAGAGAAAAGAAAAGCTGCTCTCTTGTTATATGCATCAGGAGAGTCCTTAAGTACAGTAATAGTGCCCTGAACTTGTATTTTTTGTATTTCTAACCTCGGACTGCAGGCCTAGCAACTAAAAAGCCAAAATAACATTAATTATGACTGTTCTTCGCTGTGGTTTTTGGAGTATAACTTTGGAACAGATGTTTGAGGGGAGAGAAGGGAGGGGAGGAGATTGTTTCTTTTTCTCAGCCCCAACTGGTTTTAATTCTTTTTTGAACATTTTGAGAATATCTTTAAACATTTGCCAGAGTTCAATTAACATCCTGTGACTAAAGGTGGAAAATGTCCTAATTTGTTTTTCTTCAAACGTATACCTGCTCTTGCTTCTCATGCCAAAGCCAGAAAAAGAAAGGATTCCAGCTGGCATAGGTTTTATTACTGTTACATTACTTTGCAGGTTAAGCCTCAAATTTGGAGGGGTCTACTGGATTGATTTATTTATTTACTTTTTTTATTTTCATGATTTTTAAAAAGTGCCATGTAAAACACTGCCATTTAATTACAGGAAGGTTGTGTTCTTTTTTGGTGAGTGTTTAACAGCTTATTCTTGTTTACATGAAGTTGTAGAAATCTAGTTTTAAAATATGTTTAAAGTAGAGATTGTGTTCTTGGGTTTATCATGTTTTTCCTGTACTGTGTATAAACACAAGATTGTACATTATTGAAAGCCCTTTTTTGTGGAAAACAGGATTGGGGGGAAAAGTTTATATAAGAATGCAAAATAACTTCCCGAGACTATTGGCGCAGTGTGACCATAAAATCTCAACAGCACATTGTGCAGTGACATTATAACAATTTGCTTTAGCACCTCTGCAGCATTCTCAGAAAGCCCTGCTCTACAAAACACATGCCGTGGTATCAGTTGACTGTTTTTTCCAGAATCAGTTCTTTACATGCATGTTTTTGTGATTAGTTGCTGTTCCACAAGTAATTGGAAGTGGGGGATTTTTTTTTATTTATTTATCTTATTACATGTACGTTTTATTTGCATTTATACATTCAATAAGTTGTAACATATCTGCTTATATAGGTGCGCAGGCGGATTTATAAAGTTTGGATTAGGATTTACAGTGCTTTACTTTTAAAGACTGTTCTTTGCTATACCAGTATCAAGATACAGATATATCAAGAAAGAAAATGGCACACAGTTGCTCCTAAGGCCAGATAGAATCCAGCTGCTCCACCAACCCCAATATTGGCTCTGACGGACCTTTTTTTTTTTTTTTACCCAAGTGTGTTAGTTTTGTTTCCCTAGTAGCCGTAAATGGAGAGCAGATCTCATGTGTAAATAGTTCTCCATTTTGCTGACAGTGAAAAAGATTATATAGCACTAATGTCATACTAATAGCACTTTAAATATAAAAATTTGTGTTTATTTTGTACTTTTATCATTTTAGGATGATTTCCCATATAGGTTAGCTCAGCCAAAATCATTCTATACCAAAATACAATGCATTTAGATTTATGTTTTACCTGTAGGAGTGTTTGCATGCTTTCCAAAGGGAATACAAACCTTGTAACAGGATACATTTTCAGTCACTTAAAATTCAGCATGAGCTTACACTGAGAGCACTGAAATGAAAACTGCAGTTGGTGTGAAATGTTGGAATTGACCTATCTACCATGTCATTTAAAACACCAGGGTACTGGATGCTTAACTATGTGTGGGTTCATCCTATTTGAAGTCCCACCCTCCAAAATAGCTGTGGGAAGGATCTTTTCAGACTGTCTCAGTGACTGTGCAAGTTACAGTTGCCATTTGACTGGGAGAGAGGGGAGAGGATGTCCAGAAACACCTACCCATAATCTTAGGTGCTTTAATGTTCCCTCCTTTGGTATAGCAGTGGAGGTCTGAAAGTGTGGTCTGAAAGCTACTCTTCAAATTATTTGCCTAACTTATTTTCTCTAGTGCTTTCAAGTGCCTTGTGCCTAATAATAATGATAAAAAACATACTGTTCTTTGTATTTGAATCCATGTTCACATCATTACATGAGGTACATTTTTTAAATTCTCTTGGTGCTCATTCATTAGCTGAGCCTCGCTTCAGCCAGAGACAATAGAAAATTAGTTCTTCTGGGCAGTAATGCATCCTAACAGCTCATTATTCACCACTTGATACTTGATCTGAGCTAGGAGACGACTGGAAAAGAGAAAAGGAAGGGTGGTTTCTCCAGAAGACATTGTTCTGGCCAAATCCTGCTCTGACTGGTGTCATGGGAAAGAAGAGGAGGACGCTGGCAGCCGCAGGACGCGCGGTGCAGGGCTGGCAGCGGGGACAGCCCCGAGCCCCCGCCCCGCTGGGCACGGGGCCAAGGCACTAGTAAGGCATAATTGCTATTTTGATGGCTCTGTTGTGATCACAAAGAGGGAGGGAGGCCTCTGCCAGCCCTGGCAAGTGCCCCTTTGACAAACCATAACCATCTCAATCAGCTCCCACCAAGCGTGCAGCAAAGTTCCAAGCATGAAGTGGGCTTTGAGAACAAAATTGCCTCTCAACCCCTAGAAATGAGGATTTATGAGGAGAAGAGCAAAAACTCAACAGCGTGTGCTTATACCCACATGCTGGAGAAAGGCTCTGGCCTTCACTGAGGGGAACTTAGTGCTTGTATTTAGGTGCTTAATCCAAACGCTGGAATGGCACTTGCTATCTAAAATGCCAGTAGCACTGCACAGTGCTCTGTTAAACCTCTCTGGGTTTTCTTCAAGTGTGTCTAAATCGTCTTTGATGAATGGACATGAATGGTAAAAGTATTTTTGAAAATGTAAAAAATTAATCTGAACAGACCTTTTACAAAGGCTGGAAACAGCCTTCTGTCCTCTGAGTCCCCTCTCTCCACCTAAACAAGCAGGCAAGTAAAGACCCTGGCTTAGTGTGTCTGGATGACCCAGTGTCTGACCTTTGTTGCTGGAGTTTGCAGAGCCAGTGCACTGTGCCACCCGTACCAGCTCCCAGCTGAGAGACTCCTGCTACAGCTTCACGTGGCTGCTGGTATTTGACTGTTTTATATTTCATTGCCCTGAGCATTTATTTCCTGTTCTTTATATGAAGGAAGAATATTTCATTTTGAATGACTTGATATGTCTTTAGATCAGCAATGAGTATCAGCTGTAGGAACATTGTCCCTGCTGTGTGAATCCATGGGCACAGAGGGAAGAAATCTGACAAATCCATAAATGTGCCTTAGTGTTAACCCAGGATTTGCATAATATTAATAATTCACTTTTTTTATCAAGAAAACTGTCGCAGTATATGGCAACGCAAAGTTCTTACCATAAGAAGTGCTCTCATAAAACTGTTTCTATGAAATACAAACTGCAAGTCCCGCACGGGACAAAGTGTGAAGCTGAATTTTTATGAGAAATCCGTGGAATTACCATGAACTTTCAGTGACACTAGCAATGTTGGTTCCCACTGCAGTATGCTATTTGCTCATAGTTATTCATTGTATACTTAAATGTATGCTTTCTGGTCACAAAAATAATTGGCAAGGATGTTTTGGGTTTGTTTTTCTTCATGGGAGGAGAAAGGAAGAACTCGTAATGTTCCTGATCAGAGGTCAAGATAGATCCTACTCATTAAAATGGCACACAGAGCTTGTGCTGGTTTTAATCAGCTTTGTCTTTTTTATATTTAAAGGCACAGCAGAGAAGTCTTTAGATTTGAAAAGCAATGTAACAACAAATGCTGTGCACCTGCTATAGAACCAAGATTCATTTAAAGTTCAGGGGGAAAATCCTCTGTAAATCTCACGATAGAATGAATTCACTCATGCAAAAGGCAGAATTTATCTTGGCTGCAGTGGTGTGGATACAGATTAAACCTCAGAAATATAAAAGATAAGGCCCCAGATTTTCAGCAGTGTAGCTAGGATGTTGTCTGTTCCAGAATGCCAAATCAATTAGCTCTCTGCAAACTGTTTCTGAGCTCTTTAAATTACTGACTTCATCTATGGGAAAACGAAAAAGTAGTTAGTGGGCATTGAAGAGATGAGGTCTTTGCTGTAGGATTAAGTGACATTCTCACTGATTTTGATAGGAAAACTGACTGGCAGCAGAGGTGTAGACCAAGTCTTTATGGTCAACTTTGCTTTTTTGTCAAACTGCAAAGGCTTCTTACCCTGCAGGCAGTAATCATAATCCCTTTTCCTGCGTGTCTTTACTTTTGGCTGTGACATAGACAGCTTCCTTATTTGTATGGGGTTGTTTAAATGCAGTGTGGAAATTACAAGAGAAATAACTTGCTGGAACTCTTTGTGACCCAGTATGTTTTGTGGCTTCTCATAGCAGGTAATTTTATGTGATATCTGGCTCCAGTATGGCATACTATGTGAGTTGTGCCTGGTGGAGTCCACCTCCCCTTTGAGGAGTAGTAGCATTGTCTCAGCATGGAAAATTGCAGGGAAAATAAAAAAAGCTGAAGTAGCATTCTTTCCTTGGCTTTTGTTTTCTTTCATTTTTTGATCTGCTGGGGGCAGCACAGATGAAGTGAGTCTTTTGGCAAGCCACTAGAGTGAGGAGTGGGGAAATGGTTTTGTGGGCCAGGAGTTAGGGAATATTGCATGCGAGGGCGGGTGCAGTATTAAGAAGATGTTACTGAGTTATTTAGACAATAAAGCAGCGGTTTAGGTTAGGCCAAGGTAGAGCTGTGTAGGGTCTCTGAATGAAAGCCAGATGATGAAACTGGATATTATGTTAAAGAGCAATGAGCTAGCAAGAAGCCTCAGAAAAAGCAGTGCCAGAGGAGAGAGGAAGAGAGCCAGTTTTTTGCTGTAGTAGAACTAGTATTTAGTTATGATAATAATATTGTATATTTGTATGGTGCCTTGTTGAAAGCATGTGCTTCTCTATCAGCCAGATATTTAGATGCTTAGTCTTAGAGAACTGTGTGTTGTCAACTTTATTCAGCCTTCTGAAGCCTAGTTCTGATATTTTTCAGTGGGGGGAACATTCAGTCTGCTTTCCAAGCATGAGGAGGGAAGGGTAAGGCCATTGGCACCCATGCTACAGGAATGGCTCAGCTCAGTGCCCGAAGGGCAGCGTGCCCCAGCAGAGCATCCATCCTGTTTTCCATGAGCATGGCAGTATCCGAGCAGAGCTCAGTGAAGGAAGCTCTCTGGAGAGTTACTGCAAACACTGCCCGAGTCACGCAGTTGTTACACCCTGGAGCAGGCCACAGGTTAGAAGCGAAGGCGCTTAATTTCTTTTTTTTTTTCCTTTAAAAAAGCCAGTATTTACAGATATACTTGTGAAACGCCAACCAAGTTTAAAAAAAAGAAAAAAGGGCAAGCAATTAAGTAACTGTATCTCGGAAGAAATGCGCTGCTGTGCGCTTGCTGTGCGCAGGGCTGGTCCCGGGAAGGCGGCCCGAGGGCTGGGGTTGCGGTTTCGCAGTTGGCACACCTGACGCGGAGCCCCGCGCCTCCCCGCGCCGCTTAATTAAAATACCTCATCCCGGGGCTGTGTGTAATGGCAGCACCAGCCTGTGCCTCCTGCTTTTTGTTTTTCCTCTTGTTTTATTTCCCCCGCTCTCCGGTGTGTTGCACGCAGGCAGTGAGGCACCGCGCGGGTGCCGCTCCTAGACACTGACAACTGAGGAAATTAAATTCTGAGGCAGAATCGGCTAAAAGCATGACTAAATCAGTGTCGTTTTTCTATAACAACTGAAACAACATAATTATTTTAAGGCTGAATTTTTATTGCGAATGAATTTTGTTCAAGGCAGTAATTTTTTTTTTTTTGCGTTTTCCTTATGCTAACATCCTTTTAAATAAATTTTGGAATTTCTAATTTATTTTTTTTTTAAGAGAGTAGAAGAAGTTGAGTTCAGTAGGACACTGATAAAAGCAGTGATAGACCACAGTTTCAGCTTCATATGAAGTCATACAGCACCATTAGTATTTTGTGCAAGAAGAAATACATATTTATGTGGTCATTCATACAAAAAAGCTCATGGTATTTGTAAAATCTGTAGCGATATCTGAATTTACAAATTTAAGATAGTGGAGCATTTGCTTATTACATTCTTTAACTTATAATAGTTGAATAACTATTTTGAGTGTACTAGACCAAATCTTGCATTTTTGTTTGGGTAAGCCAATAAAAAGAAAACCATAAGGACGGTGTGATCTCACAGGTGCTTACACAGACAGTTTGGTCTCTTCTGTCTCTGTCTTTCTGAGTCTACTGTTGACTGAAGTACAGGCAAACATTTTTACAGAATTGGATCTTACTGTACAAAATTACTAGGAAAATTAAAAGGGCACCCCTTAATGCCTTTAGGAAAATCCAAGGAAACGCATAATAGTACTGACTGCAGTTTCTCCCCGCTGTTCTGTGTATCTCTTATTTTATACATCGTATTGCATATTAAGTTTTAAAGAGCACTGATTGTTGCTTTATGAAAGCATACTCTTTATCATCACTAAAAGGTGTGGTGTCCCTAAGAGATGTCATACAATTTCAAATGATGTTTGCTTCAGGAGGACAAAATCCTCTTTGGGCGGAAATCACCCACTTCTAAGGGGGCTCACAAGGGGGGTGATTATAAAGGCAGAAATTGTTGGTATCAGTGTTTAGAATTGTATGTTTTGTCATCCTTGGAGTGCACATGTGTATTTACAATAGGGTTTTCTGTTTCATTTGCTTTAAAAAAACCCCACTGAGCTAAAAGGTTTGAAAGGAACAGCTTGAGGAATTTTTTCCATCAAGATACAATCAAGGGCAGGAAATCGTAGAAGCAGAGTTGTGGTTTTGCCTCCATTTTTTTATTAGTTAATTAAACTATAACAACTCTTAACTTCATTTTAGGTTAACTGTTCCTAGAGTTCAGAAATATTTTAAGAGGTCAATAATGCTTTCTTTGGCTCTGGCTCATTCGGAGTGGGATGAGGAGCCGCAGCCAGCAGGGCAGAGTTTTCCAGATGTGCTGCAGGGCCCATGCGTGCGCTCATGTCGACGGTTGTCGCTGGTGGGAAGCCGTCCCTCTTCCCTCGTGTGTTCACCATCCTGGACACATGGGAGCCACAGGGAAGAAACGTGGCTAGCCTGACATCTGTCCTGACCAAAGCTCAGCAGCCCTGGCTGCTGGCAGCTACCAGTTGCCACGTGTTGTTACTCAGCGCTGAGTCTGACTGGGAACGCTGGGGAAGGGAGAGTCCAAAGAGGCAATGTGGAGTTTCAGCAGAAGCACCCCTAAAAACCTGTTGTACTTTGCAGTGTGGGTTTTCCCTGTGAATTCAGGATGTTTTAAAGTGCCATGAGGCATCTTTCTGCATTTTCTCCTCGGCAGGCAGAGCCGCTCAGAGCCGTGCACTGAAAAGGGCACATGAGGGAAGAGCCATGCAAGTGTCACATAACTGTCTTTAATAGTGGGAGCTGTTCCAGCACTTGGAGCCAAACTGTCTTTCAGCAGAAAGGATAAAATTTAGCAGAGCTGGGAAAGGGAAAGAAGAAAGGGGAGGGGAAACACAGCACCACCTCCTGCTGACACCACTGAAGTTTCCCTCAGCTTTCCCTCTCTCTCCCTTTGTGCATATATTTTCTTTTTAATCAGCTGCGGCTCTTCCCTCCCCTGCTTTTCTTTTTTCAACTGTATTTTTACAGTTGGAATTCTGCTTTTCTAATTTCTCTTGTTTCACATTTAACTTCTTCAGAGGATTTCATTAATAGTTATTGCAATTAAAAATAATAAATAAACTCAGCACCAGCTGCTCAGATGGCTGTCTTAGCATATCTGGAACATAATGCGGTCTGTTCAGGGCAGTCACACAATGCAATTTATACCCACACCTGAGGGAATGAATTTCACAACTATAATTGCTACAATATAATTCTTATTAATGTTGTGCTATAATTCCTATTAATTCCAAAGGGCTAGTAAATGCATTAGGACTTGTCAACATATTATTTTACACTGTTTATGATCTGTAGAATTACACTCTTCAGTATTGTATTGCATAAAGAAATGCCTTAAAATTAGCTTTAATTGGAGGAGGGGAGGGAGCACATTTTGTTAGGGCACTGGGAAAGACAGAAGGATCCTGGTGTTTGAGAAGCAATGAAACTGCATTTTAAAATCAGTCCTTTGAACTTTCTGTGCCATGCAGTTAACAGTTTATGAAGATATATTAATAATGCCTGTCCTGGTTATTAGAAAAAGAACCACTAGTGTCTTTATGAAGGAATAAATAACTGCAGAAAAGATAGGGTCATAAAATTTAAAGTAACTGTCTTCCAGAAGAGACAAAAGTGGGGAAATTACAAGTCATTGTAGCTGATGTAATAAATGCAGAATGGGTTATCTTGCTGTGCTCTTATTTATTCTTGTTTTATCTGACTACCCTGCTTTTCTAGGTAGTGAATATGATGAAGAGGAAGTAGACTATGAAGAATCAGACAGTGATGAGTCCTGGACTACAGAAAGTGCTATCAGCTCTGAAGCTATCCTTAGTTCAATGTGCATGAATGGAGGGGACGAGAAACCTTTTGCCTGTCCTGTTCCTGGATGTAAAAAAAGATATAAGGTAAGTAGTAGTGTAGATCTGCCTCATTTCCTGCTGGTGCAGGTGGTGGGAGAAGTTTGCACTCTTCTCATTTAACAGACTTTCCACAATTATTTTTGTGATATTTTAGCAGAATTTTTATTCACTAGTTTCCTCTCAAGCAGAGCCAAGTTTATCAGTTTTACAAGGGACATCTGTCTGTCAAGAGAGATTACATAGAGCGACTCTTTTGCTTTACACATTTTAACGAGCTTTCTATTATTTAGACAAATTAACTGCAGAATGCAGGAGGTACTACCAGCAAAATAATCTCTTGGGTCCCTTTCAGAAACATGAAATAAAAAGCTTCTGTCCATCTGTGCCGGAAACAATTCCATCTGCTTAACTACTAGAGATACTGCCTTCTCTTTAGTGAGACGGTGCCCAGGGTGCATTTTCTGTTCAAGATGATGTATGGAACATAGTGGTTAACATCGTGCAAGTCAGGATTCACCTTGGGAAGGCAGAGTCTTGTAGAAATTCTGGCATCATTCTGTCCTGGGTCCAAGTTCCTATGACCCATCTGCACTGCCATCAGTACAGGGCTTGCATCCCTTCCTGTGACACCCTGGGAAACAATTCCCTGACACCCCCGCCCCACCCTGTTCTTTAATTGCTCTCCATCATGAGAAATTTTTTGTCCTTTTATGTGAGTGAAGCATTTCTAAACTGGAACCTTGAGCTGGCCAATGTAAGACGTGCCAGGATGTTCCAGGAGTGTTGCTTCACATGCATCGGTGCAGACAGATGAAATAGTGTTGAACATCTTGCACTTCAGTATGGTGTTCTCTAACCACTGACATTTGGGAACAGAAGTAGCGTGTTGGCACACTTCCTCTAAGTAGTTTTCTAAAGTTTTTGCATGACCTACTGGAAAATCCAACCACTGACCCTACACCCTAGAAAAACCGTGGTGGCTGGCTTGGTTGTATTTTATGGCTTGTCCTTTAAGTACCTGATAAGTTATTTAAAGGACTTAGAAGAGAGCAGAAATATGAAATAGAAATAGAGGAAGACCAATAGCAGTTGAGATAAAACAGCTGTGGCAACTGAGTGGAGAATCTGTGCATGAATCCATGTAGTGGATGAAAACCTGTTTCAGTGATGCTGCAGCAGCTCCCACAGCAGCAAATCACAAGACTCAGGTTCCTGTACAGACCACTTAACCCTGGCAACACTGTTTCATAAAACATGGACAAGAAAGCAATGTGCTGGTCTCTTAGGGATGTACAAGTCTTTTTTGCTGAGATTATCCTGAACTATGTAGTGTTTATTCTCCAGTTATAGGAAAAACTCCTATACATCTCCAGGGCCAGGGCAGAGGCAAAGATGGTTTTGGACTACTTGCAAGTATTACTTTGCAGATAAATTCACATTATTGAAGATCAATACTTTGCTTGTGTGTGGTAGGAGCTGTGCCAGACAGAGGGTATGGTATAAAAAGCCAAATCTCTAGCTCAGGAAGCAAACAAGCCATGGTGATTGTTAGAAGTCGTGTGCCCAGAGGGCATCTATGCATTGCAGAAAGCATTCGCTTAATGGCAAAGGCTGGAAGGAGAACCCTGTAATTTGCTGTATCCTGTCTGCTCTCTGTTTGACTGCCAGCCCTCTGTCTTTTTATTGCCCAAATGAGCAAGCTGTTTGTGCCTGCTTCTGCTATCTCACTACCTTCATCTCAAATGCATGAGGACTGTCTATAAGGGATATCTTGTACACCATTAATGATAGAGCAGCCGGGCAGGGAAAGAAATTAATGACCCTTAGAGGGGCTGACAGGGAACAGCAGCAAATAAAAAGTACCGTATTCTCCTAAGAGACTCACCTCTGTTTAGTCCTGATAGAAAAGCACATTCCTTAAACTCTGCCTCACCTCATTTCTCTTTTCTGTGGGCTCTGTTTCCTCCCTTTTTTATTTTCAGCCTGTGTTTCTTCTTTTTTTGCATTTTTATCTTTGTTTCCTTCCTTTTAGCTTTGTGTCAGCTGTGTTTCTTGTTTCCTCTTTATCTTCCTTCTGCTTAACCCGCTTGTCTGACAAATTATTTGTGGAGTCTGGGTAGGGAGTCCTGTGATCAAAGCACTGGGATTTTCTGGTGGGTACTGGATAATCACAGTCAGGACTGTAAAACAATTATAGTGCTCCAAACAGGAACACAGACATGCACATACAGTAATTGCCAGGCTCACTTTACGGCTGAGAAAGGATGCATTCCTTTAGGGAGCGAGGAGGAAAGGAGGATATACACAGTTTTCTTTTGTCTGGCCTTAGGTGACGTAAGTTTGAGAAGCAGAATGGTATTTTTAGAGATTTTATTTGTGTTACAGTACTGCTTAAAGGACCCAGTAGGGATGGGGCACCTTTTTGCAAACAATGTTCAAGGATAAGAGATAGCCTCTGCACTGAAAAGTCATTATGGAAAGGTAAATAAGACAAGAATGAGTACAACAAATACTCCAAAGGAACAGGCTGGGGCAGAACAATGGAAACTGTAAGGAGAACGTGTTTATACACAAGCCCAGATGTGTATCAGAAGCCCCTGCTGGCCCCCTGCCCAGCTGCTGTCTCCTGACGCTTTCCCATAGGCAGTGCAAGTAGTCATAAATGTTTAGTTGTACTTCAGGAACTTTATTTTTAAAAACTGTTCGCTTATAATATGTATTGGTAGTCTATATGGTATGGCAGAGATTTTCTTGAGAAGCCACAGATCCTGGGAGAAATATTTTTCTTTAAATTACATGTGGAATAGTCAGAAACACCTAAATAAACCTGAAGTACACTGACTTCTAGATGCTTTAAACACAAGTCTTTGAACTAATTTCTGAAGCTTGGTTTCTTCTCTGATTATGTTTATTGAGGTAGAGAAGAAGTTATAATTACTTTATAGTTTTCCAGTTATGGGTATTTTTTTTCTTCCTGTGATTCATCTTTTATGTCTGAAATTTGATTTTTAGAAAATCATCTGTGTGATTCCAAGGAACTCAAAGATATAATCTTTGTTTCTGTGGAGTTCACCCTCACCAGACTTTGGATTCACATCCAAATTTAGATGCCCTGTCCAGAAGTGTATGGATATTGAGTAGTTAATGTGCTTTGCAAAATACCGCCTTGTAGGAGCTAAAATGGGGATTTATGAAGGTGTTGATTAGTCTTCCTTTTATTCAAAACCCCTGAATGGTCTCTGGCTCTGGAGAAGGACTTTGAAAATGTGTTTAAGATGTAGATAAAGTTACTCAGGCAACATCCAAAGAGCAAATGAAGTTTGAGACATAGTAGATACAACACACCCCACAAATAATGCATATATGCCAGTATAGAGGAAACCCTAGAGTATTTGTCCTAAATTTTCTAGTTTGTGCAAAATTAGTAATAAAAAGAATAACAGATTTCAGTGCATACAGAATGTAGCTTATATCCATGACTTTTCTTTGGCCTTGGGCAAGAGAAGTGGTACCTTCCAAGGCTGCTGAGTCATTGGGCTTGTCTGTCTGGCAGGTGAAAGGATGAGGGTCCTGTCAGGTGGCACAAACCCCCAGGGCTATGAGTGGTGAAACTCAGCAGGACTTAGGGAAGGAGAATGTTGAAGTGAGAGGGAAACAAGGCAATTTACTTGAAAGAAATGAGCAAGCCAGAGCTTGCAAGTTGAACAGAGGAACTGGACCCACAGAGAAAACTTCGGGATGAAGAGCCAAGAGTACAAAAACATGTATGAATGTCCAAGGCTGAAACAAGAAGTCTCTCAAATCATCCTTGTGAGATGTCTTTTCCTACTTGGAGCTGGCAAGTTCTCTGCAGTAGTGCCTTTGTGAGTCCTGCCGTGCAAAAGGGGCCTTGCCCAACAAGAGACTTTGTGTCCTTCCAAACCAGGTAGTGCCAGTCTAAACTTCCCTATCGCCTCCTGATCTGGTCCCAGGTTAATAATTGTTTCCTCCTGTTCAAGACATTTAGAATGCCCTTCTCTATGGCCATCTTCTTCCTCAATCATCTGTGAGAGTAAATAGTGAGCAACCTAAGTAACCAGAGCAATAAAAGTGATGTACGAGTTTGGCCGTGGCTTTTGCTGTACCTCAGCAAACTTAGCCCAGACGTACAACAAAGTGTTTACATTGCAGCTGTGGAAAAAAAGTGCCAAAGAGTCACTGTAATTCCAACAACAGTTTCCTTTTAGACAGAAGTACAGGTCAAATTTCACATTACACAAGCTCCTCACGCTCTGCATGGTTACCGTTTCTCAAACCTTTCATGGCCCAATTCATCCCTTTAGATTTCTGCTTTAACATCTCCTTAAATTTTTCTGCCTGAAAATACTTCCTCCTCCTTCACCAAAGAAAGGAGTGTACTGGGACTGATGGATTGTTAAAAAATCTGGATCAGGAGAAGAGTACCATTGGCATGGAAGAGTGAGGGTATTTGTGACTGCAGATTTACGGCATCTTTAGCAATTGATAGTAGCTGAAAAGTATCTAGAAGGGATTTCTTAAAAAAATTAAAAGTTTAAACAGGAACAGGTTTTTGTTAGGAAAATATTGTTATTATAGGTAATAGGGCTTGTTTTAAAAATTTCACTGCAGTAGCAGAAGTCTAACAAGCAACCCCCAGATTGTCTCCTCTTTTGAAGGCACACATCCTTAAAGGTACACAGATGATGACAGATGCCTTATGAAGTCCTCCTGCCACCCAGTGACAATCCTGGCCTCTTCACCCCAATGGCCCTGTGGGTGCTAGAGATTGAAACTATGATCCAACACCTGCCCCAGGATCTCAGATTACTTGCAGGGAATTCACTTGACTGCTCTTGAGGCCGATGTGTAGCTCTGATGTGCTCTTGGAGTTGTGGTGCTACAGCTTTCTGCCTCCTGTGAGTGCTCTGCACCCAGATGAACCCTGCTCTGATGGCTCCTGTTCTGTGTCTGGTTGGTGTTGGAGATCATGGACTCTCAGCTCCCACATCTCAGGAGACAGCTGTGCAGGGGTTGTCCAGCATTTTTAAGGGTGTGAAGAACAAGTCAGAGGCTGGATTTGCAACTTCAAGTGAGGATTCACTGCCTGGATGCTCTGGAGAAGAGGAGCTTGAATCTGCAGGCAGAGCAGTCGCTTGCAGTCTTGCACCTCTTTTCTAGGGTGGATATTTGAGACTGTTTTTCTGTGAGTTCCAAGCTGGAGCTTCCACTTCCTATAAGCTGCACATTGATAAGACTTGGTTTTAATATCCAGGCTGTTAGTTGGTTATAGCTCTTTTTTTCTTTTTTTTTTTCTATTTCTCTCTTTTTTTTTAATCTATAAAAAAATACTGAGATACAGATCTGGAGGCTTTAGAGAGAACACAGGAGAGCCTTTTAACTGTCTCTTTTTGTCACAAATCCTATCTTCTTTGGTTTCATCCTAGGAGAAGCTCAAATCAAAGACAGTATGCTTTTGCTTATTCATCCAAAAATCCAAGCTCTTTTAGTGGGAGCAGATGAGAGATTCCAGTATACTTCACAAAACAGTATCACAACAGCTGCTGAGATCACAACAGCTTCTCTTATTTTTTCCAGAAGTATGTGAAAAGGAAGACAGGGGAATTACTTAGATTTATGTTTAGTAAGGTTTTTGGTTGACGTGGCAGAAGTGGGGCCTGTTTCCTGCCCTTGCCCATGTAACAGGGTGTGTGTTGTGTGGCTGTGTTTTGCACTAGTGGGGATCAGCTCTCCAGTTTTAGCTGCAAAGTACTCCCAAACAATAGCTGTTTTGAAGACAGCTTCTCTGGATTATTTTTTAAGTGTCCTGTGTAACTTTTTTGAGTTAAGTATTCCCTGCAGTTATTTCTTTGGAGGCAATGTGTAAACGATCAAAATTTGCCGGAGCCTAAAGACGTATCTAGAAACAATGACACAAAACAGAACAGACCCACCATGGGGGAGTCTCAGCTCTTTAAAGAGGTGTGACCCGAGTCTTCATGCCAATTCTTTGTTTGCTTCTAAATGAACCTCTGAATAAGATTTGTCAGTGCTATATGAAAAAGATGTCAGGATGCAAAGAGCAACCATGTGTGAGTCCATTAAATGGTATTCTTTGGGAAGTGACGTATATTGGGAGATAAAAATCGGGATTGGCCAGGTAGGTGAGTTTTGAGAACCACACAAATGACTGTCCTTGTCCCACCTGGTACCTTGGGAACGCAGCCCACGTGTGGTACCCAGCGAGAGCTCCTGGCAGTTTATAGGATTTCGCACATAACATTGATCCATTTTCAGGTTTTAACTGGAAGCAGAGCCTGTGTCAGCCCACCTGAGCACTGACATTTTCCCTTCTCCCTCACAGAATGTGAACGGTATCAAGTACCACGCCAAGAACGGCCACAGAACACAAATCCGCGTACGCAAACCGTTCAAATGTCGCTGTGGAAAGAGTTACAAGACAGCTCAGGGCCTGCGGCACCACACAATCAATTTCCATCCCCCCGTGTCTGCTGAGATCATCAGGAAGATGCAGCAATAACATGCTGGTCACAAATGTGCCAAGAAATCCTCACCAGCAGTTGCTGATTTTGAGAACAGCCACCTTTTTCAGGGGAAGCACTCAGCAACCCTTTAAAAAAATTAAATGCATGCTTTAAAATTTTCTGTAATTTTGGAATGATGTATCTTTGTAGAGTTAATGATTTTGTACATTTGCACATGTTATCATCTTACCCATTTTCATTACTTTGAGATAAGGTGCTATAAAAGCTATAGGTTCTTCAGAACATTTTTCTCCAAAAAAACAAAACAAACAAAAAAAAAAGAACTAGGGGGACGTTGCGTATTTAGTTGTACTGACGTGTGGGACAGGAGCGCGAGGAGGAATGCTTGGCACTGACATCCTTTCAAGATTGTAACGTGATGAAGACTTTTGATGCATCTGTCAATGTGTGTGCAAAACCAAAACAGTACCGCCCTCGTCAAACTATAGTTAACATGCCTTACATAACGGAGTTATCAGTGGAGTAGCAAGTCTTTTAGGTAATGGAAATATAAATAAGAAAGAATGTTTAACATAATATGCTAAAAATATTTTCATACTTAAATAACATACATAAAAAGGTGTGCTTGCTGTATTTTATATTATCTTGCAAATCTCTTTTTTTTTCCTCCCTCTTGAAATGCTGAAATCTTGCCATTCGAACTAGTAAACAATCACTTTAGCGTTAGCAATTACATTTTTTTCTCTGTACAAGATGTCATATTATGTTCATGCCCATCAAACTTTTGAGGACCAATATCCCAGTCCAACTAAATATTTACCCCTGAACTATCTGTTAGAAAGACACTTGGAAATACTTAAGTGCAAATTTATGTGTGTGTGAGAAACAATTATCTTCATCTCAGATGAAGTTTTGAAGCACTTTGTAGTTCTCTATTGCCAACAGATTTAATGTTTTATGTGTTGCCAATTCTTGCAACTACTGTACGAGCATGTGCTGCGGTTGCAAATAAAAATGAGAAATTCAGCGCATGGTTTAAGGAGGTCCGTTAGTTGTGCTAAGGGAGTTCTAATGCCTCTCCCTCACGTTCATTGTGTTCTGAGATTTTCTTTGTGCATTTTTTGCTTCTCATTGTAGGTCACCGCATTCCATTTGGAAGTGTCTGTTTAGCTTTACAATTAATTTTGCTGAAATATGACATTTGAGCCTTATTGAAGATTAAGTGCTTCTTGCAGCAGGTGGTCAGAGACTGACTTAAAAGCCAACATGAGAGCGCTTCGTGTCTGGACCATACCTGAACATTTGTTGCTTGCCATCCTGCCTTGAGCATTCTTCTCACAAGTGCTATTCCTGGAGTTCAGCTGGCCGGGAGCAGAGGTGGGCACCCTCCACCAGCCCTAGCCTGAACACTCCTTTGCCTGGCAAGGGTGCAGGAGGAACTCCCAGTGTTAACACAGTCATCGCCTTGGCTTGGTTCTTGTTCTTTTAAGTGCAAAAGAAAGCTCACATAAAGAAGGAATGAGCTTTCCCTAATTTTTTTCCAAAGCTTTAAAGGAAAACTTTGTAAGGATGACAATTACCTTTTCTCCAGCAGAGTAAAAGTCTCATTAAAACACGTAAGAATCATCCTAGTGAGAAAGTGTTTAGAACAGCCAAAGTGAAGCGAAACGTCCCTCTCTCAGATGCCAGAGAGGTGACCGTGACAGCCGGGTTTAAAGGATGATCCAGACATGAGAGTTACTGGTACACACAAGGCCCCAAGCGGCCACTTCCCACCTTCTGCAGCTTTGGCAACAGATCTGGCCAACAAACACGTTTTGGCTCTGCTCCTAGTGCAAGAACTACAGGCTGGGCGAGTTCGTTCAACAGCTAAACAGTTGTAAAACGTCATTGTTGCATGTAAATTCCTTTCAACTATAAAACTGAAATTCCAGTTTCTATTTACCTATTCATTGTGACAGTATTATTAAACAGGTAAAGATGGGACTATTTTGTTATACTGTGTATAGTGAATGTATTGTACTGTGTCTGTGAAAAGTGTGCTTTAAATTATATTTTCATATGTTTTGTTGGGGACAAAGTACTTTAAGTTTGAAAGTGACAGAGGTTTGTTTTAGAACTGAAGGCAACTTAAAGAATTCCTGTCAGGAAAGCTGCTTATAAATGTAAATCAAATCACATTTAAAATAAACTGCCTCTGACCTAAAAAGACTGCTTTTTTCTCATTCCTAACCCGGAGTTAAGTTCTTGGGCTGTGTATAGTCTTTAATTTCTCTATTTTACTTTGGTATCATCAAACTCTTGGAGCCTGTCCTAACTGTTTTCATCTGCTGTTGAGTTACAGTAAGAAAAAAAATCCATGCTTTACCTCAGGCCAGCTCTTGATATGAAGCTCCCAGTTAGAAAAATCTTTACACTGCAAATGGCACACAAGCACTGACGAGTTGCTGCTGCCCAGGACGCCACAGTTCATCCACGTCACGCAGTTTTTAGGTAACTCCTGCATTAACTGGATATTGCACATGTTCAGGAGGAAATTGCAGTCAACAGAAGCTACTCTAAGCCTTAATTCCAGAGTCTCCCTCTCAAAGAAAGAACATAAACAGATGTGAGGAGCAACCCTTTGTCATACAATGCTGAGTCATCATTTACTCCTAAGTAAAGTCTACACTGTTTAATTTCAAAATGAGCAGCAGGAAAAATAGACCACTGACTCCATGAATAATTCTGCTTTTAATGTAACAAGACTACTGTACAGCAAGTGGGAAGCAAATTTACTTAATACAGTTAAAGTAAATATAAAATGTTTAGATATACACACGTGTTTTTACTTATTGGAAAGAAATACATAAAGTTAAAACGCAAAAGGTTTTAAAAGCCAGAAGGAACACAATTCACTGTTGTGAAAATAGAACAATATTTTCTACTGAATAAAACTGCAACATAATGGCAATGACTTTTTTAAACAATTACTTCTAGGCATTTAAGCACAGCAGTCTCTTTCAACTCAAAACCACTGCCTTTAAGTATAACGTACCTCATTTAATGTTATCCCTTAAGGCAAACATTCTACATGTGAAACTGAAGTATTTACCATTCCTCTTGTTGCAAGCCTGGAATCTCACAGTACATGCATCTACATCTCAGAAATGTACTAGAAAACTATATTTTCATAGGGTAAGTAATGTAACTTTCCAATTTAGGCGTTACTCAGAGAAAAGCTACGTGGATTTGCTAGGAGAAACACCTGCTCAGTACATTTTTGATTGTGCCTCAGTTATTAAGGTTAAGAGAAACCACAGGTGTTTGTTTTGGTGATCTTTTTTAAATGTAGCTGAAGAACACCATGAAGCCGGTCTTGTTTTTTCTGAGGCTCAGTCATTCCTGTGTCCTTAGGCATTCCACTAAGTAGGGGAAGAAATTCCACTAAGTAGGGGAATAAATAGCTACTTACACAACAAGGTGGGGATTGTGGGTCTCCTTAGTACAGTGTTAGGCAGAGAGAGAAGATAACCCCATAGCAGCTTACAGCCATGGCTCCCATTAGAGTACATGAGCTTTTAATCAGAAGTTTGCACTGTTACAGGAAGCTGCACTGCTCTTGTTTCGGAGGTGGACTACTCAAAGTGGTGGGGTTTTAAGCTACACCGCAAAACAAAGGATTTAATCAAAGTTTAATACATTCTGATCAAAGTGCGTCTGGACATGCCTCTCAAAGCCTTGCTGGTCGTAGTCGGGCGGGAACTGCTCGCTGCACATGGGACAAACCTTCCAGTGGCTCTCAACGTGCTCCTCAAACTTGCTCTGGTCGTAGTTTGGGGGAAACATCACATCGCAGAGAGGGCATTTCTTGTGCACATCAAAACTTCAAGAGGAGGTGAAGAGAAAGAAAAAAGGCAACAGTTTAGTTCTATTTATTCTGTTAATGCAAACTAAAAGCAGGATCCTGCTACCCCCGACATTCAGAATTTTACTACCAACTTAAATTTGAGTGGACTTTGTATCCAGGTATCATCCAGTTCATTTAAATGTTTTTGCCGAAAGCACTCAATACAGTCAGGATAGTTTTACACACAAATTCCAAAATAACCTGGCATTTTAAAAGCAACATAATTTTGAACTTACTCCAGCTACCACTGAATACAAATCTATTGAATGCCTTAATGGCCAAACAGTTTCATGGGAAACCACTCTCTGTGCTCATAAATGCTTGCTCTTAGCAAACATAACACTTTATAAAAGCTCTAAACTTAGGTTCACAATTAGGTTGGCAAGAGAGGGGAAAAAAACAAAAGTTATTCATTCATTTACTAAAAAAAATGGTCAAAATTCCATCAAAGGTATAGCATGAACAACCTGCCCAGTCTCACGGCATATTCTCTGCCAGTTAACTGTAAACCAAACATTCACTGAAAATGCTCCGTAGCTTTTCACCTGCACCCCCACCCTTGAGTAGTTGTACAGAAACCTCTCCATGCCCTTAAAGATCAATAAAAGATAACATCTACCTGGAATCAAAGCAGAAGCCTGTGCCCCGCTCACGCAAGAGAAGACTTGGAGGATCAGGAGCAGAAGGTACAGTGTTGTCATCATCCTATTGAAAAGAGAAAGTATTTTACAGACTAATCCCTACAGCTTTTTTTCCTCCTCAATATGCATTTTAGTTATCAAACACAAACCCAGATGAAATTTACCTTCACTCTGTAATTTCTGCATCACAAGTTTTATTTTTGTACATCTTGACTCTATTCTGCAATTCAGTAATAGAGCACAAAACTGAGTAATTTCAACATGGAAATACAGATACATTCCATGATTTTTGGAACTCCAACTCCAACCTCGTTTTCCTTTTTTATCTCAAAAATGCCATAAAAGCAAGGGCTAGGAATTATTTAGCTGATCTACAAAAAAGGATGTGCAAAGGAGCACATGTAACAGCACACATGCTATGGTTTTCACAGGTAACTCATATGCAAAAATATTTCAGGTTTAGGCTAACATACTTTTCCCTTATGAAGGGTTAATGGAAACAGGGAAGGATGGGAAAATTTCCTCAACGTTCTTCTGACAACACCTGTTCAGTTTCAACCATTTAACATTTCTATTAAGCAGGCAGTGGGGCCTGCTATGACAAGATGCTGGCACCAAACATAATCTTGCAGTCTGTTTGCTTTGCACCTGCAGTGAAAAGGGCATTTGAGTTTTAAAACATCAGTTGTTCCTTTTGTCATGAAGGAGACAGGATAGATGCATTAAGAAAGAAAAACTATTTCGTTTAAAGTACTCTCATGCTCCAATGCTACAGCTTGTACAAAAACACGACAAATTTGCTGAATACCAGACTGAAGCACACCAGGATTTAATCAAGAAAATTAACATTTAAGTCTTAGTTAATTTCCTCAATATAACTCCTTTCCTGCTCCACCTTTTTTTTTTTTTTTTAAGGTATTTGGCTTACTGCTGGTCACTTGGTAAGATAAATTGTTTACAGCTTTTGCCCTCTCAGCTTCTGGCAAGTGTGGTACCCTACCACACACAAATGCAACATTCCCCTTTGTTCTTTTTTGAGAAACAACTGAAGAAGAGGACAATGCTCTCCTCTGCACAGGCACACCTTCAATGTCCTACATGGCTGCCCTGCAAGAATCCTCTTCAACAAAAGGCAAGCACATGTAAAAGCCTTCGGAATGTCCTAAGGCTACAGCTTTCTCGTGGCCCAGTTCCCTGAACTGTGAAATACATGCTGTTTGTTCCTTACAGCAGCTTCTGACCCCGGCCCTGTACAAGAATGTCAATACTAAGTATGTACTGATATTACCCTGTTACAATACAGAGCGTCTGTCTCTTCAGTGTACTTTTGCTCTTGGCCAAGTCACAGGGATCAGCTCTTAACCTTTTGGGATGCCTAACCCACACAAGAAGAATGCAAATGTCTCTGTGTTGAGCTGACCTCACAGAGATGTTACAGAGATTACTGCGTAACCACGGCATGGACAAACAGGAACCATGAGAACTTTATCTTTGTCTGAGAGGACTTCCCAGCTATTCTAAATACAAGTTACAGTAAACACTATACAGTCACCAAGAACTAAAAATTCTCACGCTGCGCCCTGGGGTAACTCAGAACCGCTGGAAAACAGAGAAGGTGCCATTGTACTGAGCTCCAGCAGCTGTCTATTTCTGTCATTTCTAATGGACAAAACTCCTAAGTGTTCCATGTAAAACGGAGCACTTTATGAAGGGAAGACAGATCATCATGGTTCACATAGTTCTCATCTTAGCGCCCAGTATCATCCAGCAATCCATTCTTTATTCTTATAAACAAGGTTACATGTGCTTTTTAGCCTGGCATTTAAACACCCATCACTCTCCTCTGGAAGAAAGGAACCATCCCTGACAGCTGAAAAGACAAAATGAGGTGGTTTTTTGAAGCTGCTTTACAGACAGTATGACAACAATTGCTAGGACACAAGGCCTCAGTGCCTCAGTGGCTCTTGCCTATGCTCTGTGTTAAGCAAAGGCAACAGCTTACTTCAATACCACGAGGTTGAGTCATCCCAGTTGTTTTGATGAAAGCCCACACTCCATATTTTGAGAAAAAAACAGTTTAATCTGCCTTAGATCCAAAGCCACCTTTCTTGCAGTCCAGACTGATGACCAGGGACATGGACATGGCTGCACATTCTTAGTCCAAGAGCTCTACAGTGCCCTGCAGTGATGTAAAACAGTGGGTACATGCTCTCAGGTGCTTGGGAAAAAAGACTGGTACAATGGACCCACAGGCTGGCATCATGGTCCTGTAGCAGGCGGTCAGGCCCCTGAACTCAGAAGTCTGAATAATTAGGTGAATGAATTATAAAGGATGTCTTTAACATCATGACTTAACTATTATCACTGGACTGTACCTCTGGCTCTTTAAAAAACTGCCACAGTAAGTTCCCCACACTAAGTGAACGATAAAGGTAAATACAGTATTATACACTAAAGCATGGCAAAAAAAGGGGATTTGCCACTAGGGGAAGAAGGGAAAGCCAGACATGAAACTGCCAGAAGTAAGTGCAACTCGATTACTTTTACCTAAACTAATTGACCAATTCTGTCTCAAGTTCTGCTTTCACAACTACAACTGTAAGCAGTTCCAGGATTGTCAAACAGAAATTAGAAAGCCGTGTGACACAGTACAAAACCCCATCCCTAAGTGCTACAGATCATTTTGACATGCAGAAGTAAGGAACCAATGCCCATCCTAGGCCTCAAACAACACATGAACAGACACAGAGCTGACATGCAGTGCAGGTACACTGGGAAGAAGAGCACATACATTTTATTCCTGTGATTCAGGTCTGCTGTGGCAGTGAAACCAAACTCACTCCTCTAGGCCTCTCAACATCTCTGCAAGCAGTCTGCTTTCCCAAGAGACCCCTGGATACCAACTGCTCCTTTCATGGCCTCCCTATGCAAAAGACAGTAACTGGCTGCCAGGGTCAGATCAGGCTAATAATGCATTGTTGGGGTTTTTGCTAGAAGAAAGGGCATTTTGGAGTTACCTGAAAAAAATATCTGACCTGGTGTTCAGCTGCCAAGAGTTACATTCTCAATCCTCCCACAACTGTACTGTGACTAAAACACTGTTTAATAGTCTCAGGATAGTTATTCTGGGCTTGCTGCCAACTGTAATCAGGATTACATTTCTAAAACTCATACTTTAGTATTATTGTTTTGTTTTGGTTTTGGGTTTTGTTTGGTTTTGGGTTTTGTTTTTTTTTTTCTGTTTATGGATCTTCTCCCTACTCCTAGGAATTCTTTGTTCCCAACAATCCCATTTTGGTCAATTACAGGATCATGAGCAAATGGAAAGTTAGTGTTGAGTAGATAACAGCAGGAACTTGTGGCAAGTCAGCCACTCCATACAAAATCACCACTGTGCACGTGCTCAGCTGGCACTATTAACACAGACCAGTTTATCCCTCTCAGAAATTACAGTTTAATTGGTCTATGAGTTCAAAGCTACAAGAATCCTGGAAAGTCTCCCCAGTCATACAAAACTGAAGGGTTTTTATGACAACCAAAGACATGGAAGAGCCCATTTCTGAGGAACCAAGTTTTGGGAGATACCAAATCGGAACACAACGGCACAAAAATTCTGAGGCATTTGAATATCTTGTGTTATATTAGTTTAAGAAATTAAGGATGTTGTAGTCACTTCCACCTCTTCATGGGCATTTTGGTAGTAGTTCACCAATTATGAACAGGTCTACTTTATTTATCAAAGGTAACAGATCTTTTAGCCATGAAGAGGTGGAAGTGACTACAACATCCTTAATTTCTTAAACTAATATAATGTGTAGAAAATAGGAATGTGGACAAGAGGACAACAGAAGTCCACATAATGGTAGTATTTTAAATAAAGCAGCAAGCCTACCAGTCCTTTTCTTCTGGGAGGGAATCTTCCTCCAGCAAAAGGCTCTATGTACTGCTGGTTGAAAAAATGCAGAGAACTACCTTTTAAGTATCTTATTTTAAAAACCAGTCCAAGAAATGGTAATCTCCTCATATTTATCATTTTATATTTGCAGTTTCTTTTGCACATAAGATTCTTCTTTATAATGAATCACCTATATATGTGGAAATTTTTCTTGGTTATTTATTTATATCTTGCCTCAGAACTGTTTTATCTTTGGCATATCACTAAGTCTCCCTAGAAAGATTCCTGCAGCTTCTCATTTCCATATCAATTTCTACACTACACATACAGTCTATTTGGGTGAGAAACAAGCAACTGATTCTCAATTGCAAATAAAAAATAAAGATACAAGTTATTTGATTTAAAGGCACCTTTTCTCAAGCTGAACTTTATTTAAGCCTGTTATATTCCACCTCATTACAAAAATCCAAGCTGTGTCTGCAAACGAGCACAAGACTCTAGCACTGTTTCTCTTGGGTTTGCAAGAGGGCAAAGCACATAGATCAGAGAGAACACCCTGCTAATTAAACTGCAGCAGATGACTAAAGAAGAGAAGAGCTTGTCAGATGTAATAGCTACGTCAAGAATGATCAGATTAAATATGCAAAATGTGAAGTAAAGGTGGGGACAGCATTAAGCTCACATTCAAGATCTTGAACAGGCTGCAAAAGCTCTGACAGTTTCTCTAATTATTCACAGTAATGGACACTGGGAGCAAAAGGTAGGAGGGAGAAATACATTTTTCTCCATTATAGGTGCTGAGCACCAAGGCTAAAATCATGCCTGTCTGAACACTGATCAGTTTCTGCAAAGGTTAATAGCAATTAAATGTGGCAAACTAGACTAAATGAGAAACAGGTCATGATACCACTGTACTTGCAAAGAGCACAATACTTTGCAGAAAGGTATTTCTTGTTTAATATTTTTGAAGGTGCAAGAATACTTGGAATAAGAAAGAGTAATAGGTCTGTTCCTGTTCAAATGAAGACATACAGTCCAATTTATTACAGAAGCCAATTTTTATACCAGAATTTGCAAGTTAACTGTATTAAAAAGAAAAGCTAACCAGAAACTTGAATCATACAAGCCCTAAAAATCAGTGCAAATGTATCTCTTTCAGTTTAATCAGCTTTAGGCAACAGTCAATTAAGCTCTTTCAAATACACGTCCAACAGCAAAAAGCATTCAAGATGGAAATTACTAAATGCAGATTTGCAGAAGACAGAACAAAAAATTAACAGATTAGAATAATGTATCTAGTAGGATACCAATCTATAGTCAGCATTTAACTGAAAATACTGGTATCTCAATCCTTTACATTTTTATTTGTTCTGTTCCACTTTAGTTCCTATATTCCTAATATAAAATGAGTGAGATGTGGCTATATTTTGAGCTCTCATTCTACCACACAGGAGAGAAAAATCATGAGTTGAGAGTACTTGACTTTTTTTACTTTAGTACTTAAAAAGATTAGGAATCTACTGTCCTAATACCAAAACAAGCTGTCAGTAACTCAAGAGATTAGAGGTCCAAGTATATTATCATCAATACAGTTTTTCCCCTCACAGCAAGCAAAAATATTTTTCAGGGAGAAGAAAAACCAATTCCAAATTTACATAACAATAAATCAGCCTTATCAGATACTGAAAACCTGTGTGAAACTCTTGGTGACTAATCAGTAAACATATCAAGGAAAATAAATAACAAAAAAGGTAACTTGCATTGCTATCCTCAGGATCTTCTAAACCATCAGGCCGACTGAGATTGCGTGAAGGCTGGCTACAAACTACATCATCTTCTAGCTCCCAAAAGGAACTTCTAACAGGTGGTCTTTGGATCTCATCAGGATTAAAAGCACCATCTGCTCCATCTGAAGAAAAATTAATTAGGACATCTTTGTTCAGTAGACTGTGTTTTAAGATTACAGACGTGATACCTTACCTTTAAAAATCGAGAGTTAAACATATTTTTGGTTTAGATAATATAACACAATAGGAGAGAATCAGCTTCCTCCAAAGATGTTTAAAACTTTGTTTATCTTACTGATTCCCATCATAAAATAAAGGCCCTTTACTGATGTTCATCAGTCAGAAAAGGCTCTGTAAACCAGTCTGAAGACTGTTGATATTTAACCTGCATTAAATGAGGCATTGCTTTTGAAACAGCAAGGGGGAGAAATTATATTGGGGGGGGGTGAAATTTATTTACCTCTTCTTTCCTGAATTGCATAAGGGTTTCCATATTGCAATACTGGGAGTCTACTTGGCACTGCAGGAACGGGTCCATTTTCCTCTGAATATGGGTTGCGAAAATGTAATGTCTGCTGTGAAGTCTGTCCTTCCATCATCCTTCCAGCTTGATCTCCTGGTGTCCTGCCAAGCTCCTAAATAATGCAAAGTTCAAAACGTGGTTAACCTATGGAGTCCTAGTAAAATTTGAAATGTCTAGGAAATATGTTTTTAAAAGAAAAAATCGGCTAACCTATGTCTTTTTATTTTGGTTTTATGCCAAGTATACCATAAATACCAAAAACAGTCAATGAAGAAAAGGAAAAAAAAAGAAGGTATTTTAAAGAGATATTATTTTTTTCTTTTTTTTTTGTTGTCAGTTAGTTGTAATTACATAAACAGAACTGCCATGTTTTTCAAGTGTCTGCATCCTTTTTACAATGAAGAAAAATTAGCTAAAGCAGTAAAAATGGGTAGATTAACAATAACAACCAAAGACCATGTGCAGTGAGAGAAGTTTTTAAAAGTTACAATTAAAAAGAAAACAGTATTTTTTAAATATCATCCCATACCATTCAAAATGTAGCACTTTAGTATGTGGAGCACATCTTTGTACATACTTGACATAATGCCATATGAATTCATGAGTGGCAGACATTTAGTGAACTATTAATATTAAGTACATTGCACTGGATCCCTTCTGATATTTAACAGCAATATTTGTATCAGATCATTCTTTCAGAAATTATTTAACAGAACTCTTCAAAAAATTAATCTATTTAGAAGCTTCCAAGCTTCATACATTATATTATTATTATTATTATTACTACTACTACTACAGTTGTTGTTCTTATGTGGGATGTTTAAAATTGCTCCCTCCACCTAAACCAGCTTCACCAAAACTCAAACTTTAATTTGATTTCTTTTGAACTAGAGAAAATATGAGAGATCTATTAAATTATATCCTTGCTTAAAAAGAAGACAAATAAATACCAACTACTCGGCAATCTAGAATTTCACAAAAAAATTAGCTAGTTTAATCTGAAAGTTTAGTTTTGTTTCAGTTTGTCAGTATTAAAATGTCTGTTTTTACTAAGTATCTCTCCATGTTGAAATTGTAAAGTAATCAAACAAAGTTTCAAAGAAAAACCCCAATTTTGCACAATACCACGCAATACTATCTGAATGTAATAAAGACATTTTATTACTTCGCTTTTCAGTAAAAATTTGGCTTTGATTAATTGCCATATAATACCCCAGAGGTACTTCTACATTAGCATTAATATTTCAGAATGTGTGACAATACCTTCTCACTGGTAAAGAGTTCCAACTGTGATGCCAGTTCCTTTATTCGTCTCTCTTTTTCTGCCAGCTGAATCTATACGAAAAGAAGATTAAGATTCTTGTATTAGCAAATGGAAACCATTTCCCTGCATGTTTACATTGTGAAAACAAAGTTCCCTCATTAAGTTCAATCTTTCAGATGAAAACAGTTTTGTCTACTAGAGTTACATGCAACACGTAGTGTTACTATAAATCCAACCCAACAAATCTCACAAAGTTTTATCTGCTGGATAACAGCAGTTCATTAGCAGCCTTTTCTTCCAATTTTCACTGAACAGCTGTGGAACGACAAAATTCTATGCTAAAAACAAGGAGTATCAGTGGCACCAATGGCAGGAGGGGCACCACTGCCCAGTTACAGCTGAAAGTTTGCAAGCCTCACCTCCTTATTTCTGAAGAAACCTATTGGCATTTCACACGTCCCTCCACAGAACTTGAGAGAAGCAAAAGCTACTCCTGCCTAAAAGACACTAAATTTGTTTCACGAGGATCTACCTTGTGTCTCTGTGGGTGCTCCAGGAGGAGGTGCAACTGAAACACTACACAATTCTTCCTGGCTTCAAAATTATGATTTAAATAATCTCTCACTACAAAGGACTATTTTATTTATATTCTGGTTCCTTTAGAGACTGCCTCTTCCCCTGTTTTTCTAATATATAAGCTCAATGCTTGGCATAACTGCTTATCAATTTTTTTTCAATTCTAAAATTCCTTCTCCTACTTAAGGTCAATGGAGCAAAATCTCCTGACTGGGAAGAAAAGCTCTCTTTTTCTCTACCACCTGCACCCTGCTGAATTGTAGCAATTTTTTAATTGCAGTCAAAATGCTTTCAATCGTGGAACCAATTATTTATTACACCTGCTGTTGAGAAGTTAAACTTATTTCACATTAAATTATGCACGGCAACTGATCACTGCTAATTAGTAATATACACTGGAAAGAGTCACGCATTTTATAAAACTGAAATTGGAGTTTTAGAAAGTGTCAGAAAAAGATAGACTATGAAGTACTGAAATAAACTGTAGAGTAATTTGCATTTTATAAAGAAAAAGTGCTGTAATTACTAATAAAAAGGGTTCCTAGTAGAACCAATACAGTCACAGTTCAGTGTAATCATTTTTCATCACAATAAGCAAAAACAGGCAAGAGTCAACTGCATTATCACCATTAGACTGAGAACCAACAGAAAAGCTGGTCTCATGAACATTTGTTGCTCTTATCCCTATTGATCTAAAAGCTAATTCTGCATAAGCATTACTATCACGCAATCTCAAAGATTAAGGCCCCTTGTAAGCTAAAGTTGTCCATTATGTTTGACTTTCTGGTGGATGTGTTACATCACTCTACCAAGACTATAGCTGAGTTTCTCCAAATTAAATTCCTGCATGGTTTTAAAAACAATGGATCACTCCTCTCTCTACTGACTTCAGATAAAATGCATTAGACATTACTACACTGGTAATCCAATATAGAACATGAAGATTTTAGACAAACACACTAATCAATCTTCCAGTTAGTATGACAGTTAACAGCAGGAAATTAGAAATCCCTTGCCCTTTTTTTCCCATAATACAAGACTACGTCATTTAGGGGTTTGTCTAAATCCACAGTATTAAAAGACTGATGGCCAGCTGGTAGCAGATCTTAGCAGACCTCTCTTACTTTAAATGAAGCATTACAAGACTGTACTGTTTCTTCAAGAGCAGAATTTGTATTTACAGCAAAAATGTATTTAGTGTTCTTTCCTTATTAAAGCTCTTCATTACTTGAACTATCAGAAATAAGCAGCCATGTTAAGAAGAGGTAACCATTCACTGTCATAAACAAAACCTGTAACTTACTTTATACTGATCCTCCATTGCAGCCAGCTGTAATTTTATGCCCTCGTTGATTTTCACTTGTTCTTTCCACTTCAGCTCCAGTTTAGCTAATTCATCAGCATAAACACTGCATTTCATCTTCTCATCCTAAAGTAGTTTATACCACGGCATGAAATATTTACAGTCGTAAGAGATTTTCCCTCCCACCCCCAAAAAATGTCACTGTGTTAACTCCACGCTTTTAAAATGAGACCACTTACAAATAGCTCCTACAAGCCTGACTCAAGACTCTGACATGGTCAGGACCACAGAACACTGCATAAATGATGTTCAATAGGCATTTTTTTCCCTTGAGTTTTCAACAAGCTGATATTCCTCTTTAGTTTCACAGTTTCAAGTTTCTTTATGCCCTAATACTCCTAACCATGATTATTCTTTCAAGTACTTCAATACAAAACCTTCCCCAAGTGACTTTTACAACCTAAGTATCCTTCATCCAGAAGGTCAAAGACAAAGATTTCTTCAAAAATTGCTATGGAATAAACAGCCAGCAGAAGCCAATGCAGGCTCTCCATGGACATGGTCATGAGCAGAATTACAGGACAATTATTACATCTTGGAAAACTTACTAAAATGGAATAATATCATTGTGATAAATAGAAACAAAATGAAGAGAGACAAGACAACACTCAGAAAGAATTTCTTGAACTGTTCTCAACTTTTTACCAGTGCCACTGATGCAACACTCCATCATCATACACACATCCAAACTGGTTAAATGAAAATCAAGTGCCTACTTTGGTCGAGACAACCAAATAAATGTCTTTATGTATGACTGAGCCCAAGGTAGCTGGCAGCACCCACTCAGATGTGAAAACACTGTAAAAGTCATAACAGGCAGATAGGAAATAGTTACTTTGCTTTAGACAGTGTATCAGATCAACATTGCCACACTTGTTCCAAACATTGGCTGGCTTATTGCAACCTGCTGCACTTGATTTATAAAAGCAACTTCACTTAAAGTAAGAACAGAAAGTATTTAAAACCTTAAGCATGTGGATATCTGTTTCACTGTCTCTTGGTTTTCCTTGTCTAGACTCTCTAAAACTATACATAGTCAAGAGCTGACTGAAGAAAATATGCTTTCTAATGTTAAGATTTCTATCATAAGAGTGTATCACACAAACAAGGAAGGCAACTCAGCTGAGTAGGCCTTCTGGTTTTAAGACTTAGCACCTACAGCTGCTTTTTGTTCAGCTTTCAAAGCAGCTGTTTACTTACTGCCAACATCTGCTTGCATTTCTTATACTTCTCTGTTTTCTCAGCAATCTCTTTATTCATTTCACGCACTTGCTCCTTTACCACGGATTCCGAAACTATGTCAGGTGAAATGGGGCTAACTGTGAACATTGAAGAAAAAAATAAGAACATTGATTTTTTTTGCTCCATAAAGTTTGTATAAGAGAGATGACAGCCTAGATTTGAGAGTGCATGAAAAACAGAGTGCTCCATGTTTTCCAAACCAGAGACAATTAGCATTATGTGCTATGTACAATCAGCAACCGTACTGGAATGTCTGTGTTCAGTTCTCTCACACTGAGAGAAGATCAACATAAATACACATATATGTAGTACTCTCCAAAGAAAGAAAACAAAGTGAACACAGAATATGTATGCTATCATTCTAAATACTCTATTCTTACATAAAAACATGGAAGCACCTCAGCAAACTACTTCATTGCTGAGCTTGCTGGGATTGTATGTTTTAAGAAATGTTTGAATTTATTTTAGACAGAAGGAAACACAGAAATTACAACCTTTGGTCTTTACAGACAGCAAGAATCTGTCAGTTATAAAATAATACAAAGAAAGCTAATCAGCATTTTTTGGCATTTATCAGTTTAAACTGAATGATAAAATCATGGAATGGTTTAGCCAGGAAAGGACTTTAAAGATCCTCTAGCTCCAATCCCCCTGCCATGGGCAGGGACACCTCCCACTAGAGCAGGCTGCTCAGAACCCCATCCAACCTGGCCTTAAACACCCCAGGGGATGGGGCATTCATAACTCCTTTGGGAAGCCTGTTCTAATGCCTCACCAGCCTCAGAGTGGAAGGACTTCTTCTTTAGTTTTAACTTACTACATATTGAAGTTTTAGAATATTATTTATGCAATAAATTAATAGTTAATAAAAATTATAAACATTTTCTAATTAGCCACTATTCCTATAATTCATGAAAATAGTCAGTTGACTTGACCTTACCATCACATAATCAGAACTTTTCAGCAGATTGATTTCACAGTAAAATGTTATAGAGGGTAGTCCTAATGAAATGACTGCAAAATTATTGTGCTATTATACTCAAATTGATAATTTGAGTAAGATTTTTTTTAATAAACTGTTTCTTAGCTTGGCAAAACCATCTGTGTTAAGTATGAAGCAGAAATTCAAGAGTTCACTACTGACATTAGTAAACAGCAACTAAACTGATACATGAACTTTTTATGAATGTTACCACTTGGTAAGAGACAAAATATTTAGCTCAATCTTCACATCTCTAATTAACACTTTAATAAACAGAACAAGTCCACCTACTTTATACTACAAATACTGTTAGTGACTACTTCACATAGACAACACTTTCAGGTTTATAAAGACAGACAAAATTTAAGCTCTTGATACCTGGAGATGCAGACACCTTTTTGTCTGTAAGGACGGCAGTAGCTGTCTCAATGTTAGATGCATCTGTCAGTTTCTGTTGATGCCCTGCAGTTTTCTTTGTGAAAAGAAATTTTGTTTTGGTACTTGATTAAATGCAAGCCAAAGCACAAAGCAATGTATCTTGCAAAATGTATCATTTGCTCCAAAATTAGACAGAATTGCTCAATTAAACAGTAGGTAATAATAAATTTTAAAAAAAACATTTAATTCCACTAAGACTGAAATTGCTTCAGACTATGATTTTTATCATCTTACTTGGTGAAGGTCTTTTTCCCTAGAAAGAGTAATTTCTAAGCAAATTATTAGAAAAATCTCATTTTCTAGAGAATCAGTTACACTTAAATTCATCAACTTAAATCTAATACTCCATTTGAAAAATAGAGCCGGTATCAGGAACGTCTGCTGGACTTCTGGAGTGAAAGCAATGAAATCTGGTGTTTGCTGTAAGATGTACAACTTTGCCAAAGATAAAGAAAATTTTTAAGGAAAAGCCACAGATATTCTGATATGACACCTCATTTATCATTGACCTTCTGGATGAGAAGATGACTTTTTTATGCAATGTTCTGTGGATAAGAGAAATAGTTAAGTCTGGTTTTCTTAAGAATTCATATTTGCACATCTTGCCATTGTGCATAGGCCTTTCCCCTGTTTGAGTTCCTTTCCAACTCTAATTTTTACAAAATTCCGAAGAACTCTGCTCTCAAATCTGTTTGAAAGTGGGTGACAGGTTCGGTTACTAGGTGGCTTAAGACTTGTATCATCACTGAAAAAGATTATTTATGAAACAGATCTTGGAAGAGTGATAAGACTACATACGGAATACATATGGAATACAACTCCATACTGTGTTGTGGGGACTTCTTCCCCACTTGGCTTTTAAACCCTACTTCAAGTTCTCTATTTCCCCCCACTTCTGGACTTGGGGTTTTTTGTTGGGCTTTTTTGTGGTGGTACTGGATAGAGGCAGTAATTATGGATTTTCCCAGCTTCAGTTTCAAAATTCTTCCTTGAACAAGGTAATGCTTATAGATTCATCCAAACTCTACCAGGCTTCTACACCAGCTACTACAAATTCTATGCTTGGTTTGGACAACCTAAAAAGAGTCATACAAGTAATTTCATGAATAGGTTTGTGAAAGAAAATGGTAAAGAGTCATTGCTTACCATACACTTCAATCCTTTTTAAAAGCATTCATTTTCACAGAAGGAAATTAAATTGTTGTTGAAATGTCACCAAAAAAGCAAGTGGAATTTATCCCATTCTACTTACTGCCTGTTCTGTAAACCTGTTTACTTGTTTTTGAAGTTTCTGACATTCTTTGAATTTTTCCTTGTAATGGTCAGCAGCCATTTGTAGACGAAGCTTCAGATCTTCAACTTCTCTGCGCAGTTCCTGCTCCACTGCATTTGAAGCTTCCTTAAAAAAAAAAAAAAAAAAGAAACTGTTCTCCCTTTTGTTCAAATACCACTATTTCCCAAAAAAATCTTTTTTCAATTAAAAAAGCATAACGCTCCATATAAGTACTGAAGCTCCTATTTCCTTTGTGGGAAAGAAAGCAATAGCACAAGCAGTAGAGCACAGAGAGGTAGAATATGTGCTGAACTTCATTCCAAGCAGGACACACTGAGGGAGGTAACAGACACTGGTATAATTCCAGAGGCAGGTAAAGAAGATTCTTATTTTATGGGCTCATTAATGTGTATCTAAAGTCTGAATGTATAGGAAAAGTCTGAACACCTTCCAGGGGGTGTTCCAGCTATCCTACAGACAAGTACAGCCACACAGCAAAAGCGCACAGTCCACAGCTCTTCCCTCACGCCCACGAGATTTCACCTGGCAGTGGTTCATCCATTGAGCCACAACACTGACACACAAGCTACACAAATCACACCTGGCAAGGACACACAGGCCATGCTTAGATACTTTCTGGTAATTTGAGGCATTCACATGACCTGCTACTTCTTTCATGATACATTTCAAAACACATGGTATACAACTGAAACACTTAGGAAAAAATCATGCATGCTTCGACATTTTAACTATAATACTTCTTTCAAGCATTGTAACATTATAGTACTATTTTAATTGTGTTCAGCTCAATATATTTTCTTCAAACAGTTACACCATTACAGTAATCCTAGTAGCAAATAAATGCAATACAGTTGCAGTCACTGAAGATCCTTAATAAAGCTCACTTTAATCAAAATGATGAAAAATATATTAGCTCACTGTATTTTTATCCAAGGTCGAGACAGTTTCCATTACATGAATATTTTTATACTTACTAATACTTAAAACAAGTTAACTCTGGTCACAAATATTGGAAGGACTTATAAGAATTCAGAGAGAATCTATCGATGAGAAAAGAACATTATAAAACAACTTAAGTTTCTACCGATACATTTTCTTATTTGAACGGATTTTTAATGCTACTGCGGCTCACTTAACAGAATTAAGACAGGGAGAGGATTCAAAACAACATAGATAAATAATGAGTTATTCTGTGAAAATAATGTGGGGAGAAGTAGATGTGAGTAATAGCAGAAGCCTCCTTTCTGACCAAACTTCCAAATCAGCCAGCATGTACTTGATTTAAGGTAGTATATTGAATGCTGAAAAGAGAATTTGATAGTTATTTGCACTAATCATCCAGAAATCTATTTTATTTCCCATCTTCAGTAAAGTTTCAGTAAAGATTTTATAAATACAGATAAATTTCAATACTAAATACTGACAAATTACCTGTTCATTTTTCAAAGCTGTGATTTTGATGAGTTCAGCTAAAGCTTCAGCAAGTTGCTTTTTGAATTTTTCATTTTCCAGACGTGCACTGTGAAGATCTGCCATTGTCTTATCCCGCACATTTACTGCGTCACTCAGCTCTTTTGACATTAGAACAGCCTCTTGTTTGCTAGCCTGAATCTGATCTTCAGCTTTCCGAAGCTGCTCTTTCAAAATACTTGTCTCATCCTAGGAAATAGAAGAGATGGAAGAGAATTCATCATTTTTTAATTCAAAGCTTATATAAAGGTTGATATAAGGATTAAAACCAAGTTTTCCTGAAATAGTTTCACTATGAAATAGAGGTTTCAATTCTGGATTTCTGTTGGAATTTCAGCTTCAGTTTTAAACGTATGACCAAAAAAGGTCTGTTTTCCACATCTCTTTTCTTATTACTGTAGAACTCCAGCATCAAAAGCAAAGTTCTTCCCACAGAAACACACTGAAGGTAACAACAGAGCAAGAAGTTTTACAGTGCCTATAACTGGTTGATGTAAAACACTGTCAAACAGCTTTGGGATGTTTTTCTCACAGCTCTATTTTCCCAAGACCTTGCAGAACAAGCTTTCCAGAGGGAAAAGAGAACAAACAGTAGTGAAGAGCAAGATGCAGCATGTGGCACAAAGGGCAACCCAAGAGCCAACTGACCAAGCTGAACTACCAGCCTCTCACTCCTCAGAGAAAGCCAAAAAAATAATTTGATTTTTTTTTTTTTAAAGAAGCTACTATATAAAGTAGTCACTGCCTCTCAGCTCCCTGACGGCATAATCATCTCTTATTCTTGAGACCAGACATAAATTCGGCTATCTCTAGTGCATTACTTGTTAATTTTTTTAATATCATTTAAGTCAAGAGGAATACTAATATATTTTGTAACCATTTATGAAGATGGATAGACAAGTAAATGCCCTAAAGTCCTGTCTCCTAGCTACTTTTACAGCATATGATACATTGGTAACATATTTCAGTACATATCTGCAGTTTCACAGTGTGAGATAAAACTATTAATGATCCTACCAGAAGCATCAAAAGCACTTCAGTAAATTACATAAATGTTTGTTTGCTTCAGTACTGACACATATCCACTCCCTTCAAAATAAAACACAGTTGTAATTTAACATATTCAGAAACAAAACAACAGAAAAGAGACTAAAATAAGATGTAACTTAAAGAAAGACAGGATGCCTTTTTTAAACTCTATGTCTATTCTCAACAGCACTACTTTTCCACTTAAATATTATATTCATAACTCATATTACTTTAAAACAATGTCTAGTCTTTTGAGACTCAAGTTGCTTTTCTGTGAGAAGACTGGCAAGATATAAAAGAAAGATGCCTGCATAATCTGACTATTCCATGCTGCCCTCAAAGACTATGTCTAAACTGACTCCCTAATTTGGATCAAGAGCACATTTGTGAAGCAAAACTCACAGTCAATTTCATTATTGCCTATCACACTGTAGATCAGAGAATAATCTCAGGGCACAGAAACCGCATTCCTCTTGGATTAAATGGAATAGGATGATGTACATTAGAAAAAAACACCTAAGGGTTATTCGATTGTGGGTTTACCCTGGCTGGATGCCAGGTGCCCACCATAGCCACTCCACCACTCCCCTCCTCAGCTGGACAAGGGGGAGAATATAACAAAAGGCTTGTGGGTTGTGATGAGGACAGGGAGAGATCACTCCGCAGTTAGTCATGGGCAAAAACAGACTCAACCTGGGGAGGGAAATTAATCTAATTTATTACCAGTCAAATCAGAATAGGATAATGAGAAATAAAACCAAATCTTAACACGTCCAGATGCCAACCCCTCTCTGCAGGTTCAACTTCACTCCCAAATTCTCTATCTCCTCTCCTCCAGCAGCATAGCCAGGATGGGGAATGGAGCCTGTAGTCAGCTCATCACACATAGTCTTCGCTGCTCCCTCCTCCTCAGGGGGAGTACTCCTCACTCTCTTCCTGTGCTACATTGTGGGGTCCCTCCCATGGGAGACACTCCTCTACAAACTTCTCCAACACATATCCTTCCCACAGGCCGCAGCTCTGCATGAACTGTTCCAGTGCAGGATCCCATCCATGGGGTGCAGTCCTTCAGGAACAGACAGCTCCAGCACAAGACCCCTGTGGGGTCACAGGTTCTGCCAGCAAACCTGCTCCAGTGAAGGCTTCCCACAGTCACAGCTTCCTTCAGGCACATGCACCTTCTTCAGCATGGGGTCCTCCACAGGCTGCAGGAGGCAGCCCATCTCACCACGGTCTTCACCATGGGCTGCACAGGAACCCCTGCTCCAGCATCTGGAATGTTTTCCCCTCCTTCACTGACCCTGGTTTCTGCAGTGCTCTTTCTCTCACGTTCTCACTCTTCTCTTCAGCTGCAATTCTTCTCACACAGTTTCTCCCTCTCCCATATCCTTCTTTAATCTGTCATTTCAGAGGCACTACCATCGTCACCCACAGGCTCAGCCTTGGCCAGCGGTGGATCCATCCTGGAGCCTGCTGGCACTGGCTCTGTCAGGCACTGGCTCTTGGGCAGCTTCTGCAGCTTCTCACAGAAGCCACTCCGCTACCAAAACCTACACAAACCCAATTTGGGCATCCACAGCACCCAACCAGAACTAAGTCTGAATTAACTCCACGTGGACCATGGACAGCATAAATATGAGTTCTTCAGCAATTTCACTCTCCTGTTACACCACACTGCTCGCTAACCACAGCACTGCCACAGGGCATAGTAAGGCACCTCTTCCCTTGAAACCCTACTGTCGCTGCAGAGTTCCAAGTCAGCACTGTAGCTTGATAGTACATTCACCTAACAAATCTTTCAGCAATCATTCCATGTCTCCTCTTTTCTTCTCCATCACACTCTACACTCTCAACATAGCTACATTATAAACTTTTTCCTCAACCTCCTTTCCTTTTACATGAAGCTAAAAGCAATGCAGGAGCACACATCACTTTTACTGAACTCAAAAATTACCTTTTCACACATAGTTAATCTCAGGTCATCATATGAGACCTTGATAAGCTCAAAAGGTGCAAAACTAGAACAGATCTCAGTCTTTTCACCATTTTCTGCATCTACAGAGAACATCATAATCCTCATGCCTCTTAGCCTATACCCTGGTGATCTCCTCAACTTCTTCCTTTCTCTTGTCAAGCACATATACATTAGATATGTTTATTCACATCAGGCCAGTTATATTAGTACTGCTTACCTTGTTTGATGAGGAGTGCAAAAAAGCTTTCTTCATATTTTCTTTTTCAGCTACTAATAGCTGTAATCTGCCAACCTCCTCTCTATAATACGATATCATATTTTCTTTGTTTGCATCCAAATTCTTAAACGTCTGGATTTCTTTTACTAGTTTGGTGTTTTCTATTTCTGTATTCTTCAAGTGTATCTGCAATGATGCTAAAACATGTCAAACTTCTTCCACGTTAGGAGAACTACTGTTCACCGGTCTATTTAGGTGCTCACTAAATTCTAATTTATTCTAATTTGAGGCAGATTAGAACCGGTAAAGAGAAAAATTATACAGTTGATACTTTCTCTGCCCTCAGCCCAAATTTTGTGGCTGGAATTCTTTCAGTATTGTCACCTAACAACAGCTCCACTCTACAGCTGGAAGTTAAAGCCCTAATTTCTCTCCACATCAAATTAAGTTATTCAGCACTCACTCCTCTCTTCACAAATCCTGGACAACTAAGGACAAGCAAAAGAGAAATGACTTGAAGAAAACTAAAGAGAAATTAAACTTCTAGCAGTAACTGCCCACAGCCATCTAAGCAAAGAGGTCTACATCAGGAATATCAATTTTCAACAACAGCAAACTAGTTTTAACAACTCTGCCTACAATAATGCAAAATAGCTCCTGCACTCAAGTGTTTTCCAGTCAGACAAAGGCATTTCTTTTTTACAAAAGGATTCCATGCTTGTAAAAGATGCTTTGAGATCTTATAATCTAGGAACAGAAATAATCTGTTAAATACACTTTATCTGTTTCACACAACCTAGAATTCCATTATTTTAGCATATAAAGTTTTTTCTGCTTTGGGGAGTGGAAGGATGGCAGTATATTTTATTCTATATATGAGTGTCTCTCAATACCAGCAAAAGAAATCAGTCATGCTACTAAAAAACAATGCAATAGAGAACCTACTAATGCTTCTCAGTGTTATACACAAGGGTAAAAAAGAGAGATTTAGATAACAAAGCCTGCAGAGAGAATTTAAATGACTAAGAAGTATTTTAGTTATGAAAAAGTATGTTAAAGATGATCAGTTACTGGGTGATGCACTGTATAACTGAAGAATTTTCTCACTAGAATCTATTATTTTTTGTTACTATGTCTGAACTTTAACAAATTGGTGATTCATTCTCCTTCTCAGAGACCTTTTTTATACCATGGCTGAATTCAGATGCTGTTTTCATCATTCATTTTTATTTGAGAACATCTATAACTATCTTAAAGATATGTTCACAGAAGTTACCCATTTCCTTTTTTCCTTAACAAATTCACTTTATTAGACTTCTCCATAAAACATTATTACCTTTATTTCAAACCACTTTGTTCCAGTGTATACAGGTACAAGTAATAAAGTTACCTTATAAAGTTCTTTTTCATCCTTCTCTGTCTTTAACACACATTCAAGTTGCTCCTTCTCCAGCATCACTTTCTTCAGTTTGTCCTTCAGACTAAAACATTGAAAAATTATTGGTAAAGAAATATTAATACAGAAAATCAATGCATATAATAAAAATTGTTAGTGTAAAAAAAACACCTTTCAGGGAAAAAAGTAAAATAAGGAAGGTAAGGAACAAAACACTAAGTACCTGTCTAACTCAGTTTCTTTTGCAATGGCTTTCTGAGTAACAGTCATGATATCTTCTTCAAGCTGGAGAACTTTTGAAGCAGCCTCATCATGCTTCTTCTTCAAATCATTGTTTTCCCTTTTAAAAGCTTCAGATGTTTGAATATTATCCTTTTAAAAAAAATTGCAAATAGATGCCATTTAAGAATGTGATTCTTCAGAAGTAAAACATGCTATTTGAATTAATGCCAAAATATGGCCATTAGATTTCTTCTCTTCCTTAAAATGTCTAACAAGCCCATTTCAGGCATACATAAATAAATATTGAATATTGCTATGCACAGTTCATATATTAATAAGGGGTCAATAAGGAGTTTGGGTGCAAACATTCAGTTACTCAGAGCCTACCAAAGACTTCAGAGTACAGGATAAACACATTATTTCCTATCTTCTGCCTATTTCCTTTAGGCAAACAAACCACTGACCATCTAGTTTGGAAAACAAAAAACTTTTATTTCTCTTTGTACTTGCTTTTACTTAAAAAGAAGAAGAGCTTGCATTTTTCCGGACAGTTACACCACAGTAGCAAGCCACAGTAAAGACAACTGCAGGCAAAAGGAGAACAAAACAAAACAAAACAGAATTCTGATTTAGAGCTGCTTATTACATGACATTCTCCTAGCTAGAACATATAGAAGGTCTCACATAGCTCAAGGAAGCTCATGCAACCACTGTGGGATTTATGGAAGCTGAGACAGAGGATGATGACAATACTCAAAACAGATTCCTTTGTCAGGAAACTGACAAATACAAGATGGGAAACCACTGTTAAGTACTGCATTCGTTATCTAATTACAGTAATGTCCATATTGTTCAGTGGACAGTTGAATCCACCTCTGCCACAGCACAACAGCCTTTTAGAGTCAGGCTATCTTAAATAACCCTGGAAATGTTTTTTTCCAAGATAACTATTTTCTCAAAGAAAAAAAAAAAGTAACACTAAAGTAGATCATACATACAGAGATAATATGCTACTTTTTCTGATATCAAAGTATGATAAAGTTAGGCTTATTATCAACCATGACAGAGATATGAATCAAAGTTTAAAACAAGGTCAAGACAGACTGACCAATCTACCTAACTACAGCATGACTTAGGAGTATTTGTGTAGATATTAAGGTACAAGTTGTCTTTCTGCTCTAGATTTGGAAGATTAAAGCAGTACTTCATCTATTCATTTTTAAACAAAGCTCAATGCCCTGAAATAACAAGACTGTACTGTTACATCAAGAGAAATACATCAGCCAGACTTTACAAAGAACCCCTACTGGCGAAATTCCAACCTAACAAACAATGTTTTAAGTACAATAAAATATAATGAGGACTGGTTTTAGTCATTAATTGTCAAGATACACTGTTCGCAAGTATAATTAAGCCCCACTTTTACAAGCAACTAAACAGAAGTTTGAGCATTATGATTTTTTTTTCTTTTGGTGGGGGAGGGTGTTGAGGGGTAGGCAGTATTGAACTGAGGTGTGGCAAATGTATCTGATGACTCACATACTTGCTACACACTGAACCAGCATGTAGATTTTTATTTTCGTTATATATGCTACGCAAAAGAAAAGGATTAATGTATTACAACTATTCAAGCTCTAAATGGATTTCATATGTCTTAAAATAAAAAAAGAATCTGAAGGGATCATGAATGTGCCATCTCTTTTTAAAAAAACAGCACTGGAGAAGATAACCTACAACTTTCACAAGGTCTTTATTTTTGAAGAGCTATCAGTTTCTTGCAACCAAAAATATACACACTTGGTGTAACGAGGGCAGGATATTTTAATTAAAGTCAGTATTCCAAGTAAAACTTGCTATATAACCAGCAGCAACAACACACTCTATAACTGCTTGTCCTCCCCTAGTGCAGTGGAGACTAATTACTTGCCCCTGTTTTGAAAGCCCAGTACAGTAAAAAGTCTATTTCAATGCATATCTGTGTTTTCTCTAAACACCACTTTGGTATAACTGTAACAGTTGTAACCCAAGTGCCTTCAAAAGAATTTAATCTGATACATTATATATACAAACTGTACAAACAGTTCAAACACGCTGCCAAAGGTAACATATATTAAAAGGAATTAATAGCCTGAAAAAATTCTCTCCACAAACAGCATTACAATTGATGCTGCTTTGCTAGTAATTCTAAAGGGACAGGGTACTAAAATGTGAAAGTTCCATACTTAACAGATTCTCACCTAATAAACTTGTTTAGATACAACTAAAGCCTACAGTTTTTAAAGAAAAAAAAAGGATTAATTTTTAGAGACGACTTGTTATTTTACAGAATTCTTAGTAATTCAATTTAGATGCAGCAATCCCTAGTCCCATACACTGGTTACAGTGGTTTCAGAGCCTGTAAAATTTAAAATGAGTGCTCTTAGACTATTTTACAGGTAAAGTCAACTGTGTTCAGAAGAAGCCTAAAGGTGAAGAATATAATAAACACATCAACTAAATGTACAACCCCTCTTACAAAAATGATAATTACTTTCTGTAAGCATTGTTTTAATTAATTTACCTTATCTGGTACATCTACCAATATTATATATTTTCTTCCACCTTCTTAACAGAGGAATAAACAAAGCACAGCAAGAGCATGAACCATTTTAATGAACTGGTTCAAAAACACCCAACAATTTTAAGGTTATTTTTAATCCAGTTACAAATGCAGGTCCCCTATCTCCTTCCCTAGAGTTGCAACAGCCATAAGGGTGGAAGTGGGAAGCAAATTGCTCCACAAGGGTCAAGAGTAAGCAACCAGAAATTACTTAAATCAGCTTTATTGCTGCAAAAAAAGTTATCAAAACAAAAATTCCTGTAACTACTAGGAGTCTCATTGGTAAAATGAAAAAACAAAAATTCAATGAGTTGTCAAGTGAATTTCCCTAGAATCAAAATTCCACTTTGAAAATTTTGATGTGCCTTCCAATGGGGAACAAGAAGAAATATGGGGGTTTCAAAATCTTTACTGCTATTCTAAAACAGCAGAAGACTTAAGTCTGATTATTTTAAAAAATAATTTTATTGTAATTCCATGCAACACTGTTCTCATAAAGCTATTATAAGCTCTACCTACAGGATATGCAAAGATCATGCCTGGGGTCATCCTCGAAACATGCTTAAAATCCATTTAATAAATAAATCCCACTGCAAAAGGACTAATAATCTTTCATATGAGAGCGGAATAACTGTAATGTTTCTAAATTCTCTTTTTTATAAGAGAAAATTGTGGCAAAAATCCACATATTCAACAATGAAGAACAGCACGCTTTCCCCACTTATTTCTTACTTCAAATGGATTTTTACAACAGCAGTAAAACATTGCTGGTTAATGGAATGGTAAAGACATCCCTTCCTATGATCAGCACATACAACACATTTTTCAAACATACTGAAGGTAGAGAGAGATCCAGCAGACAGAATAAAATACTTGAGGAATGCAATCCAAGACTACTTCCAGACGTGACACTTTGCAGTATGGCAGTGGTCAGCATGTTTTTTTTATGCTTCATTTTCCCTTTTTTAACATGCAGAACTCCCTACCAACCTTTTCAAAATCATCTCACACCAAAAGCATTCACCTTTGATTAATGGCTAGTATCTGCAGCCTTTTTTTTACTTTTTAGAGAATGTATACACTGTAATGAAGAAGGGGAAAAGTTAAAAATGAGTATGAGGAACTCACACTGAAGAGGTCAAATCACTAAATACAAGGCAATCTATTTAAGAACAAAAATGGAAAAAAAAAGGCAAACAAACACATACCAAAAAAAAAGGCAGCACCACCTTTCAGCTGGATTGATTTATCTGGATGCAATTTAATGTCAGAGGAACCATTATAATTGATATCCTACAGAGAATGTAGGGGGGTTAGATCAATTATCTGCAAGAGCCTTTTCTTTATCCCTTTGACATCACAGCAGCTCCAGCAGAATAATGTAAAACACTTGGCTGCCATCATACTCTGTTTAAAGGACCTCTGAGTGTAAAAGATGAACACAACATAGCACCATTGCAGCCAGTGCAAAACCTGAGTCTGCCCACAACACAACATGAAAGTTCTGAAAGGAAACCTCAAGTTGTAACTTTTCTTTCTAAAAAAATTTAACCATCCAGTAAAGTAAAACTCCAGCATCAAACCGATTCCAAATAAACTCCATTACATTAAGCTTTTATCTGTGTGACTATGACTTGTAATAGAAATACTGCTCTAAAGAACACTGCAGTCAGTCTATTTCTAAACAGACTTTCTATTTCAGTCTAAAATCTAAGATGTCATAGTGGTAGCACTTTAACATCGTAAAAGTAATCAAAACTACAAAACTAAGGTCTAAGTCTCTAAGAGTTCATCTCAGTTATATCCGTCACTCAATTACTGTCATGAAGATTACAAACATGCAAGTTTTTGCAGGAGGCAGCTGAAGCATTTACAGACACTATGATTTTGCAGCATGTTCACATGTCAGAATGGTAATTTCTTAAAATGTGCTATAATTTCACTGTAAGCCACTGATTTTGCAAAGTAATTTTCAGGAATTCATAATTTGAATTGTAGAATATCTCAAGTTACTATATAATTTTCCTGTGAAATAATTTTCAATTGCCCAGTTTAAGAAATGTTCATACACAGAATAGCCAAAAAAAACCCCATGAACCAGGGTTTTCTCTTCATATGATGTTTATAGTACCCAAGGGCGCTGTAATTGCTGGTGCCAACCTGAGCAAATTCAGAGCATAGTTTAATCTGCATCTAAAATTAAATGAAACCAGGGGAAGGTTTTCATTTTGGGCTGGGGGGCAGTTTTTTGGTTGCTGTTTGGGTTTTTGCCTTTTGGACGGTTTGTTGTTACTTAATTTCTGTTTGTTTTCGGTTTTTTTCCCTAAAACCATGCATCTTCCTGACCATCAGATTTTCACACGTGTAGCACACATGAACAGTATGAACAGAGCCTGGTCTAAAGAGACACTGAAAAAACAATTGATTCACTTACTCCTATGCACACAGGCTGAACTGGGCACTTGTACTGCCTACTCCTACTGTTGACATACCACACTGCACAACGGTGTTTTTTCACTATCTAAGCAGAGAAACTCTCCTTATATAATGGCATTAAATGAATCCCTGATATTTAAATAAAATTCTCTAATAAATAAAGCTACTGTGCAGGTACAACCTGTCAGCAGAAGGTGAATTTACATGGATGCCTTATTAAAATTCCCCATCAGACAGATGAATAAGCCTACTTTAAAAAAGTTAAACGGTAAACTAAATTTACAAAAAGCATGAAAGAACAAGTTTATCAAGTCAGTAAATTCACTTCTGCCTCAACTTATGCCAGCATCATAACAGAAACACTATTCAAATGTTCACAAGATCAAAAGATGAATTGGCAGTCTTCAAACCTGCTGCTTCTGACTCAAGCTAAACATAGAAGCTACTGCCTTGACTTGTCACCACTGTCACATTACAGAAATCAGTTCAGAAGTGCCCTCTTCCCACTAGAGGGAGACCAATGACTGCAAAAGCATATTTTGCAAGCTCTGCTCTCTACAAAAGCACAAAACCAGTGTTCACAAAACTGCATGGTTGCAGAGTATGAATGGAATGACCAATGGAAGACACACAATGAATACTACATGCTTCTCTTCTACAGTAACAATGAATCTTAAAACAGCAGGCAAGTGCACTGCTGCCACAGATCTTACACACAGTTTAAGCATCCACAAAAGTGGGAACACAGACCAAAAAGCAAGCATTCTTATTATGTACAAAGCTATATACATTTTATATTCATGATTTCTAAGATAAAGATTAGAAATACTTATACTACTGTTTTCTAAATAAAAAACATGTTAAGCTTTTGTTCCATTTTTTTAAGCTTTTGTTCCATTTTTTAAAAAGTTTGTTTCCTTCAATTTTTAAAAAAGCAAAATATATTCAGCTAAAAGCAGCATAATACTGTTATTCAACACACACTGAGTATGTACCAGTTTACAAAAGCAAACCAAAGCTGAAATATTAAAAGCAACATGAAACAGTTCTAGTAACCATGTATAATGTGCCATCTTCTTAAGCAAAATAAACACAGTGCATAGCTATATCATTATTTTAACAGTGTTATATTGCTAGAGTTGCAAGGTGTATATATAGCATGATCCTAAATAAAAGTATGCTACCAAGGAACATCACCCTAGTAAAAACAGATTAACTATGAAACCCTAACAGAAGGTTCTAAGAAAAAGATGTGACATTTCTGAAACATTTCCAATAACTTCACATTTACTCTGAATTCCCACACAGCGTAGTAACAGATTAAGTTAAATCTTCACACTCAGTAAGAAGTATTTTAATGTCATCTGGGGAAAAAAATAGGAATGGTTTAACTGACATGAAAACTGTTCCACAGAACTACTATGTTTTCCTCTAACTGAAAATACAGCAAGCTCATGACAAGCCCTTTTCAAAAGGCTAAAAGAGGGGGGCAGGAAATTTTCATGCAGGGGGAGGAAAAGGAAAGGCCACTTACACCCTCTCTAAACTGATTTTGTCAGTACAACTACATACTGCATTAAGCAGACCTTGGATAAGAGGAAAAAGATCAAACTAAAAGAAATAAAGACTGAATTTGTCCCTCATCTTACAATATCTCAAGCTTTGGCAGGGTGGAGTTGTTAACACAACTTAATGGTAATAAACCATAAGCAGGCACTAAAAAAGTGGGGCTGGAGAGCACGTTCCCTGTAAGTGCAAACACTGACTAATGTGTGTCTTGCAAATATTTTTTTTCTGTGATGGTGGCAACAACAACATGAAAAAATATTGTCTGTAGAATCATTCAAGTGTTGAATCAAATCTTTTTTTATTAATGTGATAAAGCACTAAAAAAACCAACCAAATGTAAAAAACCAAAAGGAACAAGTAGTGACTTAGAGTGCAATAACATGTTTTAAGAAGGTAGGTTTCAAGAACTTTAATAGCACATTATTACTTTATGTCTTGAATGCATTTATTCCTCCGACCTTTGGCAGGAAATGACATGGCTTCCTTGTAAGAAGGCAACACAGAACTGTTTATCTCCTAAACAGCAAGGGCACCTTAGCAAACCAAAGTCTGTAGTCTGCTGTAGCCATTAATTTGAAGTGCCACAAACACAGGAACTCCTATTTGTGAAACTCAAAAAATGGGAACCCTTTCAATACCTGAAAACATACATAGAGCCCAGTAGTCAAACTTCATGGAGCACTGATAGTATCACACCTGAATAGATTGTTTAGTATACCATGTTCTTAAAAGATTGATCTACTTTTAGCTTATCTCTTCCTAATATTTTCCACTTACAAAATACCCCAACTCGGCAAAAAAGCAGATGAAGAAGACACCAGTTCCACTGCCCAAAATTCTCTAATAGTAACTAGGTGTGAAGAGAGGTCATTTAATCAGGAGTAGGAGGGAAGAACTAATTGCGATTAGCTGTGGTGTTGTCATGTCTACAACTATCCTGTCTATTTTAAGAAAGCAATCCTTCTACAGAAGCATTTTTCAATGATACAAACTATTTCTGAGCTATTTCTGAAAATAAAGTACTGGTAAAAATCAACAACAAAACCAAGAAAGTAGTCCAAAGGCACATGAATAAATGGGGGATTTTAAGAGAATTGTTTTCTAAGAAAATATTTTCCTATTAGGAACTTGGAGCTTTCCCATCTTCTATCTGTTACACTGCACCACACCACAGTAACTTATGCACTACAACCCCTAACCACATCATCCACATTCTGTTCAATTCAATTACAAAAATATAACATAGCTGAGCAATGGATTTGATCAAAAGACAAAACACATGAGCTAAGATACCCATATTATTTTCTCTGAAGAAACTAAGGAAGATTTTTAGAAATTAGGCAGATTGACATGTATTATGCATCCAGGGGTTCTTAACTCCAGGACTCCTTTATCACAACACAAATGCAGTAAGTAAATCTTAGTTGCCAATACATTGGCAGCATAAAGAGCTCTGCACTCAATTAGGAACAAATACATGTACAGACACATCCACCTCCTTGGCACACGCAATTACTGCTTTTTAAACATAGTGCTCTGTACTACTGTGAGTTTTTTGAGAGCTTTTTGCACAAGCAGAAATAGACTGTGAACTTCCTGATAGAAGTACTTGCAAAAACAAACAGAAAAAATTATGCTCTTAAGAGACTGCACACAGGTTCAATGTAACTTAGCTTTACTCTTAACAGAAATAAATTTCTCTCAATTATAGCTGCCTTAAACTACAAAGGCAATGACATCTCGGATATACAAAAATTGTATTTTCTTATATGGGCTATTTTGTTTAATTAATTGTTCACTAGACTAATATGGAAGTATACTGGAAGACTGTTTAAGTAGAATTCCAAACAGTTAAACCCTTACCTGAGTTAAAGATTTTTAAAAGTACAATTTTTAAATTAATCACTTTCACTTTTTACCTATTTGTGTATTAAAAGTTTGTAGAGCATAACTAAAAATTCACATGCATATAAAAAAAGAGAACTAGAAATAAAAGAAGAAAATAAAAAGCCCCCATAAAACATGGTTAAAACAACCACTCAAAAGGTAAAAAACCCATAAGCCAAGCCAAAACAACCCGGCTCACACTAAGCACCTGAAGATTCTGCTGTTATGAAAAATACAAATACATTCTGATTACTTATCACTTCAAACATTACCCCTGGTAGTCTTATATAAAAATTAATGCATTGCTTAGGTTTACTGCCAATAACAACTATTCACATCACACAAATTGCACTGGATTATCTGGGGGTATGTTCAGGACCTGTTTTCTAAGATCCATGTTAGTGGTCAGTTGTGGTGGCAGATGTTTTGTGGGGTTGTTTGGATTTTTGGGTTTGGTTGATGCTTTATTTTTTAAAAAAAGCCACAAGAAAAATAAAACCCAGGTACTGAAATCCAACTGAGTGCTGCGTCACTGCTGCTCGGGAATCTTTAAATCAATGCATTAACGTACTGTATGTATTCCCAGCAAACATACATTACATAATCCTGTGATCCACTGCTGTATTTCATGTACTGGAGTGGGGGGGGAAGAAGAGCAAGTCATCTTCAAGACTGGAGAGCCACATGCAAAGCATTGCTTACTAAAATTTCTGATGATTAAAAAGTTAACTTACTGTATCTGATTTAGTAGATGTAGTACACGCTTACTTAATTTTCAGAAATTAATTTATATTCTGTTTATACATATAAACAAATGAACACTTTTTCAACTCAGCACATATGATTATTTTTTAAAAAAAGTGAAAAACAGGGAACAGGACATAGGAGATGCAAAATAAGACAGCATCAAAGTCTTAGAGACAAAAAAGTAATTGCCTAAGTTAGAAAACTTCCATTATATTTAGCCAGGTGAAGAGCTCAATCAGCTTCAGATCAGGCACCTATTTGTAGCTAAATACAAGTAAGAAGTTTGTCACACTGCATTCTCTCTTCATGAAACTACAAGGCCAAAGCAGAACAACAATAGCAGAGAAAAAAAAGAGGCAGAAAAACCCACAAACCCAAACACTCCTGAAATTAAATTCTATTTGCTAATTTTTGGTATCTTAGAGGGAAAACTATTTTGGATTAGAGAAGTTCACTGTAAAATTTGAGAAATTATTGAGACATTTTTGTTCCTATACAGTCTAACTCTATCCTTGCTCAACAGCAGTCAAAATCCTGTTTCACAAATTGTTCTAAAATGGAGTTGTAAAGCTAACATGGGTCGGAACTGACACTTTGCTTTCAAAACATAAAAATATTTTTTAAAATAAGAGCCTCAAGTGACAATAAAAAGTATCTATGTAGCTCATTTAGATTTATCCACAAAACTTATGATCTGTAAATCCGTGAAATATGAATTTCTATTCTTCTCTCACTGATTTAAGCCAGTTCTCCCATGAATGTTAAACTAAAATATTCTTTAACAGAAAAAACCTTTTTCTAAACAACATCTTATCCTTTCTTTTTTCCTTAGCCAACACTCTAGTCCATTTCATTCACTGTTCAAAAGTATACTACAAAGCACTAACATTCTCAAGTTCTCTCAACAAATTCCTATTAAAGGTGTATGACACAGGATTGTTGACATATACATACTAGTACCTAGAAATAGTCTATTAACTGCTGTCCACACCTAAATTATATAGGTTTCATTACTTCAAATTTGTCCAGGTCACCACCTCCCTCCCACATGTTTTTAATCTTCTCCTAAAAGTTGGGTTTTTTAAAAAGCAGTAGCTTAAAAATAGATTAGGTCCAACTTTTTGGTGCCCTTTTTATAGCATTAGATTTCCTCCTTACCACATACAGAACTCCAAATTAAGATGCCTTTGGTTTAGGCTACATTTATATTTTCACTATTAATTAACACTTTTAACAGATTTTTAGGTTTATGCTTCTTTTCCCTTTGAACTGCGAAACCCTTTCAGAGAAGTCAGTTACCAGTTACTTATCACTCTTTAGATACCTTAGTAGAAGCACTCTGTTGACCTTTGCTTTTCATACCAAAATTTCTCTGTATGTGTTCTGTGCAGTTATTCCCTAAGGAGAGATTTTTTTGTAAAGCCTTCCTCCATTTTAAACTAATGCAAGCAAACTTTAAATTATCAACTACTTTCCACTATGATTTCCACAGTTAAATATCAAACATCTGGTAACGGTTGTCATCGATTATCTTACCAAGCCTGGTACCAAAAGCCTTAAATATTTTGGCCATTTTACGACATAAAAGGAATAGTGGCAGGAGGTTAATAGGAACTGACCTATTCTAGTGTAAATGTCTGTCTAACTGCTGAGGAGTTTTGATAGCTGATTTTCACACAGTTTGTCTGGTTCTTGAAAAAGCAGTAATACAGACATTATGAGTCAGCTTTAATCAGTTAAACAACTAACCTTTTGCTCTGTTTGCAGTTGTTCACATCTCTGCCTTTCATGGTTAAGTTCTTTTTCCAGTTGTTCAACTTGATCTCTGAGTTGTGTCGTTTCCTTTTCCAGAACAGAAGTTACCTTTAATAGTTCTTCCTTTTCTTTTATTATTTTTTCAATTTTAAACTGTAAAAGAAAAAAAAAATAATAATGGGATTTGGTAATTTTTCTTCCCTTCATTCTAATCAAACAAGCAGATAACTAACTACTCCAGTTTGAGCAAAAGTACAAATTGTGTTTTCTCTGGTTAGGTTATTACAGTTTTCCCCTTATTCTCAAATTTCTGAAGTTTAATTGCTTTTACTGCATAGGACCAGACTACCATTAGATAGCATACTTTGCAGTGTCCTGATTTATCCTCAAGTTTTCCTTCCTTAAATGAAGTGCCTTTACTGTTCCCAAGTGACAGCAACTGTGGAAGAGCTAATTATGATGATGGCAGCTTGGTGAAAAAATGACAGCTGACTGTAGAGACACACATTCTCCTAAAGCAGTAGAGGAATTTTTATTTGAGGAATTTCTTGAGAAAAATGAATACGCACATACACCCCACACACCACCAACACCTGAAAAGTAAGCCCTGGAACATGAACTGTGCCCTTTCAATACTTAAGGGAGCTTCTAAAAAACAGGGGCAGACTATTTAGTAGGGCCTGTAGTAACAGAAAAAGGGAGGAAGGTTTGAAACTAAAAGAGGATAGATTCACATTAGATATAAGGAAGAAACTTTTATGACGAGAGTGGTGAAACACTAGAAAGGGCTGCCAGAGAGGTGGTAGATGCACAATCCTTGGAAAAGTTGAAGGGCAGGCTGGATGGGGCTGTGAGCATCCTGATCTAGTTGAAGATGTCCCTGCTCATTGCAGATGACCTTATATAGTTCCTTCCAACCCAAATCATTCTACAATTCTATAAACAAAGATAATAAAAAATACCTGAGAACTACTTTCATTTTAGTACTACAAGTATATGTCTGAAAAGCAAAAATATCCCAGATGTAACTCTGTACTAACTCTCTTATCCCTAAATTTTGAAAACCATAAATTAAACACATGCACGTATGTGCCTAGATGCAACTGACTACAGGATAAAATGTCCAATGGCAAGGTAAGGGAGCTGCACTGAGCAATTTTCCAAGAAGCAATTCAAACAAAAGTTAGTCTGGGTTTCTTTTTTGTTTGTTTGGGTTTAAATAGTGTTCAGCCTACAAACAGCAACAAGCAAATGTAAAACACCTTGACTCTGGATACAAATACACAAGACCAACCACATCTTTCTAGCAAAGAGCACAATACATAGAAAACTGCTTTAAATAAAACAAGACCTACTCTAATATACTTAGGCACCTGCAATAATTCAGCTCAGTCTCCAGGGCTCTTAACTTGGGCAGAAATAACTGGTTTCATAACTCTTTTTCCTTACAAGAAGCACCATTTCACACAAAGGGTATCTTCCCCTCCGCCAGTTAGTTGGTGACTACAGATGTGAGAGAAGGGCAATATCTACTCCTATGTTTCCCTGTCCATGCTTAGTGCTATACATTTTTAAATCTTGATTTTTTTAACCTGCAAATGTTCTGAATCACCCAGATACCACAGCACAAGCCAGAAATATCTACATTACACTGACATATGTAGGTCTTTTCCTCATGGTTTTTTCTTTAGTATTTGTGATTGTTTGCATACAGTAAAAAAAAAAAAAGTAGCATTTTAAGAATATTTGCATCAAACCTCAAGAAGTCCAGCTTTTGTGGTCACCACTAACATATCAGAGTTTCCTTCATCTTCCATAGTGAGCAATTCTTCAACAGGAGAAGAGGTACGAAACTGGAAAGGTGTGCTTGCTCCCCGGATTTCTCCTTTGTAAGTCACGTAACAGAACTGATAAAATTCTCCATCATCATTTGGTAGATAATATCCTATGAAAATAAATTCATATTTGAAGAAACATTCTACACAAGTTTACAAGTCTCCATCTGCAGACAGATTACCATATCACGTTTGACTTACAGATTTCATGCTCATTGCCTCAGTAAGGCATAAATATATCATCAAAACAGCAGAAAAAAAAAAGTAATCCTATTTAGTAACCTTAATTCCCCAGCAATTTCTACCAGCATTTAAGACAAAGATTAAACAGTGTTAGGCAATAGCTGCTATAGGTACATATCACCTCGCATATATTAGGTAATACCTACTATTTATACATTTATGAAACAGATCATTAACAATCAGATGCCATGAAGTTGCATCATGATCACATTATCGTGTGACTGCTCTACAGTCACAGAACAGAGAGTAAGTCATTTTTTGGCCTTGAAATAGCCACACAGCCAAATACAACAGAAAAAAACAAAATAATGTGCAATGACAAGACATGTGCAACTTTACCAGGTACCATTTGTACACAGGGTGCTGTTGTTGTTATTGTTGTTGTCGTTGTTGTTTGTGGGGGAAGAGTTTGTGGGACAAACACCCTTTATTTTTGCTATTTTTAAATGCCAAAGCACAGAAATGCTCTGAATGGATGACACCAGCTGAAAGGGAAGACCCTGGAGTTTCACAAAGAGCTTATTTTTTTAAACTGGAAAAAAATTCTTCTAGACTTTACAAGGTAAGGATAAATCCTCTTTCTTGAAGCTATGTAGTAGTGCATGGTGCTAGCATATTATTTGAGAAGAATTTCTGTGTGACTATCCAATTGAACTGTTGCCCACTAAAGCTTCAAGCCTCTTGAGGGATCCAGATTCACACAGTAAGATTTATGAATGTTAAACAATCATTTCAAGAACTACTGACATTTTTACCTTTATATTAGGATATTCAAGACCCATGCCTTACCCAATTTAATGGTAAGAAAACCAGCCAGTTTTATTCAGAATACTTATTTTTCAGACACTGTAGCCACCCTAAGGATGATACTAACACAGTAAACCCTCACCCAGTGTTCAGTCCAGCAGGTGATGTCACCCATTTCAATTCTTATTTCAACACATTTCAATCTTCTCCCTTTCTAACTTTATCATTAACTTTTCACCAACTTTTATTCCAAATTCCTGGAAGTCTTTACCCAGTACTCTCAGCCACCTTTCCTAGAAATAGTAAAACATTACATTTACTGTATAGACAGCACTTGTATCAAGAACTTCCTGTTTCCATTAGTCTTATACTTTATTAACAGTCGCTCAGGGAATAGTATCTGAATCTCAAAACATCAGGTTTCATGCTTTTGGGCCTGGCTAGACTTTCTTACACAGCACTGTAGTTCAATTTACCTGATTCAGCGCTTAAGTAAGATGAAACTAGGCAGAAATAAATGCAGAACAATCTACATTGCTGCTTCAGCACATGTTAATATTGGTTCGGACAACCTGATTTTAAAACTACTGGAAGTCTTTTTTCGTGTTCTAACATGTACTGAAGAAATCGATTTCTGATTATTTTCTTCCAGCACAGTTACCTGATCATAAAAAACAACAACTACATTTAACATTCTGACCAACATTTACTATTTAGCTCAGATAATTAAGCTCCTGTAAGCTCTACTGATCTCATCTCAGCAGCATCAAAATATCTTGCCAAACACAACCAGGAGACTGTTTGAATGGAGATTCAATCTGGCAGCTCTATAAAAGTGGAGATTTGTCAGGATGGCATGTAATAGATGGGACAGAGATACTTGGTCTCTTCATGTGTGGTAAAATTTCTGCGTGCAAAGGACTGATAATGGCATGAAGAGTTCTACTCTTCTAGATCATTTTTCATTTCAGTCCAACACAATTTCACTAATTCAGTGAACTTTGGTAACTGTAAAAGAAACCAATGATCTCCTTCCAGTTTCTAGAGAGCCCACATACTTTTCAATCAACTTCAAGGTTACAAAATGCTTATCAGGTTATCAGACCATGTGGACATGATCATCATTGAAAGCACCACAATAAAAAAAGACCTGGCAAGAGAAACAACTGAACTCATCAAAACTATCACTATTGGCAGCTTTAATAAGACAACATGCTAATACAGTCATCATTTCAGGACTTCAACTATTTAATTTTTTTATATGCTTTAAGCAATAAATACACACACAAACAAAGAGAGAGGGCAAGTTGGGGAAGTAAAATAAAAAAAAAAGGTAAGATTGTACATAAAATTCTGTTTGTAAGCAGAAAAGCACTAATTTAGTGGAGGTGCTCTTTTCACATAGAATTTTGCATGTGTGTAGATTTTTGACATTTGTCGTGTCCTGTGGCAACCAGTTCTGCATGTTGACTGTGTTACAAAAGTATCATCTCTACCTCCATTTTGAACTTGTCACTTGGCAGGTTACATCAATGGTTCCTATTTATCTGGATATATAGAATGGTTAATCCACTCATGCCACGGGTAGCTGCTTTTAGAGACATCAGTCACTTCACATTATTTCCCTTTCCCAGCCTGAAAAACCTGCCAGACGAAGTCTGGAAGGTCACTTTGTCAGGTTTCCCATTCATGACACTGTTGTGAGCACCTGAGATTACTGTGGCCGTGTCTAAACAACTGTCTGGAATTCTCATCCTTCCGAACCAAGATACCTGTTCAAGAGCTGCACCACTCCCTCGTGATGAAAATGCTCCTCCTCATGTCAGACATAAACCTCCCATGTCATAACCCACAGCCACTGTCCCTTTTTCTATTTAACAAGTGTGGCTCTCATCTTTGTAACTCCACACCTTTACAGAGAAGCTGTTTCCTAATTTTGTTCTCCTTGGTCGCACTTTACTAGATCTGTTTTGAGAGTGCAAAGGGGAAGGAGAGGATATGACCTGCACGCAGCGCTGAAAATGTAGTTATACTACAGACTTGTACAGTGGTGTAACATTTTCTGGTTTGTTCCTTATTCTTTTCTTAAAAGTTTCAGACATCTCCATCAATTCCTTGCAGTAAAAGGTCCCATGCAACTCTATGACTACTCTGAACCTTCATGAAACCATCATCTACACTATTTATTCTTTGACAAGAATCACTTGACGTCGATAATGTTTAAAGTCCAAAGACTAAAGACTGTGTAAAGACACAATGCACTAGGAGAGGCCAATATGATAAAAGCCTGCTGATGATTAAACAAAGTCATTTATTGTATTTTAATAGTTTCCAGCACAGCTTCTCTATCAGTCATGAATATCTGCCATTACTATGTAAAAAACATACTAAGTCACATACTTTTCCTCACAATTTTCCTTAACATCTAAAATAAGAGTAAACTTCACACAGTGAAATGTTGAAAATTCTCCTCCAATTTATCTTTTTTAACTCCAGAACTGTTATACAATGCTCAGCACTTAAATGAACAGATAAGTATTTAAAAAGCTGAGTAGGCTGGAAAACACAGAAAGATACTGCCTTATACTCACCTTGAAAAGTCAGCACACAATTAACAGTTGATCCTTCCACATAATTTTCTGGCATAGGTGACCAAAGAAATGTGTAATAATCTCTCGCAGTACTCCAACCAACCTAAAATTAAATCAACCACAACAAAAAAGAATAAAAAAATTAAAAACAGATAGAAAACATTAAACAAAAGAATTTGATATACACAGTTAAGATATAATAGTCTGGCCTCTACAAGATACTGTAATATGCACATTTCTGCTTCAAAATGCAATAAAAAGACACTTAACAATGTTTACAAATCAGGAATATTTTAACAAGCATGTCAAAGATTTAGCATTAATTTTATTAAGCTTGTTACCTAAGGCAGTAAATGGGTCTAAGGCAATAAAAGGGTCTATATAAAGTAAAACAACAGACAGTTTTCACTGTATGTTAAAGTACTATTTGGTTTTTTTTTTCTATACAGATACACATTTCTATATTAAAAATATAAAATATTAATTCATTATTTTATAGTGAAATTTTCTTAGTGTAGGATCTGCCAGTGTTGACTCTTTTGTGTCCACAATCCAAATGGTTCATCAGAAAACAAAAAGGAGGGGAAAAATAAAAGCTTTCTATGCTACTGAAAAGATCACAATTGACACTTGAATTTTTTTGACAACTTCTGCAACGCTAAAGACCAGCATTTCACTGGGATGCTAATTCTCTCATAAATACATGCTACGCCTGCAAAGAAAAAAAACAGATCTGCATGAAAACGTAACTCAGCTAAGTCAGCACAGTCTTCCTGCTAACTTCAAAACTCTCCTTTCAGGGTTTTCCTAAGAGTGCAGCTCTGTACAGCGGTGAGCCACTGGCACAGGCTGCTCAGAGAAGCTGGGGATGCCTCATCTCTGGAAGTGTTTAAGGTCAGACTGGATGGAGCTCTGAGTAACCAGGTCTCGTGAGAGGGGGCCCCTGCCCTCGGCAGGAGGGTTGAAGCTACATCTTCTTCAACATCCCTTCCAGGCCAGGCCATTCTATGGGCCTATGATTCTACACCCTGAAGACGTATAACCCAACAGGCTTGAAATAATGCAACTAAACCAGAAAACTAAGGCAACTACTGTAAAGCAATGGATATCAATAATAGCATAATGGCAAAGGAAAAGAAGAAATATATTTGATTTATTCCACTGATGAAAAAGAAAAAAAAATACCAAAACCTTATCAAATGCTAGGTGTCGCACAGTTTATCAGTAACTGGGTACACTGTCATGGAAGAATTAAGATACGGAAAGGGAATAAACTGTTTCCCAATTTTTATCAGGTAAGCCAGTGTTTCAAGAGGAAGAAGGAAAAAACAAATACCCACACACAAAAACCACACAACAACCAAGAAAAGATTAAGTCACAAATCACGATTTTCATTGCTTCAATAGGCAACACTTCCAAACTCCAAGTTTAGAAGTCTCCCTTTATAAAGAATACATTGCAGCAGTGTATTTTAAAAGCATCATTAGCTGGGGTTTTAAAGGAATTTTCAATCAAAAGAGAAAAAAAAAGAAGAACATGTTTACATAGGCAAAGAGAACATCAGAGGTGAAAGTAATTCAATAGCAAAGCAGCAATTATATATGTATACAGGCATACATTTCATGTATGCAAATCAATACACAGCATTAATAAAAAAATTCTGACTAGATTATTCCATAGATATCCATTCACTTCTTCACTTTTTATTAAGAAGTATGGAAAAAACTAATGTTGAAGATGATAGAGCCTTTTTTATATTCTCGGAAAACACAGATTAACAACAGTGAAACCAGACAAAATTCCCTTACTTCTGTAAGGCAACACTAATTAAAGAGAAGCAGTGCAGACACTCAACACATCCACTAGAACGGAATCCCCTACTACATCTTGGCCTATTCTTAGCAAAGAAGATTTCTATGATATCTCCTATCAAGCAGCTTTTAAAAATGTCAATGGAATGAGACTTCCTGGGGTTGTTATTCCCACAATTTTAAATATCTCAGAAATAACAAGGAAAATTCTTCCAGTAATTTGAAGGTAGTAAAAGCAATTTTTTTCTTGATAAAAGTTCACAGGAAACATTCTGCAAATTCTCACATTAGTCATGTCTTCAACTCAGTTGTTACTACCCTTTTTTTTTTTTTTCTGAACTTGCTTTTACTTCAGAAAAAAGAAGCACATACCATTATTTGCTGTCCTAAACTAAAGCACACTGCTTTCTAAATGTAGTTCTCGGTAAGTGAAAAGTCAACATCATCCTTTTCGTTTCAGAAAACTAAATTATCATGTCCAGAACAAATACAGTATAGAACTGAAATAGTCTTTTCATCTGTTAAAAACCAGAGTACACACACACTGCTTCTGATGCTATTTTGCTGACTAAACTAACATTGTTCCTTCTGATAATTAACACTGGAAAACGTAGAGAGGAAACAAAGTCTAGTGAACATAAACACAAAAATCATAAGTTTATTCCTGGAATTCTGTCTTTTTTTTTTTAGATATCACATATTGATTTGTAAATTTAATGATTTATCCTGAAACCAAAAGTTATTTTTATCAGTACTCTACCTGTAGTAGTAGTCAACAAAAGGATTTTTCTCGGGCCATTGAAAAATTTAGCCACAGTGATACAAACGGAAAGAATAATTATGTAGAAAACAAATAACTCTCCTGGTCTGTTTCTCAGCAGGTGCTGAGAAGTATAACTGTAATCTGTGGACTACTGGTAAAGAAAAAGCTGTGACACATCAAGAGCCAGCAAGGAATATCCAGGGAAGTTTACCACACAAGTATCTTGTGTAACAATTCCCCACATTTCCTGCCATCCATCTTCTCTCTCCCCTGGCGAGGCTCCCTGTCCCACACTCTCACGATCGCGACAATTCCGTCCTTTCCTAACGGGCACACACAAGTCATCAGCAGGTGTGCATGGCCCAACAGCTCGTCACTGCACAGCATTTCAGAAAATGAGGGCTTCCCCTGCCACATGCTGCACCTGTCAAAATGTGACAATGCAGAGAAGGAAGTATGAACAAATGCCATCTTCCTCACCGCTTAATACACTTTAAAAGGGGAAGGGAGTATTCTGCAGCAAAGAAAGTTAACTTAGTAAGATTTTTCAACATCCTTCCTACATAACAAAAAATATCATTAAATTCCACAGGGTTATTTCTTAGATGGCACAAACAAGGAGCAAAGCCACATAATAATATGCTGAGAATAAAATAAAAACAAATTTAAGTAATCTACATTTTAGGTGTAGGATGTAGGTCTTTAAAAAAAAAAGAAATCTGTTTTTTTTATCAACAGGTTTTAATAAACTTTTACTTTAGTACTTTGTATCTTTTGTCAATATGGTCTTTAATAAGCCTAGTATGGAGTACAAAGTGGTTCCAAACTATAAAATACTATACTATATACATATATATATATACAGTCATAAGCTTCTCTATGGCAACAGATTGTACCATCAGAGATATAAGACTACAGCATACACTGGATGGCTCAGCAATGATTTAAATGTGGTCTTTGACACAGATATTTCTTTCAGCTCAGAAGGAAAGCCAATATTGTCTAAAGACAGGGTTAAAACTATATGAATAAAATTTAACATCAGTTATGGGAAAGTAAATAAAAATTGAGAAACTAAAACTAGTGGCAAAAGTTACAAAGAAAATCAACAAAAAACGAAAAATGTGAAGAGAAGAAGGGAACATTCATCAGCAGCCCCACAGTGAGTTTATACGATAAATAAAACTCAGTAGCTTTGGAAGCAAAACAAATAGCATCCTCAACAACATCAGGCATATTAGCTTGGAAAAATAGTTTCATTTTTAATGGCAGGAATCAGAAAAGTTAAGACTATTTGTCTCTACTACTGATTACACCAACAAAACCTACTACAAATAATACAGACTATCTTCCAGGTTAGTCTCTGAAAGAGGAGAGGGGTCCAGACTCCCCAGAAGAACCCGTTCAATGTGAACACCTTACCTGCACTACACTAACAGGAGGAAAATGGCTATTTAAATTGTCAGGCCTATAAGAACAAGAGTCTGGCCATTTAAACTGCCAAAACAGCTGATATGACTAACACCGAGCACCACTTTTGATGAAAACGTTATAGAAAACAAACAAATGCTTGTAAGAAAGATTTGAAAATTTCATTTCTGCATTTGAAATTCAAAACAATGAAAAAAAGCCATTGAGAGAAATTATTTAAAATAAGCCTCCAAAAATACTGTATCATTTTGCATTTCCTTCATTTACTAAGCAAGTTCTAAAAATTTATGAAAATTATGAAAATTTATGAAGCTGCAAGCATATTTATTTACCGTAACAATTAGAACTTAACAGCTGTTAAAAGATAGTAACAAGGGGAAAGATGTGAAAACCCACACTTAATTCCTGTTGAAGACTCATGTGAAGTTAGCAGTTCTATTTTGGTGCGAAGAACATATTCTTACATACCAAAATGCGAAACCAAAGTTAAAGTTTAAAACTGCCTTCACATATCAGTTGAAAAAACCAACCAACCAACCAACAACAAAAAAAATCAAATAAACAAAAAACCACAAAAACACAAACAACAAAAAATCAACTAAAAACATGAAACCAAGTATGAAGTTCCAGTCAAAGTGCTAAAACTGGTGCACAGTAGTACTTTCTTACTATCAGAAATCTTAAATAAATGAGAAATTTCTATAGGGCACACTGAGAAACTTTCTCTGAGCCAGGAAGAGTAAAACAGGCACAGTTTATTAGTCCGACTTAAAAACCTGGCTCGGGCCACGGCAAGCATTACAACGTCCACATTCAAGCACACAAACACTGCAAATTATAGAAGAACTCCGACACAAAACCTTCTGAAGTTCAGAGGAGAAAAACGAAGAATGACCTGTCAAACTACACTTACTGCACTTCACTCGTTGTGAAGCCTGAACTCAGGTTCATCATCTGATGAGCACACCGGCCATCTGTACTGACTGACTGTGCTGATACCATTGCTTTTTAAGGAATTCATTGAAAACTCTGAAAACATTTTGCCCGGAGTTCAAAACTCAAAAAATAGAAACATTTCCACTTCTCAGTCAAAAGAGCGTGTAAGACTTGGATGATGCAACTTTCCTAAAGCAACAGAAGGAAAAAAATCCATTTTATAAATGAGTTAGACATAAAGCATCTGCTAGACAACACATTCTTCTATATTCTCTACATTTAATTCTTTCAAACGCCACTCTGAAATTCATTTTTAAATTAGATAGCTGTGCATAAATGTAAACATTATTTCTTGCTCTCCTTCCAGAAGTTAACCAAGAGATTAACAATCCAGAAACCAAGTCCTATTTTCACCTTCTCAGCCATGTTTTTAAACCAAAACATGACTACACATCACTTATCTCACAAAAAATGTCATATCCAGATTAGGTTATTATGTACAATTTATAACTGAAACCTCTCTTCATTTAATTTTCCCTCCATAAAATGGAAAGCTTTAACAGGCCATTACAGAGTAATTCACTCATGATATTCCTGCCTCCTACTTTTGAGCAAAAAGACCCATTTCAGTTTAGGACATCATAAACACTTTTCAGTCATATAAACCAATTCAGTAGCCACAGTGGAAATGCTGAAGTCTGGTAAAGGTTAAGAGTCCAGCATCAAATACTTTGCAATTTGGCTGGGCAAGTAGGGACAACGCAGCTGTCCCATAATACTCACACTAGACAGGTTTTCCTTCTATTAACAAACAGACATAGTCATCACAAAAGTTTTTCTGCTTCTATGCTGCCCCACAGATACAAGCCCCTTTCTTACTGCAATGTCATATCAGTGAGATTAGCCTTCCCATATTTACATTTTACCTACAGTATGTTTCAACAGGATAGCTTGAAGAAAATTTGCCTAGTAGAAAAATAAATGGGGGGATGAGGGAGGGAGCATAAATAGGGAGTACCTGTCTGCAGAGCAATAATGAGTTATCCAATATCTACCTGAGAGAAAATAACCATTTTATTTCACTATCTGCTTCAACTCTCATCTGGTTCATCTTACACAGAATGTAAGCTTTTCTAAGGCAAAAGCTCTACCTTACAACTCCAGTGTTTTCAGTGTAAAAATTATTTCCAACTTTGTTTTTATTTCTTGAGTTTCAGATTAACACGGCAAATAAATTTTTTCTGATTTTCCATTTTGTTGAATTTCTTTCCTTTTATAATCGCTTGGTAAAGTCAGTCAATTCAATCTGGAGACAAACTGCATTAAAGAATGAATCTCATCAGCATGGGAGGTTCACTTGGCATTTTGTTCCCTGGCCTCAGAAAGCTGTTACACAGCTGAAAGAACAGCAGCATTCATTCTGCCATTAACAGTGCCTGACCCATCTACACAACATCAAGAAGCCAAAGAAGCAAACCAAGGAAAACACTTATTTAGCTGAACCAACTTGGGCATAATCAGCAGGCCTTTACTGTAGATACCTAATTACAATCCAATTTAAAAAAAAAAAAAACAACACAAAAAAAACTCGACCACAAAATTTATCAGAGTAAAAATTACACCCTTTTTTTAATTTAAAAGGTAAATTAAATGGCTGAGAAAGAAATATGGCAAAGCACCCAAAGTACTGCAAGAAGACAATGTGCTACCTCTGGAAGAAGCAATTACAGACAGTAGATAAGGTTCTGGATGTATGTTATACAGTTTCATTATTACTGACGACAGTAAGTCAGCAGTCTTTCCATGTTTCACATGGTAAGAGACACTTACTTTGCCCCAAACCACAGACAGCACACGTGTCTAAGCAAAACACTAGTGGGACCAGTATCACAGGAACAGATTTCTCCAAGCAGGCTTGGTTTGGGCCATAACCCTGAGTAAAGTAAGGTTACTTGAAAGTCAAGGCAATGTCTGTGCTACTGTAGCACATAATCTACTACAGGCAGCTACAAACACCAAGTTTTTCTAAAACAACTAATAGACAGGAAAGTGAAAATATTTGGGTGCAGCGAAGCTAATACCAGCCAAAATTACTGAGAGGTAACGCTGACTGTTAACGCTGACATGCCACTGATGCAATGCACTTTTGAACACCGGCATTATCAGCAAATAATGGCATCTAGATAGCAGTTCTGAAAGAATCAAACTGTACAAAAAAATTTCAGAACATAGACATAAGGAAAAGTACTTATTTAAGTATTAACTATGCTGCAGTAACATTCAGGCATAGACATTTCAAAATAAGTAAGCAAAGTCAAACCTTGGGGGTTTCAGTATGTCTGTGATCACCTTATACCACATGCGACTTTGACTTAGCCAAGATGCTTAAGCCTTCACTTCAGACATGACCTTGCTACTCACTCTGGGATTAAAAACAGTTATACAACAGAAGCCCCAAGGCTGAGACATTCTTGGGTGGAAGATGGCTAGAAAATATTCTAGATTCTTTATGAAGGCTGTAATCTCAAAATGTTCTCTCAGTCCCAGACCTGAAGAAGTCCATCTCTGCTGAATGTTACAAACACGTACATTAATTTTGACTATTGCAAACATATGGTATTTGTTGCAATATCAAGGTACTATCAGGATCCTAAGTTCTGATCATCTCGTTATATTTCCACCTCACAGCTCAGAGGAATGTGTCAAAATGACACTGACAAGAATGCCTACACCATATGATCAACTTCCTCTATTAGGTATAAATCAACATAAATATAGAAACATTATGAATTCCCTAAAAGAAAAAATGTTACATATGTAAATTACTGTCCAAAGAAATGTATGACAGATCAAAGAGTAAGAAAGCTACTGTTTACTTTAGAAGATAAGCATGAAAATGTATTTAAAAAGAGCAGGTGGGGTTTAAGTGAACTATTCCCTTGCTACCACATCCCATGAGAACTATCAATAGCACAATCTTTTATTTCAAAATTGTTACCAGCCACTGGCTACTTTGTTGCGCCAATTCTACAACCTACCACACCAAATAGTTTTAGAAAATTAATGACACTCAGAAAAAAATACTAAAATTTCTTGTCGAAAGGTAACATCACATAAATGCAGATTATCCTTCTCTTCATCTCGTACAGAAACAGCAAGTAATGCTGCCAGGGACTTTCTTTCTTAAGCCAAGTAGTATTTACTTGTCTTTCCAAAGAAAGTAAACCAGAAACCAAGAGAATTATTTTAATTCACAGATACAGCAATTCTCAAAAACATTCTGAATTCCAATAGTTCTTTTCCCAACTATTTTAACAACAAGACATACTGTGCACTGCACGTTCCTGTATCTATCATAGCCAGCTGTGCAGTGATGATTCCATGCCAGAAAAATGGTATTTCTATTTGCATGTGGCAAATAACACATCCAGATGTTTTGTTGTATTTCAGAATATAATCTGTATACATGGAATAATTGTTGCTTAAGTTATCCATCTACAACAAAATCAGGATATTGAAATGACTCACACAAGCTGCACTATTATTTTCAGTCCAAAGGAGACTAAATAACCCAGAGTACCATACAAAGATACAGCTATATTGCCTTGATAAAACACAAACACCAAGTTGTTTCTGAAGTCTCTATCAAATACAGTATTAAACTGTGTTACAAAAGTTTTTGACCACAGACAATTTAATTCTGAGATCTTCTATAAATAAGGACATTGAAAAGACAGAAATTAAGTTGTATGTAAACACAGGCACTGCACTGATGCACAAACAGTAGCTCAGATGTGGCTTTGTGAACACTGAGTACTCCCTGTGAGCAAGAGGTACTTCTTGTGTTCAAATAAGTGACTAAGATCTTCCCAATTCTAGTTACTCAGTTTTCCCATATGTTAGATTACCAGAACATCAGCTGACCCTTTTTAAGGTGTGGATATTAAAAACATGGAAATTAAGAAAGAAAATATTTCTTTTTCTTCTCTAGGGGTACCCTGAGACAGTCAATATCAAAGCACATCTACAACTTGTCAATATCCCAGAAGAATGATAATATAGATTTCTTAGAAAAATGTATCAACTAAAACTGAGGAACCGAAAAGTTTTCAGGGAATAGTTAATTAATGACACAGCAAGACCAAAGTCATTAGCTTAACATATATAAGATTGATTACCTGCTGATATTGCAGGTCATTTCAGCATGCTTGTCTCAGCTAAATTGTATCTTCAGAAATGCACAAAGTATTACGACATATCCCAAAAACACCTACACCTTTAACCCAGCTCTCTGGATGTGCTATCTTTATAATGCCCATAAAAGCCCTTCCTTGTGCCTTTGAGATGTAGAGTAAACCTGCCTCTCTTGTATACTGAACATTTGACAGCCCTATTTGCAGACATATGCTCCAGACAAAGAGGCGGGCGCTGCTTCCCAGAAACCAAGCAGGTTTTTCAAACACTTCTGCAAATCTGGACATTATGAATTAATAATGCAAAAAATATCACTCAGCCACATGAGTATTTTATTTTATAGTCATGAGATGTAGACTTCCCAAGCCGGAAATTAGGACTACCTACAGACAGGCCAGTTTGGCAACCAGATGGAGTCTATACATTCGTTATTTTTCCTCATTTCAAGGGTCTAGATTTGGGTTACATTAAAGGCCTCTCCAGACTCTGATTAATCAGAGATGAGCAGAAACAAATAAAGAGGTCTTGGATAGCTCTAGGAATACAGATCTCCTATGAAATCAATCAAGGATGGTAAGTCTTCTCACCTTTGACTCCACACTAGGAACCATCAGGTTATGCTGCACAGAAACCCTCAGTAGAGGGAAAGTTGATCTCAAATTCTAGTTCTCATAAAACTGAATGAATGCTGCGAAAATGCCTTTTTTTTTCTTGGCAACATGTAACTGATCAAGATCTTTTAGCACTTGATTACAAATGACTCTCCAGAATATCATAAAAGCAAAAAAACACATAGCAGCAATGACAGACAACAGATTTGAAGACTGAGTCAAAACCTGCATTTAACTCTTCTCCTGTAGGTAACAAGTAAGAAAAACAAACACAAAACCATTAAAAAATGCATATGCAGAACTTCTGCTCCAAAGGATAATATCTTCATTATTGTACTTCCTACATCTCCTAGTTTTTGCCAGACGTCCAATCCCAGAATCAGTGTATGCACTTAAATAGATCTAGCTTGTAAAAAAAATGGTATATCTGAAATAAATCTCCTATATGCAATGTTACTCTTTCAGTTTATGAACACTGGGTCTTCATTTTTCTAAACAATACAAAATTACTTGCCTTGGAACAGTTTTAAATCTGTTACTGCCACCACAAAGAGCTTTCTGCTCATCATTACTGAAGCTCAACATTTAGCAACTTACACTAAAAACAGGAAAAAAAAAAAATCACATTTTACCTACAGCATACACAGGGAAGCTGGTAGAGTCTTAACTTTTACAACTTCAAGAAAACTGCTATTAAGAAAAGAACTCCAAAAAAGTTTGAAAAAGAAGCTTCAATTGACATTCCCTATTAAGCAGCCATGCCAATAAAGCAAGCAAAGCCCTTCCCACAGACACCTTCCCTGTCTCCTTGTTTCCATCACAGTGACGCCAGCAGAGCTGTCCATTGCACCACACCGTGATCAAACTGAAAAACCAAACCAGTTATGAAACACGATGGTAAAAGCTGGAGGAGGAGAGGCTGTATTTTCCTGGCAGATCACCCCATTGATCCATTTCACTGTGCAGCTGCACTAACAGCTGGACAAGAAAAACAAAAGCAATAATATAAGGATATATATAACCAAAATTTACTCAAGACATCATTGTTGCTGAAGAAATGCATTTACACCCTAAATAAAAACCACTCACTTAAAAAGGTACCTAATATTTTACCTAAGATTCTTTTTCAGTTCAATAAAAAAATTCTTATCTAGCCAGTAGAGCAAACAAGACAGAATACTGCTGAAGTCACTGACCCCTAAAATTCAACAAAAATCAACATCAGAACCAAAAACAACAATGTTCACAGAGCGCAGGAAAAATCTTACTTCATACTTATTTTCAGCACCAATCTGAAATTACCACTGTTTGTTGGGGTTTTTTGCTGAGGTTTTTTGATTTTTTTAACTAGGTGCCTTATTCCTTTGTCCATGATTCACTATTACGACAGTAGTTACCTTCTGTGCAATTTCAGACAGAGGTTAAACGACATCAGCTTGAACAGACTTGTTTTCTAAACAACTTATGCACTTCAAAAAGACAAAGTGAACTTTATTCCTTCTACATGAACAGTCTGTGAATTGACACTGAGTTCTCTCACAGAAACCCCACTTTCACTGCATACCAGCCAATATTAAAGGTCATTATTATCGTTCTCATAATTAGTTGGGATTTGCTTTTATCCTTTTTTTTTCCAATCACAGGCTCAATTTACTAACCATGCATTGCATCCTTCGTATCTGTTTTAGAGAAGTAAATGATAAAACCCCTTCCTGCTTTCATCAGGTTTCAAGCCACCTCCAGGTGCTTTGTTATTTGTTCATGAACAAACAGTTCTCTAGAAGCCGCTCATTTTTACACTCAGATCACAGTATAGTACAGCTTCTATTATCTATCTCAAGATGACTACATTTTCATATAGTTTATTTTACTGCAAACATTACACATACATTTTTGTAGACATAGATATAGTTAGACAGCTGGCTCCACTTAACTCAGTGTACTGTAACAATATTAAGTATTTTCATAACACTTAGTGTAAGCTGATACAACCACTAAAAGAAAACCATTTTAATTCTTTTCTCATCTTGCAATGCTTCCTTCCCTTGTACTGATGAGAATCAGGCAAACTGGAAACTCAGCTGGGGAATTCCATTTAAAAAATCTAGTCACAAAACACTGGTCTTAAACTCAATCAATTCCCTGATTTGATCTGCCACACAAGATCTCATTCCACATAAAGAGGAAGTACAAGAAACAAGCCACCCTGCGTAAAAGATGTTTCTTTGAACAGTAGCACTACCTTATGCCAGCTCAACATGTTCCTCAAATGACTGCCCAAGTACTACCTGCCTCTGTTAAAGCAGAATAAAGTAGAATAGCATCAATAGTTCATGAAATCTATCATCACAGTCAAGATGAAATCAGATACCTGTACATTGTACACAGGATTTTGTGTAATCACTGAAAAATGGTTTCCCAACTTCTTTTTTCTTTTACCTAATCAGTAATTCTGGAGTCCTGTATGATTGCCTCCCTCACTTAGGCCAACAGACAAAGCCATTATATTCACATTTCAATAATTTCAAGTTGCTTTCACACACAACATAAACAAGTTCTGATAAAGTTCTTTATCAAGTTTTGATAAAGAGGTTTTTTTACATTTCACGAATGCCATTAACTAAACATTCAAGTATTTTCTCAGTTACATCATTTGTAAAAACTTTGCAAGTAAGACACATACACCCTTACGTTTAAAAATTTCTTAGTAGGGAAATGTGTCTGTTTGTAAGCTAAGGCCTCCCTGGCACAATGTAGTGACAGTACAGTCACTGCATGTTGCATTAAAAACACTTCTCCTGTGTTACAGAGCACAGTATTTCTATATTGCAAAGGAGTAATTTAGCGTGAATAAAGACTTCAAATCTGCAGATTCCAATGAAGTAGATTATTTACATTCTTAAACAGTGAACGGAGTTCTACGGGAAAAGCGTTCCACTAACAAATTAGTCTGTAGCCCTTCTCCCCGCCCCACTGCCAAAGCATCACTTGATTAAAGCCTGAATCAAAACTTCTATTAAATAAAATTCAAATAAGGAATTTTAGCATCATCTATTAGGACCTATACTGACAAGGATACACAAATCAAAGTCTTAAATAGAAGCAGATATAAGAATTAATCAATTTCCAATCCCATAAAAGAAACTTTAGTAACCTTTGAAAACATCTCCAAATATCTTTTTACCAAGGATCTGTTTTAAATAACTTTAGTGATCTATACTGTTCAGCCTGTTCTAGCAATAAAAAATTAGTCAGGGACGTGGGTCAGGTTATCTCCAGCTTAGTTTTCATTCTTTGCACACACATTTCACACACAGTTTCATATTCTTCACTCAGTCCTGCTCAAAACATCACTCTGTAACCACACATCTCTCCTCAAATAATTTCCATTTAATTCTGCACCCACTGAACTTTCTCTTTACTCCAGCAGACTTCCAGCTGGACTCAATCCTCTAGTTTTGGTCTCCAGTTTGGTCTTGTTACAAAACTGACACTCTAACAGCAGGAACCAATACATCACTTAAGTGATGTTCAACCTAAAGTTTACTGTGGTTGAGATTTATTTTTTTAACTTGCAAGATAGAAAGCAAACATTTGAAAAATAGCAACAGAACAGGCATAACTTACCTTGAAAATACCAACCCAGTCTTTCTGATGAGGATGGATAAACTGGGTCAGAGTGTAGTGACATTCAAGATGTGTGTTTGGAAGGTAACTTTTCGCGACATTTTGAAAAATCACATGTGCAAAATTGGAGGTCTGCAAAGTGCTGGCTGAAGATGGAACTTCTTGAAAGGATGACATGATTATCTGTAACAATATTGTAGAAGTTGTTATTTGAACATAGTGGAAAAAGTAGTTAAGTCACAAATATTAATCTAGTTGAAATACATATGACAGAAAAACCTAACAATTAGTTCCCCTGTTCCAAAAACAGAGAGCCATAGACTAAATTCACCAAAGTGGACTGCCTCAGCATCTCTCCAAAACAACTACCTCTCAGAATAAAAAGAGCAGTCATTTCAGCAATGACATCAAGATGGAGAGAAAGCACTGCTTAGCTGAATGCCTCTAGTATTATATCTCAGCGTCAGAAAGTGGACAACAAAAGCAGTGGAGTGAAAACAAAGCAGGGTTATAACCTAATGACAGATTCTTAATGGTTCTGGACATGCTAGAGAAGGAGCAACAAAAGTTCAGTAGTTTCCCTGCTTTAAACTTCTCTCAAATCTGTACTGCTCAGCGCTTTTCACAGCATTTTTGCACATGAAGTTTCTCCTCCCCACTTAGTAAAGGTTCCATTTTAAGACACTCTTTTAAAAATAAGAAAGTTTACGTAATCAGGGGGGTTTTGTTTGGGCTGGCTTTTTTTCCCTACTTCTTCTTCAAGAGTTTTCCTGCCCCCGTTTAGCAGTCTGTGGGCATCTTTTACTATTCTCATTGTAACACATACTGCGTGTTTAGCTTCATTACCATAAACAATGGCCTGCATTGATAGCAGGAACATTGAGGTATGCATGCAGTTGGAGGGATTAACACTAATCAGTTGGACTGCAAAAGCTTTTAATCGTGCTTTCCGTTCACCACCTCATTCAGGATACATAGTGCTACAAACTACAGTAGCACAAGATGCTTTATGAGCAGAACAAGAACATCCCTTCCTCAGATTCAGCAATATCTGCCAAAAATAGAATATATGCAACTGAGAAGTTTCAAGTGTCTGATTCCATTGTACAATCACAATTTTGTCAAAACATTTTATATTAAGAGGATTAGGGCCTTAAGTATCTGATATTTCTGGAAAGATGAGCTATCCTGGTTTTGCAATTGCTGTTGAAAGTAATTTTATACCTACCAAGCACATTCACATCTTGAAAGAGGTAACTGCCAAGTGTGTGACATAATATATTACTTGCATTGAAGATACATATGGAAACCAAAACCAAAAGGAGACAGACCACTGCAAGCCTCAGGTAGCTCAAATATGAAAAGCTGTTCGTGTATCTCCTATAGCCTTTTAAAACTTGACCAGTTAAAAATAAGTAGCAAAGACCTTGTGCTTTTTGAAACAAACTGCACTCTGAAGTAAACAGGTATCCATCATCCAGGTAAATACAAGGGGCTTTTTTTGGTTTTAAGCCCTCAATGTTTTATGCATATTACTGCTCAATTTGGAGTAACACATGAAGCAGATAGGGGCAGGCAGCCACGACATTATTTCAGCGTATCAGATGTTAAATAAAAAACAAACGGTCTTTTTTACTTTGTTGATACACTGACGAACACAGATTACAAGACAAAACACAAAGCTTGTGAAGATATAAAAGAAGGTATAAAAGAAAACAAAAGAACTTCCACAAGCAAGAAACTGAGTAAAGATCAAATTACAGAGACAACAGGGTACACAATAAATCCTATCAGTTATGCAGCTTCAGAGTCCAGAATAGGAACTGTTACAGCACAGTAAAATCCTGAAAACTCCTACACATCTCAAAACAGAGGATTATATTCAAGGCACCCCTCAATTTTACTCTGAACTATAAATGGTATGCATCAGCAATTTCTACAGTTCTAAAAGCAAAAGAATAACCTTAGTTATTTTCAATTGCAACAAATTTATTCATTTACAGTAATTCAGTAACTTAGCCAAATAACATTGACAGGAAATAGAGTGTTTATTTTCATTAGCTAGAAAAAGTACAAAAGAATAAACACAGCATTAATAAAACTAACTGAATTTTCTTCAGTAAGTCAGTTTTTAAAATTGTATAGCTCAGCTTAAGCACACATTACAAAACAAAAAAAAAATTAATTAAAATTAATTAATTAATTAAACCCCAACAAAAAACAATCCCAACCAAAAAGAAAAAAAATCAATTTCTGCACACTTGCACACTGGTTGTCAGCTGCCACAGCTGAGTACTAGCCCTAGTGGAACCAGTAAAGGTCGGTTCCCAACCCCAAAGCAGAACTGTTCACAAATCTAACTTGTGCAGACCAGCACAATCATGTGGGATTACTGTTGCCTAGCAGGAAAATCCCCGGAGCTTAGGTGATGCTCAGATCTACTTACAGTTCAAGGATAGTTATGGGGATGCTGGGTACTTGCTTATTTAACTCACAGCTACCGGCTAGGAACGGGAGAGGAGGAGGAAGAGCCACGCACAGGCTTCATTACTGGCATGACAAGCGCTTCCCACGGGAAGGCTTAACGACGCGTTTGGCTCTGCGCAGCGGAAAGGACGGCGAAAAGGAGGAAAAGCTCGTCGGGCAGGAATAACAAAAGCAGGACGAGCCGCACCACCCCAGTCAGCTCCTCCTGGAGTCCTCCAGCTGCGGTCCCGGGCCCCCGACNCCGAGCACGGCCGGCCCGAACAGCAGGCGGGGGCCGGTGGCGCAGAACCGCGGCCGCACGGCCCGGCCGCCCCGGCCCGGCCCAGAAGCGGCCGGGAGCCGGCGGGAAGGAGCGTGTCAGCCCCGCCCGGCCCCCCAGCCGGGCCCGGACAGCTCTTACCTAGGCAGACGCGGAGGGCGCCGGGGACATCAACATGGGGCCTCCGCCACCAGCGCCGCGCAGCTCCGCCCGTCCGTCCGGCCGCGTCACTTCCAGCCCGGCCCTGCCCGCACGGGGCGGGCCCCG
>VXBQ01016510.1:256151-271762 GCA_013400175.1 Phainopepla nitens | reverse complement strand
GCACACGGCTTCGGTGGGGCTCGGGGCTGCGGGCACAGGGGTGTACGCGGCGTGTGCCCGACCGCGCTGCTGTTACCTCCGCGCAGCGCTGCCACGGTGCCCTCCCGTCTTGTCCGTGATTACAACATCGCCTCTGTCGCACCCGCTTTACCCCGAATTAATCATCTCCTCTTCCGTCCCACGTCAAGACACAGGCGTGCCGTCACCCTGTAGGTCACCGTTAATCTGGCAGCCTTTGGAGGTCTTCCCAGGGCAACGGAGGAGTGAGATAAGTGCGACTGTAAACGCTTACCCGGGGTTCTGCCTGGGTGCCTTGGCGGGTCTCCTGGAAAGGGCGTTATATCACACACAACACCGACCGCAGGAGCACGGAATCATTTAGGTTGGAAAAGACCTTTGAGCTCACTGTGTCCAGCCTTTGACCAATCACCACCTTGTCAGCTAGACCGTGGCACTAAATGTCACGTCGTTTCTTGAACACCTCTAGGGGCTGGTGACTCCATCGTCTTAATCGCTTTAGTTTCCGCAAGTTTACACACGATTAATACCTTTTATCACATCTGATAGTTTTAAAACAATCTAGATCTAAATGATTTGGGCATTAAGGCTTTTCTGACTCTGTTCACAACTCTTTCACAGACTCAATTTTCATCCAAAAGCAGCCCATAGAGCACTGACGGGAGTCACGGTGCTGAGTAAAAGCAAGCACTGATGAGTACCCATCACTGGTACGCAGGATTTGTCCCAGCGCACACCGTGCTGGTTGCCCCTACAAACTGTCTTCAAGATCGTCTTAAATTCTTTGCTGCTACCATTTCTAACGTGTTTTCATGTGTATGTTAAACAAACAGGTTATGTGGAGAGACATAGTGTTATTATAAATAATATGATTAATCATTAGAATTACTGATTTAGGTTTCTCACAAGTTCACCTGTTTTTTCATGGTCAGTCCTAACAAAAATGAAACTAAGCTGGAGCATAGAAACTTTTAAATAATTATGGCTATTCATTGTACTTGCACTTTCTGAAAACAGTCCTATGTCTTAAGGTGTGTCACAGATTACTGAGTTATCCTTTGATTTGGATAATGAAGCCACAATGAATAATCTTTTATCCGTGTTTCCCTGGAAAGCAATAAATTCCCTGCATTGTTCTAACTGATGGTTTTAGAAGACACAAGAAGTATATGTAGAGCAATCTCCCCCTTAAGACCAGATGAACTTTTGTAGTGGAAAATGAAACCAGTATCTTGTTCAGCAATAAATATTTGTAAGGAGGTAAGAAGAACTATTTCTTCTTATCTCCATTTCTTCTCCTTGCTGCTCTCTGCTCTGTATGATGTGATAAAGGGCTGTCTAAGAGTCACAAGACACTGTTCTCATGTGGGCTGGAACTTCGGAAGAACTCGGGGTTTACAGTCACCAGCTGGGGAATATCAGCATTGGTGAGACTAAGTAGTTTTGCTTTCATTTAAAGCCACTATAATGCAGGTTTATGGGAATATGATGGGAAATTTGAAATAAAGATTTTCTTTTGCAGCTAACTAAATTTTCACAAGTGAATGCCTTGAAAAACAAACAAACAAACAACTTCCCTCTGTTTCCTAATTCTTTAAAAATACTTCTCCCCAGTTCTGAGTTTTTTAAGAAACTTGAGATATCTCCATGTTCATTTAATAAATGTTCATTCAGTCAATAAAGGTAGTTATGGTTTACTCATAATTCTGTATTCAGTTATTATTTCTACTGCTTAATGAACAGTGCAAATATTAGGACAAAAAAATCAAGAATCATCTTGTCTTTTCTTGTACTTATATCCACAATTTTCAGGAAAATGTATTTTTAAACTTTTAAACTTGCTATCTTAACCACATAGTGGTGGTTATAATATTTATATATAAAATATAAAACTATTTCTGATTAAAATAAATATGTAGTTTAATGTGTTCTCATGTATGCTTTTGCATGCTAGGTTTAGATGCCAATCCTATCAATGCCAATCTTATCCCTCTAGAATTTACCGATATTTTACAGAAAGATGCTGCAGAGTATTCTCTAATTTTTTATTGCCCGGTCAAGAAATTAAGTACTTCACCAAAATGGACAAGTGGTGCACAGTGATCCCAGAATCAATAATTAATATCCTTGTACAAAGATCTGAATCAAGAAAAATGTGACTGGAACTGGTGAAACTTGCATTTGGCTGAGAATTAATGGTTGAGTGCCTTAATAAGTCTGAATTTGCTAGACAGATCCTATTTCCTGAAATTCATCTATGTGATATAAATCTTTCAGGAAGCTTGCTCTTGAGCAGAAAGAAAATCAAGAAAACCCAAACAAAACAAAACAAAACAAAACAAAAAAACCCCAAACAAGCAAACAAAAAGCCACAAAAACAAAAACCGACCAAAACCAAAAAACCCCTCCAATACTACTTTTCTATTCTTGCTTACATTCGCTGCAAAATATTTAAAATAAAAAAAATATTTTATATCAGCATTTCTAAGAAAAGCTTACTTTTGTGAGATTCTCTTAACACTAACACACTAATTAGAAAAGCGTATTACAGGTATGGTAACAATAATCCCGTCTCCTTTTGGCTTGATTTTCAGCTTTCCAACTCCACTGATTTCAGTAACAGGAAACTGGTTTTGTTGAAGCCAGTATTTTACCACAAATAGTACGGTTTTCATGTGTACCAGAATATACTTCAAACACGACGTATCAGTGTTTAGCCAGTATTTGTACATATCTGAAAGAAATAGAAACTATGAATGTCAAGTATCTTTTTAATGATACTATATAAATAATCAAAACCAGGTTTGTTGGAAGGCATGTCCAGAGCAGCTCAAAGGAGCATGTTGCTCAGGGCCTTGCCCAGTCACATTTCAAATGTTTCCATGGATGGAGACGTTTACTCCAAGAACCTCTTTCAGTGATTGAAAAGACTCATGGTAGAAACGTTTCTTTGTATCAAATTGGAATTTCCCATGTTCCAGTTTGGTCTCTCGCCTCCTGCTCTTTCACTGTGCACCTCTGAAGAGAATTCTGTTCCATCTTTTCTGCACCCTCTGCTTAGCTGGTTGTAGATAGCAATAGGTCCTGAGGCCTTCTCTTCTACAGGCTGAAAAAAATCCCTGTTCTCTCTCTTTTGGTGTCTATATGCACAATCTCCAAGGAATATATGTCAAATACATTTCATCAGGGTATTGACTTTGAAATAAAAAGCTGGCAGAATCCTTGTTTAAGGGTCTTTATTTCTGAAGTGCATAAATATGAGGACAAATATACAATGGCAAATTACAATTGTGGTTGTCATAGAAATATTAAATAAAGTAAAAATTGTGCATTAATTCATTAACTGGATTTGAGCATTACTAAATTCCAAAGAAGTTTGAAATTTGGTTTGGGATGCAAAAATTTCCCTGCTTTGTGATTATACTGAGACTTTGCCAGGATGAGACTAGTCCCTCCTCAGGCAGGAGATGAATGAGGAATAAAAGCTGTAATAATGAGGAATAAAAACATGCAGTTAACTGGAATTGCCAAAGGAAATGGGGAGCAATTACAGACTCCCAAGGAGCAGAGTCTTGGGTGTTTGCAAAACATTATTTTTATAACTACACTATCTTCTTCAACTGGTGAGCTCTTTCAGTAATTTAGAGCCTTGAAATTAGAAATGGATCCCTGTCACATCTGTTTAATCTTGGATATGTGTGAACTTTTATTCTGATCCAGACCCTAACATTTTTTCTTTCTTTTGTTTACTTTCTGTATTACTATAGTCTCAACCAAACCCATGATGAGTTATTTAAACCATCCCTGAATTCTTCCCCTCTGAGGCCATCTTTGCTTTGCGTGAATGACAAAAATATTATATATTTCTAGGTTTCATGACCAGAGACAGGTACTCGATGTTGTGGCTATTCAATCTATTGGCATGACATGATTATATTGATGAAGTGTGGTAAGGAAATGCTTCAGTTCTAATGATTTGATTTCATTTTGGTTTGACTCCTATTTCAACACTTCCAAGTTTTAAAAGTATGGGCCCTGTGAGATGTAAAAAATATATATTGATGTCACTAATCAGAAGCTCTTTCTGGCCATGTTGTAAAGCACACTTAATCAACATCTTTAAGATCATGTTACAGAAAGCTATTAACTATGCTCTTAAGACAGTTAAATAGTTATAAATAATGTTTTATGTTATGGCTCACAACACTGAATTGCCCAGCATTTAAAGGAACCTAATCACAGGATATGCAGTCTTGGCCTTCCAGTAAGATGGTGTGGCAAAACTTTGGAACATATTAGAAATCCCATACTATTGCTAACATTTCCTATTAAGGAGAAAGTTTCTCTCTGTGTATTTTGGATTTCTTTTCCAACACTTAATTGCAGCTGATGAAGAAAAGCTATTCAAAAGCTGCCAGGATTTTTAAATCTGTAGAGTGAGATTGATGAAATTTGTGGGTTTTCCCAAAAGAGTATAGGTGAGAGCAGACATGTAAATTTTGTATGTGTGTGCATGTATGTGTGTGACAGAGGAGAGAGCAGGAGCTTACTTCTAAGGTGTGAGACTTGGCAGCACTGCACTGTACAATGGGCACAAGAAACCGCACGTCTGTAAATGACTGCATTTGAATTGCTGTTACTTCACTGTTGGGTTACTGTATTGTTAAAGTGAAAAGGAATGTTTTTAATAAATGCAAATAATGAATTAAATACTTGCACATACTGAGGCTTTACCCTCTGGTGTGTAATTAACATATGTGCACTGGAGACCCAGGTCTAGGGGAGTGTTTCATTTCTTATTTATGATGTTTGCAAGGGGGTTTTTTCCCTCCAGCATACCTCTTACTGGCATACACAGAACGGCATGTAAATGACCGCTGAGTAGGTGTCACTGAAATCTTAGCAGATATAGAAAAGGTAAATACCTTTGTTTAGTATGATTTAGTAAATGTACTGTTTCTCTCAGCCTTTTATCTTTTCTATCTGAAAGTAATAGGAAGCTCCCAAATGACTAACATTTTGTTTTCAGAGTCAGGAAAACTCCATGTGGCAGGAATCAAACAAGCAGTGAGATTTAAAAGTTCTTGTACCTTAGAGCACAGCACTTAACCTTGAAGGACTGAAAGTAGAAAGGCACAGCATGCTTCTTGTATCCCCTTCTGGGTTCCCCCTCCAGCACTGGCTGCCACCAGTGACAGAGCACAGAAGGGTCTGTATACTCTATCTGCGTGAAGCTTGGCAGCTTTCCTATTTTCTTATAATGGTATATGTTTTTCCGAAAGGATCTAAAGATGTCTGTGTCCTCATACTAATGCTGTCTCTGGCTCCTCTAGCCTGGCTCAGGCAGTTGTTGTGTCTCCACCATTATACTGGTTTTTCTTGCTCCTTGGTTCCCTGAGCAGTTGTGCTCGAACTGGGGGGCTTGGTGTATCTTCACAGTTCCCTGACGAGACTGGTACCACCTGAGTGATGCAGGAATTCTTTGTCAGCCTTGACTTGGCACCAAGGAAAAGGGTTGTTGGGTCATGCAATGCACTTGTGCACTTGTGAGAGGCTGTGCCTGGCCTGGGTCTCGACACAGAGATCAACTCATGCTGCTTTCCCCATAGCCCCTCATTCAGCTTGGAGATGGGGCTAAAGCTCTTGTGTAGCAATTTGTACAGAAAACTTCTCAGCCAACAAATCTTGAGTCTCACCTTCTACTGTTTGAGTTCTGAAAGTCTTACATTATGAGTTCCTAAATTCTATGAAAAAACAAATGGTCATATTGCTACATACATTGCATACAAATCAATTGCTAGGAAACAAAGTGCTAAAGTGAAAATTCATCTTTAATTCACCCCCCAATGATTTATTATTCTATTGCATCTATTAACATTGTACAGAGAAGAATATGTTCGATTTGCTATGCAAATTTACATACAGAAAGTAACATCACATTTCTGGTGATTTGATCAGCATTTGATCAACATATTTGATCAGCACCCTTCAGAAATGCAAATATATTCTAATCACACAACTTTCATATCATTTTTATTTCACAAATTAATTTCCTTGTATAAGGAATATTTTTAAAAGGCACAGTATTGTAGAGCTTACATTTCTAGAACTTCCAACAAAAGGAAACATATTTATTAAATGGCTCTCCCTTTTGCAATAAATATTTTACATTATATTGTAGCCAAGTTAGCATACTTTGTTGTCCAATGTGTGGTTGCATGTTGTTGTGTCTTGGAACTGGAAACTTTCAATCAAAATAAAATTTACATTATTAATATGGGTAACAACTCTTTTGAAACCACAGTAAGGTTACAGCCATGACATATGGCTTTAGTTCGCTACATGGCAAAAGATCTGTTGGGCCTGTAATAAGTGTTTTGTACACAAACACCATGGTAAAAATCTGTTTTTATAGTGTTTATTTCCATTATCTTTGCTAGGATATGTCAGTGGGTAACATTTGGTCTGCATATCTGCATATTTTGAATATACCGTGTCTGTGCTGAAGGAGACTGCATGCTTACATGCTACCACTGAGGCCTGACTGAGCTTGTCAACAGTATCTGTTAGTTATACAGCCTATAAGTCGTGCAGCTTTTCCATAAAATTGGGTGACAGATGTAAGAGTCTGAAAAACTCGAAGTTATCTTACCCGATTTGAGACCTTCACCCATCATAATCCACACATTGATATCTTATTTTAGCTTTCCCAGAATCCAGGCATTTTTCTGCCTGATAGAAGAGATGCCAAAAGCAAATTCATTCTGTAGTTCTCTCTCTCCTTCCCAGACCTTTGTTGACTTGTGTTCCCCATTCTGCTGCAATTAGTCAACTGCCAAGGAAGAATTCATTGAATATTCTTCCTAGTTGTTTTCTGAATTGAAATACAGTTAGTCTTAGTTTTTGTCACATTAATCACAGGTCTGCTGGGGCCAAATCCACTCGTTTGTCAGTGGGAATTTGCACAAGCTTTCAAGTGGGATGGATTTTCTCCCACAAAAGAGCAAAAAATCCTACAAATTGCACCCATTGCATGTCTAACATCACCCTGATTTTCCATTTACATATTGCTTTTTGATCATTTCACACTCAATATTTCACTTAGAAATCATTTATACCACAACTGTACTCAGCCTTCAGTATTATTAGGTAGCATGGAATATATTCAGTGATGGTATGAAAGTTATTTCCAATAGGGCTTATGAAGAACAGCTGAGCAAGTATGACCTCCTGACCTCAAAGTGTTTGTTTACTGGGAACTGTACTCCAGTTCTCTACATTTAATCTGTCTTGGACCAAGCTGACATTCTCCTACTAGATTTATTGTATCTCTAGAGGCTATTAGAAACACAGCATTGTCACTGTTTATCTAATAAGATGATAATAGGATTATATTAGTCTAGTGATAATGGTACATTTATTTCCATTTTTTAATAGTAACAAACCAAAGTTTGATTTCATGTTTAGTGAAGTTAATGTGTTACCAGGGGAAAAAAAAATTAAAAGTACTTTTATTTCAAACAAATCAGTAATGGAAAATATTCTTTATTCCCTCTTATTTGTAAATAAAGCATTGGTTTCTGTACATGAGTAGGCATGCTATGTCAATTTTACAGAATCTATAATAATGAGAAAATCTGACTCAGAAAACTGGGTTTCCTATATCAACAACTCTGGATTTCGGAAGCTTGTCATGATGTTTTTTCTAGTGCATCTTTTCCTAGAATTTATCAGATATCAAAAGGCAGACACAACAGACCAAATTTGCATTTCAATTATACTGAGTTATAATCAAGGTGTCCAGAGTAAATTAATTTCTTAGTAGTGCTGGTAGCTCTTAAGACAACAAAAATCACATTTTTTAAAAAATTCAGTAGGGAAATGCATTAATATATAGCAGAAATTTAAGCCAAAATTAATAATAAACAAACTGTTCCATACATAAGCATTGTCTGTGGTGAAATTATAGTGCTAGACTTAAAACAAAGGTGCAATTTGTATTTAAAACTCTTAAATGTTACATAGAGTGAATTAATTTTAAATTTTTAGTTGGGCTGAAGTGTAGAAAATAAGTTGGTTCTTTTATGTTTGATTATATTACTTTAGTAACAGTGTCACTTTCTCAAAAGTTAATTAATTGCTCTCTTGATCTGCAGTGGATTGTGCTCCTGGGTACTATTTCTTCTAGGAAGCCAGTGGTAAGGAATGCTCTTTTCTCCTTCAGGGACCTTATGTTGCTTCCTCTAAAATCAGGAACAAACTCTTCATGTTGATAGGAGCAGGATTACCTCCCACTGGGTGAAGTCAAGATTTTGCTCAGGAGCATGACATATAAAAACAATCTTTCTCAAGCAATGTGGTCTACACTTTGGTGTAGGAAAATCCAAGGACTGTTAGTGCTGGGTTTTCTCTTTCTATATCATAAGGAGGTTAGTCCAGGATTTTATCAGACTAATGTGAGGTTGATGCTTTTAGCCTGATACATGTATGTTAGTTGGAAAAAAACTATTTTTTCTGTGTTTTATATGCATGCATCTTTTCCTGGGAAACAATTACCTAATCCTTACTCAGACTCTTTAGGTTTGAGATCAATGTACCTTGCAGCTTTTCCATGTTGCTTTTCCTAGCTGCCCTACTATGTTCACTTCCTTTTGCTACCTCAATACCCAATAAGTGGCAGAAGTGCATTGAGTGACTGTTTTGTGCAATTCTCACACAGATCAGTATGTTCTATATGTAGTGCATTGCAGGTAGAAGTAAAAATAAAATCACCATGACTGATACCAAATATTTATCATATGTAGCAATACTTCTTTTGAATTTTGTTTCCTTCTTCAGCTGCCTTTACAGAATCTGCCCATCTAAATCTGAACCAAAGTCATCATCCTCTTTGCATTTCTGTCATGTGAAAGAAACTTGTAAACTGCTGGATTCTGAATCCATTAGAAATGCTAAACTTATCTTTCTGGTAAAACACAAAAATTAAAAACTCATAATTGCTATGGGGTGCTCTACTGGTAATAGGCACTTCAGTTTTTTCGTGTCAGTTCTCCAGTTCTTCTGTCAGTTTCTTGTGTCTAATCACGGTACAACATATATGCAGTCGCTCACATAAAACATCCTACTTATTTGTAAAAGACAGTAGTGGTTGAAGTTGCTCATAACCAGAACACATTCCGTTTAGCAAAATGCCTAAGAAGACTAGTTCTTAGAGTGAAATCTTTTCTAGAGCTTTGGAAAATCCACACTATGTTCCACGAAATTCATCTAGATAAAGTGTCTCTATTACATCCTCCTTTTGTGGGAATTTGAACAGGACAATTTAATTCTTCTCGGAAATAGGTACTCGAATATTTTCAGCCAGCTCTCCAGGAAACTCAGTCAGCACAGTCTAGCCTAAACATCCTAATGGGATTTATCAGAGCTAAAAAGAGGACAAAAACTCTTGTGCTTAACTGATCTTGGCATAAATTAGTACAAATAAGTATGCATTGCTACCTTGTGGTAGCCTGCGCATTCTCACATTCACCTGATGTCCCAGTGAGATGCAACTGCTTTCCAAACTACAGTATAAATCAAATCAGCTTCTGACAAAACAGTTACTACATCTTCATACCAAAACAAAGTTTCTATGTTCCCCCAGGGCACTGCATTCCCACAGAAGCCTGGAATTTGTGTCCCCTTAGGTATATGGAATATTCCAAACTTTGGACATATTTAGCTCAAGGTTGATTACTAAAATGTGTACTACTGCAGGATATATCATATGATTCAGTGAGAAATAAAGCAGGTCCAGTTACACAAGAGCTTTTTTTTTTTCTGTGGGCAAAAATAACCACTTGCATTTCTGCTTATGCATTCCAGTTTGTTATCTAGCAAAATATGCACAGCTAAGAAATAAACGCTGCCCTGGGAATCCCAACTCAAATATTTACATACATGAAGAATGTTATATTATGTTGGACCCAAGGTCTCTCTAGCCTAGTATTCTGTCTCCAGAAATGACCAGTCAGAGAGGAAATACTTTGGGATATTTCTCTGGAACGCTTTCCCAGCTCCAACTGCATTTTCAAATATTACCACAGCCAAAAAAACCCCCCCAAAAATCAAACCAAAACAAACAAACCCCCCAAACAAACAAACAAACAAACAGAAAACCAACACTAAAACCCCAAACAAACAAAAAACAAAACACACCTAACCCCCCAAATAACCCCACCCCAAAACGAAACCAAAACAAAACAACAAAAACCCCAGACCCAAACCTCTGAGCAAATGTAATTATTTCATGCCAATGAAATTAAAGCCAGGGGCAGGCTCTGAGGTGAATCTAGATGCCCTTAACATATTTTGGCACAGTGTACATATTACCCTTTGCTTTCAGAGGATCCTTATTATTATACCTAATTATTAAGGGAAAAAAAAACCCTTTAATATAAGAACATGAAAACTGACAAAAAATACAATAAATGTTCTGTGTTCTTAGGATTGTGCAGTCTTTTTAATTCTTTGTTTTGTCCTTTTATATTGAGACCTTTAAAGAAAAATAAGATGGCCATATTTTCAACACTAAGGATGAAAGGAGTAGCCTTCTTTACATTTTTTTTCTGTTTATCTATATGTTTGATTACATTTTTTACATGTCGTGTAACTTTATGGGCACCACGTACCAACACTTAGAAAACTACCTACCTATTTATGTAGAATAGCAGCTGCATTCTGTATTACAAATGCTCTGACAAGTTCTCATGTTTTAATATCCATGTTCCAATACCACAAATCATGACGTATACCTAAAGTATACACATACTTCTTACAGGGTAAGAAAATTAATCTCAGTCACTTAAACGCAAATCCAGATTTACTATGTCACTAAGCATTATTTGGGTACTATATAAGTAAAAATACACAATTTCTTGATGGTCTAAACCTGGGAACCTCATTAATCTTCCCATGAGTAATAATTTGGTTTTACATTACCAACACCCAGTAGTTTAGGAGCTGGTTTAAGCCTGGCCCATTCAGTCCTTCCAGAGTGAGGATTGAGTGGGCCACTGCAAGCATTTGTTGAGCAGACAGTAAAACACATGACTGAAAGGCTGTAGCTTAACAACACTTCTATCTGCATGCCTGAGAGGGCCATAAACTGTAATGCAAGGATGGGGATAAACAGAGGGGTTTTTTTTAAATCCTGCCCATTTCACAGGTCTAGTATAGGAAGTTGTCAAAAGCCTGAACTGACTGGATGGAGTGGGAGGATCTCCAGGTATACCTAGGTTTGAGTAGCAACAATGACTTGTAGGGGTTTGGCAGCTAAAAAATCAGTTCTTAAAATAATATCTATACTGTTTTTATAAAGCGCCATATGGAACTAGACAGATACCAGTTACATATTTACTATTTGTCTTTGTCATATACAGTTTTTATCCTGTTCTTTTTTATGTGTTGTACAAACCAAACTCGTGCTAGAGCAACAAGTAGACTAGGAAGTTTTCCTTCAGAAAATAGTTCCAACCATAATCAGTATGATATTTTGAGATCCCATTTCATGCCTCAGTCATAAGGCTGGCATTACTGCTTTTAAGATACAATACACCATGGATGAAACAAAACTTTAAAGCCAATTAAACATTGGCAATCTTTCTACCACTGGCAAAGGCACGCTTGTTAAGAGTTCGCCTTTGTGGCATGTTTGCAGTGTAACCACTGATTTCTGGAAAGCTTTTCTGGCAGTTAAAGACAAAAATATCCAGTGAATTTATTTTTATAGGCAATTTTATACTTGAAAACATTTTAGTTTAAAAAGTAGAGGTTGTATGCACTCAATTGAGGTATATATCTCTATTCTTAACATATAAGGAAAAAATAACAATTTGTAGAACCAAGCTATACAAATAACAGTTTATTTGTATTTTAACTAGTTAATTTCAGAAGTCATCACAAACAAGTCTTTATGAAAACCACTACTAGGTGTGAGTAAGGAGACCATGCTGTTCTGTTTGAAAAATAACCAACATTTATGTCCTGGGTTTTAAAGTAAGTAAAACTTTCATGGCCATTTACTGAAACCAAATAAGTTTTTAAGTTAACAAAGATTTTTTGCTTCATTTCGTGTGGGAAAAACATAATTAGGTAGGCAAAGAAATAAACACACAAACGAAAATTAACTAGCAAGACTTAGTGAAATAAACTTCTATGGAGGCAAAGTTGCTTTTAACAGAAGGAACTAACTGTACTATACGCCTACTAAAAGTTCAAACATCTCTAGAGGGCATTTTGGAGAAAAAAAATACAAAAACTCTACTAATTTCATTTTTTCCCTTCTGAAAATGCTCTGCAGTACGGCAGTCCTGCACCAAGTCCCACAAGTGCTTCCTTCTTGTACTGGCTGCCTTAGTGGTACTAGACTACTAATATCAGTTCTATCAGTGTTCATTATGTAAGCAGAGATTCCATTTAATCTAATCTCAAGAAATTTTATCAGTCTGCAAAAGTACATTCTGTACAAAAGCCATGCAAAAGCTGTAGTATGATAGTGGTTGTGTCTGTAACAAGCCTTTATGCACAAGTGTGTTGGCGAAGTAATATAAGGCTAAGTCTATTACATTTTTATGAATAGGACTATCCTTTTTCCACTTTCTCATTTTTTGGGGGAGGAGTAATTCTAGTGTATTTTTATTATGTTGGTACTAAATTTATTCTCCTCATATACTTATTAAACAAAGAATGCATTATTTATACCTATACAAACAAAACCATCGTAGACATGAGAAAGATGTAGAGAAAGATGCAACTATAGAGATAAAGCTGCATCTTGTAATGAGAGTTAAAAATCAGTATTCAAGGACCACAATGAGTACAGCATTAGACTCTTCACACATTCCTCTACATTTAACTCCTCTCCCTCCTACCCCCCTCAAAAAAAAAAAAAGAAGAGGAAGTCCCTTTTCTAACTCAGTTCAGACTGGATGGGAATCTAGACCAAATTGTTAAAGGGTCAATGACTCTGAAAATGTAAGGTGGTGAAGAAGCAGGCTGGAATGCAAAAAGATCCCATGTTTTCTAAGTACTGTGGGTTACATGTTTAATTCAGGTTTCAAAGACTTCCAAAGACCTTATTTGGACCATACCTCTGTACCAATTTCTGCCAGTATAGCTGCTCGATGAGGAGTCAGAGCTCTTCTCATCACAAAAAAAAAAAAAAAAAATCAAGTACGAAATGGTAATCAACCTCTTCCCCACTGAGGAGAAGGGTAAACATAGCTCAGTAGCTTTATTCACTTGGCCCAGTGAAAGAGATGAGTGAGCTTACAAAAATATTGGTATATTTGAGTCTACGGAGCTTCCAATGTTTTGCAAAATGTTAACAAGTGGAAGAGTTCCTGTGTTTGTGTCTCTTCCCATTGCTTTAATTACAGAGATTTTTCTTTTTGTCTTACGTCCTATTCTGTCTCAATGCTCAGCTGAGGGGCAATGAGAGAAAGAAGCAACTGGGTGAAGGTATGAGATTACCCTACTGAGTGGTAACACTCTCACATGTGCTACCACTCAGTAGGCTGAGTAAAGCTACTATGTGACCACAGCTGCCTTCGCTGCCCACAAAATTCCTTTATATTGAGCTAGGTTGATTTAACTAAATTTAACTGTATTGCTTTATGCGGGAAAATATAAAAAATATTTATTATGGCACTGATAGAAGAGCCAAGCTCATATATATTTAGCCTATTCTTTCTGTGCTAACATATAATTGAGTGAAGACATGTTGTGGTGAGACCTGAGATCTGTGCCCCATGACTACACTCCCAGAAGTCTGTAAATGATACTGCACAACAGCTACAAAAAAAAGCTCTGACCTAACAAGAGTAACCTAATGACTGAGGGAGTACCCAGCATCTTGGCACAACAAAGTAGGGCAAGCTTTTCTGGCAGGAAAATAACTTAACTATTTTGTTCCAAAGAGATGAACGTGGCAGATGCAGGACTGGAGCTGAAGCTTTGCTCTGAGAAGGCAGCACTCACCTGCCTCCAGCCTGCCCTCCCTCCGAGCGTGATGTGCTTCCTCACACACCTGCCTGAAGCTCTACCAGAGCTGCCAGCGGGGTCTCCAGATGCTGGGCTTGCAGCTCTTGCAAATTTTATTGATGCTGATAAACCCTGTGCTAGGCCTTTGGGAAGTAAGCTCTGGGCATGATTGTATTGGGTTTGCGTGGCAAAATTTTGGCAGTGGGTGGGCACTACAGGGCTGGCTTCTGTGAATAGATACCCCTGCAGCCCATGATGACTCTGGTGGGACAAGCTGTCCCCCTGCAGCCCATGGAGGACCCCACGCTGGAGCAGGTGGATGTGCCCAAAGGAGTCTGTGACCCCATGGGAAGCCTGTGCTGGAGAAGGTTTGCTGGCAGGATCTGTGACCCCGCAGGGGGACCCACGCTGGAACAGTCTGCTCCCGGGGGACTGCACCCCATGGGTGGGATCCTACACTGGAGCTGTTTGTGAAGATCTGCAGCCCAGGGGAAGGACTCGAACTGCAGAAGACCAGGGAGGAGTGTCTCCCACGGGAGGAACCCCACGCTGGAGCAGGAGACGACTAATGAGGAGCTCTCCCCCTGAGGAGGGAGAAGCGGCAGAGACATCGTGCGATGAACTGACTGCAGACTCCGTTCCTCTGCTGAGGGAGGAGGAGGAGGTAGAAAAACCGGGAGTGAAGGTGACCCCGGGAGGAAGGAAGGCATAGGGACGAAGTGTTTTAAGACTTAGGTTTGGGGTTTTTTTTCTCATTATCCTACTTCAGTGTCATTGGTAACAAATTAAATTAATTTCCCCAAGCTGAGCCTGTTTTGCTCAAGGCAGTAACTGGTGAGTGCTCTCTCCTCATCCTTATCCCGACCCACGAGCCTCTCGTCGTATCTTCTCCCCACTGCCCAGCTGTGGAGAGGCAGTGACGGAGCGGCTTTAGGGGCGCTCGGCGCCCAGCCGGGATAAAGCTCACACAACGACGAGGCCAGTCATGGAATCACAGAATGGTTTGGTTTGAAAGGGCACCTTGAAGATCATCTAATTCCAGCCCTCAATAAGCGTCAAGGCTTATTTGCCACCCGACTCGACAAAAACAGCGCAAGGCGGCTTTTTCCCTCGCCCCGAGAGCGCCGTCTCGCAACACAAGCCGTCTCCGCCAAAACGCCGGCGCTCCGTTCCTCTCCCGCTTCAGCCAAGCCTCCTCCCTCGGCAGCAAAGCAGGAAGACGAAGCGGCAGCGGGCAGACACAGGCAAGCCGAGCTGGAAAGGAACGCCTTCCCGGGCGCCGCGGGCAGCGGGTACAAACAATGTCCCATCGCCCCAATGAGGCGCTCCAGCGCCGGCCCGGCCCCCGCCCCGCCCCGCGCTCCGGCCCCTCCGTCACGGGGCGGTGNCGCAGCATGGCCGCGGCGGTGGTGCGCAGGGGACCTGCGGGCTGGTGGCGCTGGCACCGGCGGGTGATGGGTAAGGAGCTGCCCCTTCCCTCGGCTCCAGTGGCCCCGCTCTGCCGGCTGGGCGGGGGAAGGCCGGGCCTCTCCCGGGGCGCGCAGCTGCCGCGCTGCCCTTGGCGGCCGCGG
>VXBQ01016510.1:6511-256034 GCA_013400175.1 Phainopepla nitens | reverse complement strand
AGTAAATGGTTTCACTCATTTGCTTAAGATAGCGTGTCTGGAAATCATCAGAGCCCACAAATGCTTCCTGTGGCAGCAGCGACATGTCTGCCGTACCTGTTACCTAGGTTTGGGCTGGTCAGTCCTCTCGGGCATTGCATCCGATTATTTTCTTTAAACTGAAGGTGGATCCAGCGGCACGTCCTCCTGTGCCGGCTCTGCAGGCGCTGGTGCTCACCTGTGTTTGGTTCATGGGCAGTGGAAGGAGCAAGCACTGCAGATGCCCTGTTGGTGCAAGCAAAGGAAGAATGTATTTGTAGAACTGGACCTAGACATTTTCCCTTTCCAGAGTCCTGACAAATCACGCATCTCTTCCTAAGTAATTTAGTTGTTGAAGTAAATGATTAAAAATAAATCTTCAGTAGTCTTTTCAGTGTCATTTTGATTGCAGTCTGTTGGTCGTGTATGTCACTCTGTCGTTAGGCTCCCAACACATAGGTGAAGGTTTTTAACTAGCAAAGTGGAAGAAGCAGATTCTTTTAAATGGTATATGGTTCTAAAATCTTGACTCTTAACAAAGTGTTTCAGGAATTACTAAATTACTTTTAAGTAGGTAATTTTAAAAACTTTGTAACTCCCCTTTAAACCTCACTTAAACTAATGAATGAAAAACGTTTGACAATTTTGGCATTACCTTGCAGTACTCTTTTTGCTCCACTGTCACTTTTCCACTAATGCTTTCTTTTTGTAGTTGCGGTTCTGATGTTGTGATAAGTAATAGCTCAGGTGCAGCAGGCATGTTGGTCTCATGCTAGTAAAGTAGAATACAGAGGACTTGTTTATGTGTTTAGTACCTTTTTTGATACCACAATTGAAAGCAATAGCTTTCAAGGAGTTTTGAACTTTCTGTTCACGGTAACTGTCAGGTATTTCTGGAAGAGCATTGAAATCCACTGTCATGGTCAATTTCCAAATGATCATGTTTAATGTAGGGCAGATGGTGGGGATCTTGTTTCTTGGTGGTGTGCATGGGTGTGAAAAGCAACCCAGCACTGGCCCTTAAAGTTGAAAAATATACAATTTGCCTGAAGACTTGAGCAGGAAACTGTAATTAAGTCTAAGGAGAAATTGTGACTCTCCTATGAAACTTCCATAGAACAGAATTTCACCCACAGCGTTTAAGGTCTGACTTAGTCAGTAGTGACTGTGCTGAAAGTACTCTTGACTCTGAGGAATGTTTATGGGATGAAGGTCTAAGCATTAAGCCTTCTTAACTGCTAAGCTCTATTGCTTAGTTTCATGTCATGGCTTCCCCATCTCTAATGCGTTTACTAACTTTGCCATTCTTCTCTTCTGTTTTGATTAGTCTGGCAGTTGGGTTTGAGTAGTGATTTCATCATCTGTCCTGAGTGAAATGCCATCCTGGTGAAGGAATTCTGCCAGCTCTGAGAGCTGTCCAACACCACAGCTTGGTTAGCAAGCAGGCTGCCTTCCTTCTCTTGCCGAATGCTCCTTGCTTACTTGGTCAGTTGCTTTCTGCAGCTGGTGCAGACCATGGTGGCTTGTTTTTTCTGTATGTTCATACTGGAGACTGTTAAATTGTCTAGGAGGAAAATAAAGAGCTGAGGGCAGATTTTGGAGGAGCATCTTGGATGTGTATGTTTGTGTATTAACCAATTGGACAGAGACTATGTAGTCTTGTGTTCTGCAGGTAGCAGGCACTGACGAAGGTGCTTCACGGAGAGGGTTTACATGACCTTACTTAAAAATATATTTTTGATGAATATGGATAAATCTCTCCTGGGGACTGCTGGGGGGGAGGTGAAGAGGGGATTAATGAATTATGGTGGCTGAGAAAAGATTTTCTGGTGAATGAAGATTCATCAGCTGAGGGAGCTGTTGATCAAGGAGGACAGGACCATGCTAGACAACAAAAATGTCCTTACAAGTAGTTTTGTTGGAGTTAATAGTTAAATAGTACTTTTGCTGGTTTAACAGTGCTTTTGCTGATGCAAGAGCTCTGTTTGAACTGTTGAATGACTGTATGCTCTGGTGCAGAGAAGCATTGATTACTAGGCAAGGATTATGACAGAAGACCTGCTGCTCAGAAGTCCAGGACATTACTTAATTAAGGGATCAGGTGTACACTTGATATTGTTTTTAGATGAAAATTACTTACTGTATGGTTTTCTCTTTAATGTTTTAGCAAGCATTTAATGAGGTGTAGGTACAGATAAAAAAAATTATGTATAAGGTGACTCTGAGTGTTACAAGATAGCATCTCTGGTTTTGATCAGTAGACCTTTACAGAGGCAAGACAAAGCAAGCGGGATGTTTTCAATGTAAAGCTGGCCAAATTTAGAGTTTTGTAATCTTCTTAAATTATTATTTTGGCAGAGTGCACTTCTCCAAATCATTGCATAACCTTTAAAAGTCAGTGACCCTGGGGCAATTTAAATTCCATTGGCAGAACTTCTAGGAGCAGAAAGATTCTACCCATGTACAGCTGGCCTCTCTGACTTGTATATTTCTTCATCTAGTTCCCTCACAGGATCTAGTTTCAGTAGAGCTTTTATAAATTACACTGAGAAGTCTGCACAAAACACGGAAGCTCACTCTTATCCTTTCTTTCAAAGTAGGAAGGAGAAAAGGGATGATGTCTGTTGTGCTTGTACCAGAACTTCAGATGCTCAATCAGTGGGAAAATCCTTCATTAAGTGGCTCATATTGAATTGTCATCATGTTTCCTTCTCCTTGTCAAATGACTTCATTTGTATTTTCTGTAAGGCCCCAAGCAAAACCAGGAACTTCAGAAGCTGAGATTACTTTGAGCCTCTTCCCATGATCCTGCTAAATCTCACATATTGGAAAAGAAGTGAAGTTTCACTGATCCAGAGAGATCAAGAATATTAATATGAACTGCAACCACCCTGATTAGGAAGCTCTTATGGGATGGGACTGTGTGGACTCTTACCCTTGGGTTACCTTGAGTCCTTTGCCATTTGGTGAATATGGTTCAAAATAAATTTTATAAAGCCAAGAATTAAGTGATATAGTTGAAATTATATTTGGGGAGTTACTTGTTTCTCAGTCCTGTTCTTGGCCAGTTAGACTCACAGTACAAGCACATTGGATTTTTTCCAGGTCTGCTGTCTGTGGTTCTACCCAGCTATTAGTCCCTTTTTGTTTGAATACAAAGAGATGTCCTCAGTTCTGCATATTATAGTGTTTGTGCAGTCAAGTATTTGCAGTGAAATTAGGGCAGCACTGGAGCTGGAATTCATTCTTGAAACTGTAACACTCGTTACTTTTGGAGATAGTGTAAAATGAAATGTAAACATCTGAAATTATCTAAACCTATCATCATTCACGTTAAAAAGAAAACTGCTTTCAGTATCTTTATATAAAGCTTGAAAAGACAATTTTTAGGTCATTGACAGGCCAGGTATTCTAAAGACAGGGTTGCAGTCTGAGCATATCTGAAGTTACTCTTCTAACAGTTGCATTTTGTTCAAGAAGAGGCATTCAAGAGATTCATAAACTCTTGCTGTTTTTTTTTTAATTAAATTGTTTTTAAGGTAAAATTCTTCTGAAATTGCAGATTAGGTAAAGTTTTTCTATTGTAGGCTGACGTTTCAAAGCAAAAAAATCTCTATTTTATCTGTATTGACCGTAAGCCCCAAATATGGTGAGAGTGTCAGAATTGGTTCTCCTCACCAGCTGAGTTTCCATAAGCATGAGGATCTGCAAGCACATATTCCCTGAGGAGAATAATGAAGACTCTTCTGGGAAAAGCCCAATTTCTTTGGAGTCAGTATAGCTGTAGCTGGTTTTGCTCACGATTAGCTTGATTTAGAGATTAATCTCTATTGCTGGTTCTGTTCCCAGGGAGGGAGAATTAGTTGCACATGGTATCAGTGATTATTTTAAAAGTAGATTCTGTTGCTCCTGCTTCTGATGTTCTGCCCTCTCTTAGAAGTTGAGTGTGGACTGGGCATTTTTCCAGCCCTGTGATTGCAGCAGGTTACTGTGGATTTTATGGTTGAAGTAAAATGGGCTCATTACCACAGGGACAGTTTCAGCAGATGCTTACACAATTGATGAGATTAGTTCGCATGTGTGATGTGGGTTTGCAGAATATCAGTCCTTAGATGTTTGAATTACACAGTTATTTTGAAACTGAGTTTGTATTACATATCAGATATTAAAAAGTGCCAACATATGCAAGCTGGACATCACATTCTGTGAAATGGAGGTTCATCTAATGGGAAAAAATGAAAGTTCTTGTCTTTTAAAACATCCTCTTTTTGGCAAATCCCCACTGTCTTAAGTGGTCATTAAAAATATGCCACACATCTAAATGTAGTTGGTTCAAGTTTAATTGAAATAATCTCTACTAGATCTGTGAACTATTTTCATCAGTTCTCTTGACCAATTTTCCTGTGTTTGAGTACGTGGAGATCTGAAGATTTTTCAAAACTGTTAATCAAATTATTTAATTTTGAAGTGTCTTATGTAACACTGGGCTATGAAAAGTTAAACCAAGATGAAGTCAGAAAGTGACTCAGGAATTGGACCACTTCTCTAACAGGTCCCAATTCCCATGGATTTGAATATGTTTCAGCACATAACATAAAGTGGTCTCTTATTCATGAACTGAGACCAAAAAATCAACAGAGACAGACAAAAGGAGAAATAATAGACTACAATGACATAAAATTTACTAGTATTGGTCAGCAAGTCGTCTTGTATCACAGCCTAACTTTTGCCATGCCTTTCTGTGGATACTGCAAAATGACAATTTTTAAGGGAGGCCTTATAGTAGAAGAATGTGTTCATTTCATGGATATTTACCTTGTGAGGAGCTGCTTTAGAGGCACAATGAAAGTGCATGCTGGCAATAGGCAAATCACTGCGGTCTAATTACCAGCTGAAGTCTTAAGGTGGGATGACAGTCATGAAAAGTCATCAAAGCAAAGCAGTCTTATGTGACATTGTAGAGAAAAAGCAGGGAAGTTGCAAAGAAGGAGTGAAAGTAGCATGAGCAAAATGTCTTTTTCAATTCCCAACATGAAGATCAAGGCAAAATTATGTCTGTTGAGGCAGGTGACCATGTTCTGAAGCAGCTGAGAACTCAGATGTGATGGATGAATCAGTGAGATTTAAGCAGATCATGGATGGGTCTTTTAGGCTGTTGTGAGTGACACGCATCACTGCTGATGTGAGCACTGATAGCAGAAAAAGATATCAAGAAAGTTTTCTGAAGGTGTTCAGTTTGAGGTGATGGTTAGATGTCCATGAGATAGTGTGAGAAAAGAAGAGATCAGGATGAAAATGAGGAGTCTACAAGAATGAGCCTAGATATGGTAGTCTGAATTATTCTTCTGAAAAGGTTACTTGGAATTCACAGAAACAAAGAAAACCAAGGTTTGGAAGCAAGGCTTCCAAAAGCCTTAAATCTTTAAAGCTAGCTTAGGTTGCCCATGATGTTCTAAGGTTGCTAGAAGGATGAAGGTTCCACAACTTCTCTGCATTGCCTGTTACAGTGCAGAACCCTTTTTCCACATCAGGGATGCTTTTCTTACTTCCACCCAGAATTTCCCTTCCTGCAGCTTTTGGCCATTGCCCCATGTCCTATTGTAGTGCACATCCGTGAAGAGTTCGGCTTCATTTGCTCTGTAACTCTTCTTTCCTCCCACTCCATAGGTAGTAGAAGACCTCAGCTTTTGCTTCTCCCAAGCTCAGCAAAGACAGTTCTCTTAACCTGTGCTCACAGGCCGTGTTCTCCTGCTCCTTGGTCATATTGATGTTTGCTGGGCTATCTGCAGTTTGATCACATCTCTTGGGTATTTGCTATGTGGAGGAGTGACTGCTTTCTTTGACCTCCTGGGTCTGCTCTTGCTAATGCAATGCAGATTGTCATTAACCTTTTGCTGCAAGGATGCACTAATGACTCATGCTCAACTTCCAGTTGGTGGGAATCCACAGGTTCTGCAGAGCTGTGAGCTGTCTAGCCAGTCAGCAGCCTGCAAAGACATCCCCTGCCCAAACTACAGGACATATTTGTCTTTGTTGAATTGCTTGAGGCCTATTTCTCCAGTCTTTCTGAATGGTAGCCTTGCCCTGCCGTTTTTCAGACATACCCCCCAGTTTGGTGTCACATATGATGTTGCTGAGGGTGCTTATATTTAATCATCAGTCATTGATGAAACTTTTAAACAGCTTCAGTATTGACCCATGAGGAACATCATGTGTAACTTGACTGTTGCTAGTCTTTGGACTGCTTATCACTGTTATTTGAGCCCAACACTCCAGACAGTATTTCTTCCTTCAGGCAGTTTTGCAGTCCAGTCCATACTTTCCTCATTTGGCTACTGGGATACGGGAGGAGGCTGTTCTGAAAGCTTTACTGAAGTCAAGGTAAATAAGATCTACTAGTATTAAGGGCTAGAGAAAGAAAGATGCTTAAAACTAGGGCTTGAAGCTCCTTGGGAAGTGGGAAGCTTTGGGCTAACTAAAGGAGTAATTTTAGATTAGTGCAAGTGAGAAACTGGGGAAGACTGACTCATAGAAACAATGAGAAGAAGACTCCGAGATGATTGTTACGGCTGATGATGCTGATTTAGGCTCTTTGTTCATTTGTTCCCTAGTTTTGACATGTAGCACTTCTTAAAAAAGCAATGGGCTCTTTTCCTGACTTATCTCAGTTTTCACTAAGCATTTTCCCAGTGCACATTTATTTTAAATTGTGCTACTTCTCTAGCTATGTAATTGCTGCAGGCATCTGTGGAAACTGTCTCCGACCAAAGTTCTCTCAACAAACCTGATTTATTAAATGTGGCACTTCCAAAACAGTGTTGCAGATGAAAGAGCATGACCATTGCTGGCTAAGAAGGAGCTTAAAGTCAGAAAGACTTTAAAATGATTAATCAAGTGTTATTGGCCTAGAGAGGATTCTTTGCTAAGCATTGAGACCTCTTTAGAGTCTCAATCCAGCTTAGGCACATTTTCTGTATGTGCACTTTAGAGCTGCAGTATTTCTGTAGTTAGTTTGCCTTGTTTCTGTCTGCTTAGTTGACACATACTTTAGTGTTTATTCTCCATAACTTTTTCCTTTGTCGTAAAGGAGAAAGTATTTTATGTAATTGGCAAAGAAATCTAGTCACTGTCAAATTGTGTTGCCTTTGGATTAGGAGTGCTTAGAGTGATGAGATAGTGATTGCAGTAGATGAATGCCTGCAATGCTGCTCCTATCCAGAATTTGATGCTCACTAACTACTAGGAAAAGGTAACTGACTGAAACTGTCATGTTTTCCACAGGTTGTAGGTTAGGCTTTATACTTCTGTCTTGATAGTATGGTAAATAGAATACAGAGGTTATTCCTGCAAAGACTTCATTGTTGTTGTTTTTTTTTTTTTTTAATACTATATTTTGTTCTAGTTTTCAGTATTTAAACTGTGGCTGCATGGCTTAAAGGATTTGCCATGATTTACTAGGGAGACTTTCATGTTTAGGTTAGTGGCTCGTATATGATTGCAGGATCAGAAGAATCTGAGAGGGGCTGCATGAAGTAAAGTGGCAGCCTCTGTCCATTCCTAGAGAACACATGCTATGTCTCATGGCTTCAAACAAAGTTGCAAATAAAGAGCCTGTAAAAACATATAAAACTGGGCTTTGCATGTCCAGTTTAGAATTTAGACACATAATAAAACACAGACAATCCTACATATTTTAAGTCTACATTTGAGCTCTTCTCGGATCTTAGTTTCAAGTACTGTATTTTTTTTGAAACGCCCAGATTTTCCTGATTACAATAATTTTCTTTGATATGTAGAAAAACATTATGGGATGGTATTTGTGGCCCAATGTCTGCTATAATTTAAGGTTTAAATTATGTACAATAGGATTCACATTTGCACTGTTTTTAAGCATAAAACTATTAAAATAATTGAAAACAGATTACGTGGTAGCTTTCATTATGTCATTGTTGTACGTTAGTCTAAAATACAAATATATTGATTTTTATTGTTTTGAAATCAGTGTGTTCTAGGACTATGGCTTCCAAAACCCCAGTTGGATTCATTGGGCTGGGTAACATGGGAAATCCAATGGCAAAAAACCTGGTAAAACATGGATATCCAGTTATTGTGTATGATGTCTTCCCAGAAGCTTGCAAAGAATTTCAAGACTTGGGTGCTCAGGTATAGTAATAAACTTTCTTTATTCCAGCAATAACTGTGTGCTGAATGGTTCCTGCATGCAATGCAACTAAATCATCTGGGTTTTTTTTCTTGGTCAAGATCACCATCAGAACTGAAACAGCACAGTGAATACAATCTGAGTCTGTGAGGTTTCAGTTAGAGCAAAAGTATGATTCTATCCCAAGTAATTTTCCTGCTGTTAGCCAGAATTGCTACCGTCTCTAGCTGTCTTTTTTTCCCCCCACTTTTTATGAGAGTAGGTTGATGGTCTGTTCTTTCACCTCCTGCTTTCTCCTGCTTCCTTCTCCCCCAGGTCTAGATGGCCAGTGGGCTGCTTTTCATCTGGTTCCTACTTTGACCTTTTCAGGTTAAATGACCCTAGTTAAAAATTCCTGCTGGCATAGCTGTAAGGGTTATAGGGACATATGAGCTTTCCTGCTGCTTCAAGGTGTAGTCCTCAGGGGCAGGGAAAAAATCTAATTATTTAAGTGCTTATGCTCTTGGAGGTGAGGAAGGATATGGTGAGAGAAGAGGAAGGAATGAAAAGGAAAAAGGAGGGAAGGAAATTGATTACATTAGGGAGCTTTACCTTCCTGTAATATACCCTGCAAGATCTTGGCCCTGTTCCAGCCAGTCCTGTTGCTTTTCTTAATCTGTTAATACCCTCAGAACCCCATTTTCTTGGGTGGTTGTGTCATTTCTATGTGTCTGTAACACATTGGAATGGTTTTGACATCCTTCAAAGCTGTCACAATTTAGACAGTTGTGGGCAGATGGATAAGTGCTTAAAACACAGAAAAAAATGAGTGCAGTGCAAAAATAAAGCTCTCATGTAACAATGTAGAGGATAGAAAGGAATTTTCCAGCAGTGGCAAAGAAATTGTAGGTAGATCTAGACAGAGGAACTGTGGGTCTTAAAAGTCGAAACTGTTAAAGCTAATTGCAGCTGTGTTAAATAATGAGGTAACATCAAGATTCCTAAAAGATAAAATGATACTACACACCTGTTAGTAATTAATTGCAGCTCCCCTTGAATAATTACAGAATCTTGGCCTTAAGTGGGAAAGTAAGCTTTTCACCTCTTTTCCTAGCTCCTGTTCCTATTTTGTTAAAGCAACCAAGACCCTAAGGCGTGAACCAGACCTGTCTTGAGTAAGACTGGGAAAATGGAAGAGAGTGTTTTGAACTATTGGTTGTATTTTTAATTCCTGTTCTGCAGTGGGATCTCTTTTCTGTACCTGCCCATGTTGATAGCTTCTTGCCTTTGTAATAGAATCCTTGGCATTCACTGCAAGACTAAATATGTGATAATAAAGGTGAACTGTAATGCCTTTAAAAATAAAGTCCAAAGTATGTTTTAAGATCATAAATCACTAAGAAAATACATGGGTAGGCTTAAATACAAATAAAACACACTTAAAGAAAATATGTGAACATAACTTCCTCTTCTTGATCTATAGGTGTAAATCCTACTCCAAGACTTTTTTCAACTCACAAGTTGAAAACTTGTGAGTCCATGGGGCCTTGTAGAAACTGCTGTAGAAGGAACATTGGGCTCTAAGGGCTGCTTTCTCTTTGGTCTGGCTGTAAGGATAAAACCATCAGGAGTGTTACAGGGGTGAAATGACCCCAAGAGACAGTAAACCAGTCAAATGTCCATTGTTTAAGGCCAGTGCTGCTACCAAGGTGTATGGCAGATGCGGGATGTTTGACCATAAACTTGCAAAATCTGTAACTCCACTTTCTTCAGCCACTGAAGTAAACAACTAGGTCATGGTACGTGTCAGAAAGTGGCCACCCACCTGCTAAAGGTGACTAGTAAGAGGAAAACTGGCTGAGCATGAGCATATGGAAACACTTGAGGAGAAACTTGGAGAAAGGCTCACACAGTGGAGTAACTGTGTGTCATGCTTCAGTTTACAGGTCTTTGTATCTGAATCCTGTCTCAGATTTAGAGCATTGAGAATGTTACTGGAGTCGCTTGATGCATAAAGCATCACAAAAATAGAGCTTTCTTTAGTGTACAGTAAGAATGGCATTTCAGGCAAACAATAATTAATTGACTTTCTGTAAATATAAGTAAAACAAAATAGGGAAGCAAATACAAGCAGATGCACGTGTTGAAGGGCAGTACCAACAACCAGCAGTAAGCAGAAAATTCTCTCCTGTCCAGTTGCATGCTGCAAAAGTTTGCTTGAACTAAAAAAGAATCAGAATACAGGCCTTGGTGGGCTGCTACTCTGAGCTGGTATAGTCTGTTTTGGTACCCAGCAATTAATATTTGGTCTGTTCTTTAAGTTATGCACATATTCTTAATGATTTCAAGTGCTTACTGTTTTATAATAGCTCTCAAATCATTCAGCTTTGTTTCTGAGACAGAAAGTCCCAAATAAAATAACGGTTTTATATGCTGCTTGTTAAACCAGGTAGGCAGATTTTTTCAGACAATATTATTCATGTTTGTTAACAGTACCAAAAGGCCAAGAGTATCTATTCCCACTTTTAATTCCCACTTTTTGCTACTTACTTCAAGGTAGCAGAAAGTTTTTCCTTTGTATGGTTGTAGAAGTACTGTCCCAGTCTGTGTACATTTTTAATCTTATTTTCTTTGTGTAAAAGGCACATTAGTATTTTGAAAGACATGGATGGAGTAAATGAATTTCTGTTTATATGACTATTGTACTGTCTTCTTTGTACCTGTATTGCTTAAAAATTGTTTAAAACTGACCAAAACCCAGCTCTCTTCTATCTATGTAGCCAAGTAGAAATTTGAGGGTGATGTACTATTTCAGCTGTGTGCCCAATATGTTTTTCAACTCCTGGTTGAAAAATACAAATGGGCCACTGAGTCTTCAGCTGCTATCTGGAGCTGATACCCTCCAAACCTCTCAGAATACTGGAGATCATAGTTTTAAGTAAGAAGATGTATATAGATTCTGGTTCCAATTTTACACTTCCTCTCTCCACCTCTAATACTACACATTGAGACTGAACCAAGCCACAGATACTCAGAACTAAAGACTAAGGTGTCATACCTCTTTTTAAAGAGATAGTCTCTCTCATCTCCAGGGAGGCAAGTCATAAAGTCAACTGATTAAATATAGAAGGTTTGCTGCTTATAATTGCCTCGTTTATTCCTGCTAACCTTTGTCCTTTAGGCTAGAGCATGTTTCCTTTTGTAGCTGTGTGGTATGCCAGATGTTTTGTGTGGTATTAACTTATTCTTTCAAAACAAAATCTGCATGTTTCTCAGTCCCATCTATGCCAGTTTCTTTGCAATTTTTTCCCTAAGAGCTTTGTTCAGTAACTATATACAGTCTTCGCTTCTTTTGTTCAGAAGTCAAATAAAAATCAAGAAGTTTCTTATGTTGTATCCCAGAAGTCTTTCAAGGTGTAGTTCAGCATTTAATACAAATGACTGAAATTAGATTTGATGCTTGTGGGCTAAAGATAAAAGAATAAGCTGTATGTTTGTTGCTATTTTCCCTGGGCTATGAATGTGTTAACAGTGCAATTTTAAAGAAATAATTAACTCAGACCAGTACTGGACAGAAATCTTAGTGCTAAATGCCTTCCAAGTCAAACTCACAACTTAGCTGTCAATATGTCATTTGTTGTGTATGTATCTTAAATACTATACTGCTTGCCTTTCAAAGTGAACTTCAGAAGGGTAATATACTTTTCAAGTTAGGTATGGTTATTTAACAACTAATAGCCAATAATATATATTGAAAATTGTTCAGATCTTTTTCATGAAGGATGCTTCAGCTTATAAAAAATTTTTCAGTTTTAAAAATGCTAATTGTAATATTGTGAGAAACATCAGTTAGTTTATCTGATTTCTTTTAAGGTGAGGCTCAGAGGTGCATCAAGTAATTTTTTTATTTTTTCATCGGTCTTCATCTTTTTCAATGCCATATATAAGACAAGGAAAAAAGTGAGACTTTTCTGATCCTTTCATGTTGTCCTCCTCAGAAACATTGTAGAGCAATATTTTGTATAGATGCAGGGTTTGTAGTTGAAGATTCATTAATGGGTTGATGGGATGAAAGCATATTCTCTTCAGCAGATGTTGTGGAGGAATTTCTATGATAGGAGATCCTTTTAATTTTTTTAATTTTTCTGTTACTGGATCCAAATAACCAATATTTTCATTAGGAGAGCAGTTTTTCATGTGTTTTAATCTTTTACCTAGCTTAGTTGTGACCAGTGAATACTAAAACCAAACTCATCAAACATATCTGACATCTCTTTTTCAGGAAGCGTGTAAGCTTATATTGTTTGGGTTTTTTTCTTTAAAAGGTAACAGAATCCCCAGCAGACGTAGCAGAAAGAGCAGACAGAATTATTACCATGCTGCCTTCTAGTCCCCATGCAAAAGAAGTTTACACAGGAGCAAATGGAATTCTAAAGTAAGACATTTTTGTAGTTTGGAGAATTTCCACTCATACTCAAGGTTTGTCTGATGATTGCTGTTGTTGTAAGTCTTCCTGTGCCTTCAGGGCACTTAATTCAATGTTCTCTGTTGTGTCACTATTGATATTTCAAATTATATGAGTTCTCTCATACAGTGCTTGCTTTTGAATGGCTTTTGGCTTAAGTCTTAATTTTATTTTCAGTAGAATAATAATTTTTGTGCATTTCAGGCAACTTAACTATTATCTGCCATTTCAGTTGCATGGTTCTTTTGCCATAATGAAATGTTCTACATTCAAATACAACTAGAATATTTGCTGGCAACAATTATTTGCTCAAATACTGTTTTCTTTAACTTGGAGTCCTCTAAATTAAATGTTCTGAAGAGACACCATTGTGTCTTGTGGTGTTAAGTGTATTAACATAGAAGGGTTGACAAGACTTTCTTGATTTCTAGTCTTGTTATCTGTTTATTACACAAAAAAAAACCTTAAGATTTTGTTTAATGTGAAACTGCTTTTTAACTTTTGTGGAGGGATTTCCACTGAGCCTTAAATCCATAGTCTGCAGAATTCTAATGCTTAGAGTTTTTGAACTTGCCAAATCAAAAGATAAATAGAATTTAAAAGGCTGTTCTGGCTACGTGTGCGCTGCTCCTGGCAGGCTGACTAAGGCTACTGGATACCTCTGAGGATCATGTAGGCTCTCACAGCTATCCAGGTTAATAAGGTAAAGGAGAAAACATACAGAAGACAGAAGTACAGTAGATTATCAAAAAACAATTATGCCTTTTTAGGTATTGATTGTAGAATATTAAGATGCAGTGATAAGAAAATGGAAGTAGAAGAGAGGGATTTCTGTTGCTCTTGCTATATAGGAATAATAGTTGCTTCTTTCCCTTACTGTCTGTAGTTTAATTCCTCATAAGGCAGGACTGAGCAGATTGAAGTATCAGTAGCTTAGACCCTTCAGGGAAGATTGGTAATTGTATCAGCCCCACAAAGCTCAGGAAGCAGCTGTGGGAGAACTGTACCCATGATGGCAGTGGTTTGAAGTACGATTGGCAGTACTTACTGATACACTACAGCCACTTAATCTCTTGAGTGCATAGGTGGGGAAAATCCAGCAGGAAACAGAGCATGTGGAAAGCAGTCCTATGCTGCTGCAGTTTCTCAGCCTCTGCATTAAGAGAAGAAAGGGTAATTTGACAGTAGTGAATGATTGTGGCTCTGAGTGACCTGGTCCTTGCTGACTGGTTTGATTTTCATAATTTTCTAAAGCTTTTAAAGCTTTACAGACAAAAACGTTAATAATGTGAAGAGTTCAAAGGTTGAGTTAGTCATTCCCCTGTGTTACCAAGGAGCCTGTGCCACCATGCCTTCTTCTGAACATGAGGGGGGATGATGTAGTGCCTTATCTGCTGTGCTGGTTTTTGGTTGCCTGTGTTCTAACTAACTGCAGCAGCACAAGGGACGAGTTTTGTGTATGTGGCACTGTTAGAGTCTGGAGTTCCAGTAGGGTCACAATGTATGTCTACGTTGAGAGACTATTTCCAGCAATCTGGGTAATTCAATTAAGTGAAATCCACTGTACTGCCAACAGCATGCAAGGTGCAGTGGATCTCTTTATCTGCCATGAGTGGCTTTAAATGGGACACCTTTTTATGGCTGAAAAATTCTGGTGTTTGATTTCATGGTGATTGCTGGTCAGGTGGACTTGAAATCATGGTGCAGTTCAATGGAAGGAGGGATAAAAATCAACTTTTTTTGTTATGAAGGGCAAAAAAAATTGAAATTTTTTAAATTTCAAGAATTTTATTATACTTTTTAATCAGATATACAGCTTTCTGCAATCTACAGTTTGAAATACATGTTTGCCTAAATGTACTGGCTATCAGTGGGAAAACATTTTTCTCCGTGCTTCTGTTCAAATCTTCCCTGGGCTTTTGTGGTTTTAGTTATGGTCTTTATATAGAACAAACTGTAGAATGATTAAAAGAATGCAATGAAACCATTCGGATGTTGTTTTATATAGAATATATATAGAATATATAAAGAACATATTGTTGTTATAGATTAAATTTCAGGCTGTATCAACAGTTGCTTACAATGCATCTTAAGTGATCTGTATATTATATAATAGTAGTGTAATGGAAGATTTTCCTAGTGCAACCTTCTTGTGTAATTTTTTTTTTAATAGTGTTTAAGAACATCCTTTTTTGTGTTCGGCTTTTATTGGGCTTTAAGTGGTTCAAAACTGCAGTAAACATACTCAGCAATATAAATACTGAGCAGATCTTGTTCAATAATGTTTAAAACTTCATGTTTACTAGTGTAACAAAAAATGTCTGCACATTTGCCATCCTGATGGAAGCCAGTGCCATGGTAATAGTTGCAAATATCTTCTGAAAATAATAACGATAATGATAATAATTATAATAAATCTTTATTTTAGGAAAGTGAAGAAAGGTTCATTGCTAATAGATTCCAGCACTATAGATCCAGCAGTTTCAAAAGATTTAGCCAAAGCTGTTGAAAAAATGGGAGCAGTCTTCATGGATGCCCCAGTTTCTGGAGGTAAGTCTTAATTAGCAGTTTACCTCATATTGGACAAGTTATCTCTTTGTTTGCAGTTTCAGTCACCAATTTGTACTCTTGTTGCTGTAAGTTACTTTTCTTTGCTATATGTACAGTATTCTGTTTTGCTGTTGTTGTTGAATTGCATTACAGATATGTATGTTATTACAGGAGTATTTTTAGAATTTAGGAGTATGCTTTTGTGTAACACTTGGAGAAACAGCCTTCTTGGAATATGGTACAATGGTCCATAATTTAACTTCTCCATTTAATTTAACTTCTTTCATAAAGTTGCATTTTTATGCAGTTATTCACATTCGCTTAGCCTCCATCTGTTTTTTCCTGTTGGGGAAAAACTGGTTGTCATTAAGCAGTTCCATTGCTTTTTCATTATTTAAAAAGGAGATAACAAAACGAGGAATATAAGATTTCTTTATCAAAAGAAAACAGAGATTTGTCTGGTTTTATAACAGTTGAAGAATGTAGGTGATAATTGTCTATTCTTAAAAGTTGCTAATTATTGATCTCTGAGTATGTAGTCTCCTGTAAGAAATAATATAGAGCAGGGATGACTTCTCATTTTGTGGACAGAGGAGAGTAGAAACATAAAATTAATGTTTTAAAAACAAAACCATAACTGATCATTTCTATTGTTGAATTCTTCTCCAAAACACTTGGAATTAGAAGGTGAAGAAACCTCATTTTATGTGGGAAAATCTTGAGGTTTTTACAATCCAGTCTAAAAAATTAATGTAACTGGCATTTTGAGAATTCTTTATTTTCCTGATAAGTGTCAGTGATGAGCAAAAACTAACAATCTTTTTGATTTTCAACTGCAAACTAAGGTAGGATTTGACTACATACTAGAAGCCAAAATTTTCATCCAAATTCTGTTGTGAACAGAAAGTAGGCAGATCCAGGTAGGTGATATTGAAGAATATAATAGAGAAGACAAGATTCCTGCTTCCCAGCCAAAATGTTAGTTCTGTTTTATAAAGCTAGATAGCTAATCAGCCTGAGAAGAAAAACCACAGAAAAATTGTATTGTGGGCCGATTTTATATCTCTCTGATCTTTTTTTTTAAACACAGCATGACTTTCTGCTTATCAGTTGGGCAATTCTGACCTACTTCGATGTTGTTTTCTTCAAACCCTTTCTGCCAAGTATGTTATTGTCCTGAAGGAATTATTTATCTTTTAGAAATGTGTGTAATTTATTTTCACCTGTAAGTTTTTGGTGTAAGGCTGACTATAATTACAAAGAAGAAAAGGAAAAGTTTGATTCTGAAAGAACTTCAGCTGTTTAGGGGGTTTTGTTCCTTGAGAAAATGGTAAGGCAAAGACAGAGTTAATATGGTAATGTATAATTGACTGGTATGAATACAGATGGCTTTTTTGGTGTAAGTGGTTTATCTGAATGCAAATAATAGGGTGACTAGTATCAGTTAGAGATTGAGGGATATCCTGATTAGGGGGGAAAGAATAGATTTAACTTTCTGGTCGTTAATATATTGGTGAAGCCCTCTGAGTGCTCTGGACAAATCATGTTTAAAGTGGGCACTTGCTAGAAATGTGGAGAAGTCTGTTGGAAAAAAACCTTTAATGTTATGCTTTCTTATTTCCATCTTTCAGTACCTAACACATCAAGTCTTTGAGGTATTTTTATATGTCCTGACTGCATTGCTGGCCTTCAGACAAAACACTAAATGGAGAAGTATGCTTGGCTCTCTAGAAATTGGCAGGCACTCTGCTGTTGCTGTGCAATGCAATAGAGTTGGCAGGAGTTTCAAGGCGGGTGTTTGTAGGACATAGGGAGGAGGAAGAGAGAGCAGCATGCTTGAACTGCCCTCTTTAGAGCTGTCTGTTTACTAGCTGTTATTGGCAGACAGCTCCACTTGTCTTTTTTGGTATTTGGGTGTTGCCTGATGTTAACATTCGTCTGCACTGTGAACAAGTTCACAAACTGAACAATATTTTGAAAATTGCTTGGTCTGTAAACCCTAGAGAGAGAGAATGGTGATTTTAATCCCGTCCTGACATTGCAAATGAAGAATCCTTGTGCACAGCATTAGGGCCAGATTTTAGTGGCTTTGCAGCCTTACCCCCAAAAGATTCTTTCTCTTGATCTTTTTCAGATGGGCCTGCATGCCAACTTTGTAGTGGTGTCTTCTTCATATGATTGGCCTACAGCATTTACTTGCAGCTTACAGTCAGGACCCATTAAGTAGAAGTTGATGAACCAAGTCACTATGGTATTATTTTGTATTAAGTGACTTCAGAAAATACTTCTCATCCCCATAGCTGCATACAGATTATGCTGCTAATGCTGTCTAGAGATAGCAATCGCTTTAGCCTGGGATTAGGATCTCTTGCAGGTCCACATGAGAAAGTTGTGTCATGGTTCCCAGTGCTGTCCTGGTTTGTGACCTCTTTGTGAGGGACAAACAGGGAAACATCTTCAAAATCCATGGTTTGGGGTTGTTTTGTTTTGTTTTGTTTTATTTTGTTTGTTTAGTCTAGACAGGAAAATTATCTCTTTGTAAAAATCAGGTTCTTCATCTTTGTATGTATAAAAGTATTTTAAAGCACACATTATCACAGAAGCATATTTAAAACTGACTTCTGTTGGCACAAGATACTACTGGCTAAGTACAGAATCTAAATTTAGCCTTCAAGAATTGTGTCAAATTTGTCCTCCCACTGATTTCAGAAGTATGATACAGATTCTCACCTCGTAATCCGAAGCTAACTTCACTAGTGGCTTCACTGACACTGCTGTAATAGTTCTCTCTCCTTAACTCAGTATACAAGATACTGATTTCCTAAAGTTTCCTTATTTTTTTTCTAATGTAATTCTTTCTATGTTGTAAGCATTGTTAGTGTTCAGGTACAACCTTTTCAACCTTTTTCCCCTTCCACTGACTGGTAAAATTATATCGGTTCTGTATCTGTTCAAAATACATTGTACTGCGTTCTACTGGAACTTCACAAAATGATGTGACAACTTGATTTGTTTTTCTGGTTTTGGAGGTATGAAAAAAATTTTCAACTCTTTTGTAAATCTGGTTCTTTAAGATGTGATAATGAAACTTTGGATCTTCCTCCTCACTGTATCATTTAGACAAGAGAGTTAGTCAGTTAAAAAGTCAGACTGCTAATTGTTAATAACAGCTGTCATATAGAGAACTGTAATGCTAAAATGGTAATAAAGACTAGAATAAAAGATTTTTTTTTTTTAGAAACTGTGCGTTGGAGGTGGCTAGAAGAGGTTGTAGTTTCTATTTCAGCTGTCATTTCAAACTGTTTCATCTTATAGTACTGCTTCCATAAACTTCAGCTAATCATTAAGTGATGGAAACAGTAGTAGTAGTAACACTGACAAGTTAAGACTTCAGGTCACTAATAATACTGATTATCACTGAAAATGTAAAATATTGAGGGGTGCTTTGCAGACTTATTCCCTGCATGGATAGATCTCTACTTAATATGGAGCAAAGAAAAAAATTATTAGAAACACTCTGAAGGTATTTTATTTTATTTGTTTTATTTCAAAGAGCAGTATATTTCAGCTTTTTTTTTTCCTTAGAAAGGGCACCTTATTAAATTAGGAGAAGCGGATTATGTGTTTCTTCTACTTGCACATTGAAGGCACTTAGTGCTGTGCCTTTTCCAAGGGAAGCAGAGGAGTTAAAGCTTTATGCACACCAGTGTTTGCAAAGATGATTTGAAAGACACTTTCAGACTAGACTAAATAATAGGAATTAAGAATGAGTAGTTCAAACATTGCATCTCTTAGCTTGTACATTCTGTTGTAATAAAGATGCATGATCAATATCTTTGCCAGAATTAAATTGATTTAATAGACCTGTCTTCATTGAGGAGCATTTGTAGAGCTACTTGAACTGGCTTCATTAAGTTGTGTCTGCTTTGTTTCTTTAGCTTTGTGCACCTTTATAGAAATGCAATCTTAGGACTTTATGGGAGTGGGAGAGTTGGTGGGTTAATTCAACGTCTCTCATTTGAGACATGTTGTATTTTTTAATAAACACAAAGAATAAAAGAAGGAATGTCCTAAATTCAGTGGTGTAGAGGTTTGGTGTGGTTTTGGCTTTCTGGTCTGGTAATGCAGTGATTAGATCTGTTAGGATCCTTGAAATACTATAAAGATGGAGCAGGTTCATGAATTTAGAACTAACCATTCTGACCTATCCCCCTCAATAGCAGGTGTTCTTGTTGGTAAAGAAAAACATCTAAAGGCATAGTAGTATTTACTCCATTATTGTTTCTGGATTTATGTTGTTATGTTTTATTTTTAAAGCCTAAATGTGTGTGCTCAGAGTGACCACAATGTTCTCTGTGTTCCTGCTACTGAGCATAACACTTTTACCTCACTTGCTTTGCTCTTCCTCAGTCACTACATGCCTTGTGTAAGTTTTTTCTTTCCTGACATCTTTCTTAATTTCTCTGTTTACATTTTTTGCTGAATGTATTTGATCATATTAATATTTTGCAAAGTCTGTGATCTAGGGATGGTAGTAGAAATTAGAGTGTACAACCTTAATACTAAAGGTAGTGTGGAAAAATTACTGAGGTATTCTGAAATAAAGATGAAGGAAAATAATGCAGGAAGTAACTGATGACAAAAAAGGGTAGAATTGGCTGAACTGATTTAGGGAAGCTGAAATGAGGATGAAGAGCTATTTTGAAATCTGAGATGCTTAAAAAAGCTTCTGATTTCTAATAACTTATGATTTAAATTATATAACAATACTTGTTTGTCAAAATAAAGCTAGTTTAATAAATCTATTTTGTTGGAGAAAAGAAAGAACTGAAGATCTTGAAAATCTTACACATTGGTAAATTGTGTATTTTGACACAGGGAGGGAAGGAAGTACAAACCCTGTGCAAATATCACTATGTTGGCAGCAGCTGCTGTTTCAGAAGAGTTAGGTAGTATATTTACTTATGTGCTGACTTTGCAAGGCTATTTTTCTTCTGTAAGTCTATTATACCTTTTGCGTTCTCTATAAAATAAAAGAAAAGAAGGCAAGGAGGAATAAACAGATCTGTTGAGAGTATCATCTAAAAATGCTCACTGGGGTGGAGACAAATATCCTAAATGACTAAAAGGGTGGAATAAATGATTTTATTAAAGCATATTGTATATTTTGGCAATAAAATTGTGTGTAGTCTGGCCAAGTAGTGACCAATGTGCGGAGAAACATATCTGTCTCCATTTATTCGAAGGTGTAAAGATGAGTTATTCAGGCTAGCTCAGTGGGATATAACCAGGAATAATAGGCTGGAAATCATTAAGGAAAGAAAAATGCGTGCCGTGTCTACCAGGAAAAATGTCCTAACTACATTCTTCATACACTGTGGAATAATTTCCAAAGGAGATGGTTGAAGCCAAATATCTCAACATGCTTTAAACTGCACTGGGCAAAGTGCTAGGAACTATTCTGTAGGGAAAAATCTACGACTGGCAGGAGGATGGCTACATGATCTAATCAGTCTTTTCCATCTCCAGTGTCTACAATCCTGTTGTATTCTCACACATGGTGTTCAAAAACAGTTAAAGGAAAACTGTCCAGATGGAAGTTAGAAATCCCTGTGGCACTCTTTGAAAAAGAGTAAGGAATAACTGCAGAGTTAGAGCCAACATTCCTTCTCTCAGTAAAAATGGTTCTAATATTCACGGCTGCATGTGAGCTGTTACCACATTCCTAATAACTGCTCTGTTTGTTTGTGGTTACTTTAATGCTAGTATCTGCCTCTTCCTGTCAAATGTTCTGAGATACTCAGAGTAAGAAAGATCTGTAAATGCCAGCCTGTCATAAGTCCTAGGGAATAAAAGTTAATTTAATTTCATTTTTTAATTTTTGATTGCTTCTGCTAGAGAATGTTTAAAGTTAAGGGGTTGCAGGTGGTGTTTGGGAATGTTTCTGGAATGAAGTGATGACTTTGAAGCTTTCTACAAAGTTTGTTTTGGTTTTAAACATCCATGGGCTTCTTTTTCTCTCTTTCTATTCTTTCAATGGAGTGCCTTGTTCAAAGCGTGTATTTTTCATGTAGTCAAAAAAACCTAGCGTGATTCCTGTGGTTTTGGGACAGTGGGGATGATGAGCGCCAGACCTTAATAATCCCCTGACTCCATAGGAGTCCTGACTCTGCACTGTGCTCAACGTGGATGGTGCACATGTGAGTAGTGAGCCCAGCACCGGGCGCACCAGAGCGGGGAGTCCGAAGGGGACGGCGCCGCCCAGAGCAGACGGGGAGAGCCCTGTGCCCGCGCGGTGGCCATCAGCACGGGCACAGCCCCACCAGCCACGAGCATTGCAGGTGCTGCCAGGGAAAATGCACTTTTCCCTGAATCTTAATAAAAAGTAGTTGTACTTGTAATTCAGTCTCGCCTTAAACAGATTTTCTCAGTCTGTGTGTGGAGTTCTTGGTTTTCTGCAAAAAAAAAAAAAAATCCAGAGAAACCTGACTAAGTGGTTTCAGCTGGGATAGAGTTAATTTTGTTCCTAGTAGCTGGTACGGTGCCAGGTTTTTTTGTTTTAGAATGAGAATAAAGTTGATAACACGTTGATGTTTAGTTGTTGCTAAGTAGTGCTTACTTCAAGTCAAGGACTTCAGTTTCCCAGCTCTTTCAATAAGGAGGTGCACAATGAGCCAGGAGGGAGCATTGCCAGGACAGCGGACCTGAAAGGGCCAAAGGGTTATATTCCATTGCACATAACGTCATGCTCAGTATATAAACTGGGGGAATTGCCTGGGAGGGGCTGATTGCTGCTCAGGAATGGGCTGGACATTAGTCACTGGAGCAACTGTATTGTGCATCACTTGTCATTCTTGGGTTTTATTTCACTCTTTTTGTTGCCTCCCTTTTCATCACCATTTTATTATTGATTATTATTATTGATATAATTATGTTTTATTTCAGTTATTAAACTATTCTTATGCCAACACATGGATTTTACCTTTTTTTATGTTTCTGCTCTCTACCCCACTGGGGAAGGGTGAGGGGTGAACGAGTGAGTGGCTGCATGGTACTTCTTTGCCAGCTGGGTTTAAATCACAACACTTATTTAAATGAACTAGACCACTGAAGACATGGCCCAACATAGAATTACATGTTCTATTTTGTTTCTTATTCGTCAAGGGAGATCTGCAGATCTTACACTAGACATGTGGAAAGAAACATTAACATCCTAAGTGTCTGAACCTTAGGACACATCTTAAGTTTAAGACACATTTGTGCAAACTGCTCTGTGTTGAAGAACATTCCTTTGAAGGCCCTTTAAACACTTAAACTAAAGGAGCAAAAAAGAAAAGAAACAAACCCACATGGAGTAAATTTTGCAGGCAGGGACAGCTAACCTTGTCTTATAGTGCAGGCCTTTGAAAGTAAATCACTTGTTGATCCCCTAAATAGCTGAATCCAGGATGAGTAGGAATGAAAGCTGATCTTCTACTGACCCCCATCTGCTAACATTCTGGGTTCCTTGTGTTTCATTTTTAAAGTCATAGTGATCAGTTGGCCAAGTACTGGATTTTTTTATGACAATACTATCCTGTGATCTGGAGCCATTCTAAGTCACTGGATCATTGCAGAATGTTGTCTTGTAGTAGGGGACATTTTTATGTTTCAAAAAGCATCTTAAGTTGTGCAAATAAAAAGAGGGAGAATGTTCTATCAGAGGTAATCCCTCTGCACTTCAAACAAATACCTGAAAATTATTCCATATTTGCAGTGTTTAGTGCAGTACTGCCCATTGTATATTCAATTCAGTAGCTTGAGCTTTTGTCCTTAGCAGAACAGCTCCTGGTTAATCCACAGGGAGCGCACAGAATTACCAAGATTTCCTGATTCTTCTTCCTTCAATCACATTTTAGAAAAACATGGTTTGTACCATGAAATAAAAAAGAGGGAAAGAGTATTGCCTTTTACCATTAAGAAGCATTTAGAATCCAGCTGTCAGCATACAAACTGTTCAAATGTTCACCTTTCAATTTGTCCAATAGTACTTAGTCCTGTTGGCTCACCACTTCAGTCTACTGAAAAACGGAGGACAGAGGACAGTCTTGCAGTTCCAGAGATGAAGAAGAGTTTTTAACTACAGTTCTCTTCATGCCAAGCACAACATAGGACCTGAAGTGGGGAAAAAAAAATATTTACCTATAATTTTAACCCTAAAAATTTGGTTCTTATTTTAATTCCTCTAGTTTTGCTGGGACGCGTTGTGTGGAATTTCCTAAACCTTATACAGTTTTAACCCCTATCTGTTTGTAAGAAAAATTTAAGAGATGGCTTGATGGGAACAGAGTAATGCATAGAAATGTTACTCTGATGCCATACCTTCAGTTTCTATTCCTGGTTCTGTAAGCAGTTGTGTTTTAATTATTCTGTGTTGTGGAATAATGTTAAATTATTTGTGGTAAAGTGGAGGAGCAGTGTGAAACACTGTGGAACACTTTATTAAACTCTACATATTTTAAATCCTCATACTGATTTGTTAGTATCCCAGTCTGTTGTTTGTCCTCTGGTAAACTAATGGGATTAGGGATTTTTTTTTATGTGAAGCTTAGCACGTTGACAGGAATACTAATCTGACAAGCAATTATTATCCATTTGCTGTATTTAATGAGTTTCTGCAAACTAAGATCCTAGTTACTCAGTAACCATATAGTTTAACCGTACACAGTCAGAAATGTGCATTTTGGCTGTCATTTTGTTTTCAATCCATGTTTCCATTGCTTTCTGAGAATGTATGGTGGGAATGTGTGGCTTGTGGCTCTTAGAGTGTTTGCCACAGGGAGTACAGGGAAAGTCACTTTGACTTCTAGCTTTGGCTGAAGAGCATTCTACTTGTGTTTCATTTGTGTTAGATTTCTTGGGTTTGCTTAAAATTGTGGATTTCATTATGAAACTAACATGGAGGTAATCTGTAGAGACATGACTATACATAGTTAGCTGTTCCAACTTGGTTGATTTTTGACATCCAGCATTTTTCTGATTAAACTTCTTCCAGAATTGCTACAATTGCTAGTAGTCTGAAAGCAGTATTTGGTAGCAGCTAGATGCTTTTTTGTCTTGAATAAGGCATTTTATGTCTCATGCACAGGAAGAACAGCGATTTCCTTCCTCTTTTAAAAGTTGAAGGACAGCTGGAGAAAGGAATTTTCAGTCGGTTATCAGCATGTGAAACGTCGTGGTAGAGCCCTATGCAGTTAGAGTAAACTAGGAGTGTGTCTAACTTTCTTCTTTCTGCAGATGCTCATCTTAGGATTTATATTAGTGGGGAGTTAGGGGTGATGCTGGGGCAGTGGCAGGGTTTTGTAGCGGAAGCACTAAATGAGAAACTGATGTGAATTTGGCAAGCAGGAGAGTTTCCTGAGATAGAGCATCCTCTTAACAGCCTCAGCCTGAATCTTGGCTGCCTGGAGGGCTCCCACCCTGTCCAGGATGGAAGTTCCTGCAGAGAGCCCTAATAGCATCCCTCACTGCCTCAACAAATCGTGTCAAAGCGTGGGACTTAACTGCTATGAAACAATGCGATAAATTCTTCCCAGGACCAAAATGATCATACTTGATCACCTAAATGCATCATTGCAGTTCCAGAGCAAGTGGGACTATAGAAAAGCATTTCTATTAGTAGTGCAACAACTGGCACACCTATTAAAGAACGTGGTTAATTGGTTACTGTTTGGTCACTGGTACTTTTTTTCCCACTGTATTAATATGTTTAGCAATTCTTAACACTAAATGTGACTATGTGCATTTACTTCGTATGTTGTTTTCTTTAGTAGACAATTACAGCAGTCTTGAATGGAGCATTTTTTTTGGTTATTGGGGTAAAGGAATCTTAGGAGATTGAAACAGTAGGCAGCAAAGCTTGTTAAGGAGGTTTTTATTTTACAAGCCCTCAAGAATTCAGAATATGGCTTGCTTACTACTTTAAAGAGTCCAAATGTCCTTATAGACTCCATTTCAGAGCCAGCATCAAATCTATGCTATACTTGTCTAAAAATCCAAGCGTGCACTCTTGGCTGTTACTGTTTACTGAATCAGAACCCTACTGTTTCTGCTTGCACTGTATCTAATTTATCGTAAGTGACCGCAAAAACTAGAATTATTTATATGTTGGCCCCTAACAGCTCCACTATAGTTAAGGGTCTGTTGGCATTTCCATTATAAACCTTCCTTTGAGAGGTTTATAACTTGGTGGTTTTACTTTTGCTTCAGGCTCAAATGTGCCATTTTCATCTAAGCACAAATTCTTCTACAGAATTTCATTTAAATCAGTTTGGCCGGTATTTATTTTAGAGTGTGTATGTTGGGGAGTGGAAGGGAGCACACTATTTAATTTTGGTTTCAGAAACTTTTTGGTCAGACTATATAATGAAAGAAAAATGGTGCTTTTTATTTGATTTTGTAGAGACTTTAACCTTCCTTGGATGTGTTGGAGTTACTAAGCCCATGCCTTTTCAGGTCTCTGCCAATGCTCACATGCAATTGTATCCACTCCCACTCGTCCCCCCACCCATCTCGCCTGCCCCTGCCCAATGACATGTTTTGAGGAAGCATCCCCAGGCTTCTGGCAGAGAAAGCTTTTTTGGGGAAGTGGATGAAGTAACATACAATGGGTGTCCTGTTGAGAGGCCTTAGGCCAACCAGTCCAACTGAGGAAGCAGATGGAGCTTAATTGGAAAAAGACGGGCTGAGTGCAATTGTCAGTCAAATGTAACCCTATGTGGTTAAGAGTGGCATTTCCTATGGCTCTGCCATTTCTTGTGGGATCTGTGTAAATTACTACTTGGGTGCAGTAATTCTCAGAGTCTAAAAGTGGTGTGAGTTGCCGGTTTTCCCTTGCTCCTGAATGCTGAACCACAGAGGATTTCAACACTTTTTAAAGTCAGAAATTCTTGCCATAGTGCTCTATTATTACGCTAATTAAATTATTGCCACACAAATAATAGGTATCTATAATGTTTCAGTACAAATCATAGTAACAAAGTACCACTGTTCTTTTGCATAGTGACTTAAGAGTACAAAGAAGGGCAATGGTGTACAGAGAGGTAGAAGCTTTTATTAGACCAAATAATACAGCTGAAAATAGAAAACAAGTTTCTGAGTCAGTTCTTTCACCACATTACACAAGAAGCAGTAAAGTACAATAGTGTTTGTTGGTTTTTTCCTTTGCTATTGAATTACAAGAAAAAGCTAGTCAATGGAAAACAAAGTAGGGAGAGAATATGTGGTTTGGCAGCCTCTTGTGTACTTGTCCTTTTGGGATCTTTTTATTTCAGGTAATTCATGCAGAATACTGATTGGACAGACAGGAAATGAAAATGCTTTGTTATATTTTGTCTTCTGTTTTATTAGCAAAAGGTAAAAGGGAAGCATGAGTAGAATTAATTGTGGCAGCAGATAGAAACAGCTTTTTGCACCATAAAACATTAGATCCCACTGAAGTATTTGAAAGTCTTCTCCATCTTGCTTTGTTTCCTCTGTCTTATTCCAGAGGTTAATGAATTCATAGGTAAGACATTCCAAATCTTAAATGTTTTAGGGACAACTAATTTTCAATTTTATTGGTCTATTTTTAGTTTGTTGGTAGTAACATTTAAAAGCACAGAAAACTCAAAGTTTATTATCTATTAAAACCTGTTATTTTCAGCTTTGGAACCTGGAAATAGAAGCTTAAATAAAGAGCAAATGTCACAAGACGTGTGATTAGTTGATCACAATCAAAACATGTTTTAATAACGTTTTCCCTCGTATCTCTTTATTGCTAAGGATCAAGAACTATTATGCAGTTCAGGCAAAGAAAATCATTAGAAATACCTTAATAGAATGCATCTATAAAGCTCAAATTCAGCACAAAACACTTACATATCTGCTTAAGTCTGTCCAATTGAATGGGAATTTAGTGCAAGAGGTGTGTCCTTGGTATCTGTGAAGTGTCTGTGATGTAATCTCTCTGTTTTACGCTACTGAGCTGTTGTCTTCCAAACTCCAAGGTTGCAAAGCACTGTGTAGAGCTGACATCCTGGGCATGACTTGACTGGGCTTTTAATGCAACTATAAGCTAATCCTTTCATTTATTTGGCAATATTCTTCATCCCCAACTAAACATAAAGGATTTTTTAATTTGATGTCAGCTAAGTTCAAGGTTTTATTGTTTGCTATTTCCAGCAGCTTACCTTGTTGATACATTATTTAAACCCTCTTGAAATATAACTTAGTACAATGACTTATACTCCTGTCATGGAAATGGGATTGTATTGAGTTAAAATATTTTATGGTTATTTTCAAAGTGCATCTGCAAACATGACCTTGAAACAGAACTAAGTATTTAGGCTTTACAAATTGTTATGTTTCATTACTTCTCTATTTCTCTATCTTTGGCGCAGCAATGGCTGACTTGCTTTAAACTGTGTCACTCACTTCCTAACCTTCTAATTGAAGCAGAAATAATGTCCATTTTTCTTCTCCCATCATCACTCTAGTAGGAATATTGCTGTTTCTCATGAGGCCACAACTGGGAGTGAGCATTCTTGAATCTCTGTCACTTTATTCTCTATCATCGTCCACACTGGTGGTAAAATAAGCCACATTTTCTAAATTCAAGGTGTTGCTCTGGATTTCATATGACAAAATATACAGTATTTTGGTGGGAGAGGAGAATTGGAGAAGGTTTATTATCTGAAAGGTACTTTTCTGTAAGTACGTGGCCTGGATCACAGTTTCAGAGTGTTCCTTTATTGATGAATGGCTTTAGCAAAGAGTTTTAACTGTTCCTAGTGCTGGTGTAGGTTATTGAAACCAATGACATTTTGCAACTTTGTCAAGAATTACTGGAATATGCTCCTGTAGTGACAGCTCTTACTAAGAAGGTAACTACCTTCTCCTGGTCACCTCTGTCTGTTCCTTCAATTGGATCTGAACTTGTGAGGCTGATGTGTTTTTGGAGGGCAATACCACTTGAATACCTTAGGACTCTGGAGCTAATTTGTGCAGACCATCATTATGTTGCCTCACCAGTCAGATACTTCTTAGGGAAGCCAAGAAATTTAATTGTTGTGATGCATATGTATTTACTGTGATAATAGAACTCCATAGGTTTTATGGATGTAAGTAAACTGCATGGAAATTAAGCTTTGGGAGGGAAAAAAGAAGCTGTAAAAGTCACAGTTCAGCCATGAAGGCCATATTTGTAAGTGTTGCATATGGGCTTTCACATTTTTATTTTCCTTAAAAAACAGACAAAAGTAAACAAACTAAAAAATGGCCAGAAGGTTGTAAATGCTCCCAAAAAAAACAGCTTCTGGTGGGCTTTTTTGTGTTTTAATTTTCATGTATTTATGAAAACCTCTGAATTTTTTCCTAGTGCTTAGAAATTGTTAATATTGGACCTGTGGCTTAAATCTGAAGTTACAGAAAAGATCTACAATAAATCTGGTGTATGTAATTACTGATAATTAAAATGCTGTCAACAAATTTAAATAACTGCTGCTCCTTCCTCTTTATATGGACTCCATGTACAGCTCAGTTAGCAACAATTTCTTAGTCTGAGTTTCTTAATGAACAGAAATGTTTCAAAATTAGTTTTGTGGACTTTTTTCTTGCTTTCCCCTAGTACTATATTATGTTTCAGATCTCTTATTCACATAGAAATGTAAATAAGGATCTAATTACAGTTCTTCGCTTAATACTAAGCCTGGTACTTGGCAAAAGGTTTGTCATAAACTTTTCTTTTCTCTGCTTTGCCATGACCTTAACTTGACCTAAAATGACGAATTTCTGTAGGAATTGCTATGGCTTAGGCTCAGAAGGGTCCTTGTCTGTCACTTGGTGGCTGCTTGATGTGTGTGTGTTTTGCATGACATCACAGTGTCTGTACTATCAGTTCCTAACAAAGACAGAACTAGCTCCACGTGTTTTCACAGACTTTGCACTAATCTGCTTCCATATACTCAGTGGAGTAGCAGAGACATCTCAGACATGGTGCTCCTCTTTTTAAATAATATATGCTGGAAATACAGTAGGTTTAAGATATCGCTGTCTGTTTCATTAGAAATCCATTTAAAATACTAATCATAATTCATGTTCCCTCATTCTTTCCACATTTAGGGGTGTTATCTGGGTTTGGAATAACCAGCTGTCTCAAGAACTATCCACATTTTTAAAGGAATAAGAAGTCTTGGCAGACACTGGAACAATTAATTGGCTTTTTCAGCCAAGTCAGGTTAGGAAAGTATTTTGTGGGGATGGGGCCGGGTGGGAGGGAAATACAACATCCTGGTTTCAAGTTTGAGTTCTATTAACTCTTTAGGAATGGTAGTCTAACTTCTTGCTAAGCACAGTTCTCTCCATCTCTGACATATGTAGAATTCATTTAAGACTAAAGTTTCTCATATAGAGGACAAATATGCTTTATTAGAAGGAGTTGCTTGGCACGAGGTGGAAAGTGTAAATCTAAATCATGATGGATTTAAAAAAATCTGAGGTGAAATAAGCATTAGAATATGTATTTAAGAAGTCTAACCTCCACTAGTATATATGTTTAGAAAAGGATGAGGAAGCTGGCGTCTGAAACACAGGATGATGATAGCTTCCTGATGAGTTAGAATGAAATATTTCCATACTGGACTTGCTCGCCACATTCAGCATCTTGACTTATCCATGGATGCTTGGTTAATATTTAATTTCCAGCTCCATAGCTTTGTTTATTTTCATTCCAAAACCAGAACAAATACTAAACATCGAATTTTAATTATGTATATGGCCTTGCATTCCTGAAATGTTTTGTTTGAAATATTGGAACTGTCACACAATCTGTTTTTTCACAATTCTGTGTACATTCTGGTGCCAGTGGATCAATTTATAGCAAAGAATTTTCAACACAGTTGTTTTTAACAATTGGCTGCCTTAGTCTGAAGACTGTTTGTTTGTTTGTTTGTTTGTTTGTTTGTTTCAATTGTCCTTTATGGAGTAAACTACTAGTAGTTTAGACTGGAAACTGTAAAGTTAAACTTTTTGGAACCGTTATTGCCCCAAGTGGGAATATAAACCATATTGAACAAAATTTATTTAGCCTATTAAAAAGTCAGCCTAAAACTACATTTAATTAGTTTACACTATTACATCACTTCTAGTGGGGAGTAGAACTTAGGCAGAGTAAAAGGAGCTCTATCAGGTGAGCTGACTGTGGCCCATATGGGGCTTTAAGATAATGATGAGTTTAAATTTCCTCTTAGAGCTAAGTGAGAATAAAACTGGAGGCAATAAATACTCTTGGCCAAAGCCATTAAATGAAAAAGCTGGGAATTCTCCAGCTCTTGACTTAAATTGTTTGTTTATCAGCTGGCGCCTAGTCTGGAGTCAAGAGCTGGAGATTTCTATCTGTGACAGAACTTTGAAACTCTTGCAGGACACTTTCATTTTAACTTAAGGTAACTTGAGTTTATAGCTTTGGCTTTAAAGATTACTAATGATTTACTCATTTCCTTACCATTTAACCAGAGAGGACTTTTTCCCAGGAAGGGATCTGTGTTTATTTAGGGCCTTTGTCTGCGGAGGGATTAAAAGGCAGCCCACCAGCATTGTGAACTTGATGGTAATAAAAGGTCACCAACACACACCATAAAAACGTTCTTACTATGGAATTAATTATACAGTGTAATTTTACAAAGCATTTCAGTAACCCTTCTTTTAGACTTCTGCTGTATTTGATTTTTCCCCAAGTAGGGAAAAATTCGACTTTAGGCTTTTATTGTGTGAATTAGACCCTGTGTGTATGCGTGCAACCCTTTATGGTGTAATATACTCATCGGCAAGTTCAACGCACAACTGAAATCGATTGTAAAATTCCAGTTGAAGTTGGATCTCAACACATGAACTTCTAAACTTAAAATACTATGCACTGGGAGCAACAGAATGAAAAAAGGACTTCTTAGCTAAGAAATTCAAATGATTAGCTTAAACATTGTTGCCATGTTTGGCATTTTTATAGAATATTGCATATTTTCCAAGCCGTTAAGCGCTGTTCAAACTGCATCCTGTTATTTTTTCTAAGCCACCAGGTGGCATTGCAGCCCAGCCTGCTCAAAATTGGCAATTTATATCAGGATTTGTATGGAAGGCATTTCCTCCCTTCACCCCATAACTATTAGGGCTTAATTTAGAATATCTTGTCATGATGTTTAGAATTCCTAAAAGGAAGATTGATTTAATTCTAGAATTATTTTTTTTGCAGCAGTATAAGTGTTAAAAATGTCATGTCAGGATAACAACAAAACATTTTTTGCTTTGGTAACTTGAGAGCAATAGAATTATGTTCCTATTTAACGAATTATCTTAAATTCATCCACAGTGAAGGTCACAATAATTTCTGAAAAGCTGTGGAGTGGCTAGGTATTGAAGAACACATAGAATAATCCATGTAGTTTTCTGTATCCAGTACAAAGATATCTTCTGGTATTCTAGATAGAGATGAAAAAGTACAATTATGAAGTTAGGGGTTTTTTTTCTCTTTTGCCTTAAAAAGATATTCTTTCCTCCATTTCCCATTATCAATTTTGAATTACTCATTTAATCATGCCCTCCATTCTCTTGTAAATGGACAAAAGAAAGCACACACCCATGAGAAATAGCTTGAAAGTCATATTTCACCAATTACATAACTTAATAAATAACTATTAACATGTATCATGTAGCCTGTTTGACAAATTTAATACAACAACATTGTCAAAGCCATAATAAATCTCTAGTTTGATTAAGGGGGACTTTTCCCCCCAGTTTTGTATTTTTTTGAATATATGCTTTTATGCTTTCTTCTGAAAGGTATGAATGTAAAGTGCTAAAGCAGTAATTTAGCCACAGTTTTACTAAGTGCTACTCCTCTTGAGCTGGTGCCCTTTTTCTTAGGCCATTAAATGGGCATATCCCATTTTAAGGAATGTATATGTTTTCAAAGTAAGTGTCTCTGACCTCCCACCTCGTCGAAATCCGAACATACATACATCCAAACATGTTTTGCTGTAGTCTGAGTATCTGAGACACAGCATAACTGTGATACTAAAAATTCAGATACTAAGGGAAGAAGCAAAACCCCATGTGGTAATTTAGGTAATGCTTTCAGTAAATCATACTTTAACTCTGATTTCTTCACTAAGAAATGTAGTAGAATTGGTAATTGAGGCTTTTGACCCTGGATATTAAACTTTTAAACTTGATACAACAGTCTGCCTCTAAGCTTTGTTGTGTACTGATATTGCTACTTACTTAACATCAAAAAGCTGTGGTAGTTTGCCTTTATAGATTGCGCCTGTGTTCTGGAATTGCCTCCTGCTGTCCTTGAACTGTTTCTTAGTTTAACGTGTTAGATTTTCTCATCAAAGCTTTTAAGCATGATGTTTAGTTAACACTTGTTCTATCAAATCTGATATGGTGGACTGATTTGGAATAAAACTGTTACTTTCATTAGCAAACACAATAGCTTGACAGGCCCCTTTCCCAGCACATCCTGGGTTTTTGTGTAATGATATGCACATGCAGATTTTACATCGCATGTAATCTTTGTGTTCGCCCAGTTTGCAGTCATTGCTCTAGGACTAGAGTAAATGACTGGTTTTTGCCAAGATTCCTGAAGTAAACTGGCCTCATTAAAAATAATGGTTGCTGAGGAAAGAATCTCTGTAAGTTGAAGCAGTTTGCTTTTAGACCAGTTTCACCATAACAGAGCTTTGATTCCCTGTCTATGTTTCAGTTCAGTGTGACACCACTTCTCCTGAGAGCTGCTATAGGATTCACAGCACAGAAATGAAAAGCAAGACTGTCTCGACAAAGGAAAAAACGTGTAGAATAATTAGTATCCATTTAAGATTTGATGCATCACTTGAGGTAGCTAGATAAAAATTGAGGAATGGGAGAAGAAAGGATAAGAGAACAGTAATAAAATGTCTTTTAATGACTTCAGAAAACAGAAACTCCCTTAGACTTTTCATCTGACCTGAGTAATGTGTGTATGTGTATACCTAGTGTGTCAAAACCATGGCAATGTTATGTATTGCTTTACCTATTTTTAAAACAGTTTGAGAAATTCATTTTTCAAAGTAGCAAATTCAATACAAGTATATAATGGGAGTGTTAAATTACTATAATCGCTTACAGCTACCATAATTTTAGAGTGGCTAGATTCTATAGTATTTGTGGTTTTACTGCTTAAAACTTTATAAGAGTTATTTCCTACATAGACACTTCTATTTTTTTCATCCTTCTGTTTGTGAACAGCTTTAGCTTCAGTCAGTAAGAATAGAAATGCTTAAATATGTAGCACATGGTCTTTAGAAAATTTGAAAAATGTTTGGCTGCTTTATTGTCAAAAATTTGGGTTTTTAAAGATGTATCTACATGTGTAGAAAGGATGTGCATATGTTTGTAGTAATATTTTGTTTTCACCCTACATGAAGTTTCAACAGGTACAGAAAGACCTTTTCATAAGGAGGAAAAATGTCTGTGTGTTCCAAAAAAGTCTCAGATTTGTAGCAGATGTTGTGGATGTACTATTAAAATAAAAACAAAATCCAGTTTTATTTCATTAAAAAAACAACAACAACAGAAAAAACACCCCATTAGTTAGTAGCAAAATAAAGATACCACACTAATGATAAACACATGAAGCTTCTAACCCCTGGTTTATACTCCAGCTCATACCTGCTTGGAAGTAAATATAGGGGAAGAAATTTAAGCTGCTTCTTTAGAAAAAATACTCACGCCTTAAAGTACATGCCTTGGACCACTATATTTAGCATTTTGTGGGATTATAAAATTACCATTTCAAAACTTGTGTGTAAAATAAATAAGGAGATTACGAGGTGTAATGAAGCAGGACTGAGAACAGGTAAGAGCAATGTCTTCAAGGAGTGTAGGAACTTTTCAAAGGTCAGTCCTGTTACTCATTTCAGAAGTCTTTGTCCTGTTGTTATACCTGTAGCTTTGCTCAGGGCTGTGCCTGACCAGATGAAGTGTGACCAGATTGCAGAACTTCTCCCTGCCTAGACACTCAGTAACTAATAAGAAAAGCTCTTCTGTGGGGAGGTGGTGTGTAGGCTGAAGCGTTTGTGAAACAAGAGGTTGCATTGTTGAACAGTGAGGGAGACACTGCTATTGGAGTATTCAAGAGCAACAGGAATATAAAATCCTTTTTTTTTACGGTCTTCTTGTGGCCCACCTCATTGGACAAGAAGGAAAAAAGGAAAAGTGTCAGACAAGATCTTTTATGTGTGTGCTTTGTTGTCTGTTTCAGATTATTATTCTGTTAAAAAAACTGAAAAAAACCCCAACTTGTTAGAGCAACAGGTTTCTTCTAATGGAGGAATAATAAACATCCTGGAAGAGCATACATTTCTGCTTTCTGCTGGTTTGTGAACAATGTGGCTGATAGAAATACTTTGGGTATTTTTTTTTGTTTTCTTAAAAAAAACCATCTCTTAAATAAGGTTACAGCCAGTAAGCTGAAAACACTCAGTCTTGAAATTTCAAATACATCATTGCTTGTTCCTACTTTGACTTTTTAAATGACTTCAGGAATAATGTTTAAAGGAAGTAATAATGTACATAAACTCTTTAAAGTTCTCACCTATGGACTATATACTTTTCAGGGGCTACTAGATAGGACATGCTAAATAGCGTGTGTGTGCACATTTATATCTATGTTCTTTTCTCTTATCTTACAGTGCCCTACTTTACATGTCAGAAATGGCCCAATAAAATGAACAACCAAATGTGTAATATTTCCTTACAACAACAAGAACCTAAAATAGCCATTTTATAATGCCAATGAGGTAGCTGACTGTGTGTGTTATTGGGTAATAAGATATTCTTTCATGTGTTTACTGCATTTAGCCTTCAACACAAATATGTATTGAAGTCATAAAATGACAGTAATTGTAGTAGCATACACGTTATGTTCCTGCTGAATTATTTCTATTGCATTAATGATTCTGTAGTGAAATAATTTTTGTTGCTACTATAAACATTTTATAGAAAGGAGAATTAATAGATTTTCAGTTTGTCAGTAACAACTTTGTGATCTCAAATTCTGTATCTGTGTAAAATCATTTAATGGTTAAAAGTTGAAGCACAACAAGGTCTCAAAAGATGGAGACAACTTTGAAATTATTTATATATTTATAACACTTCAGTTATATTTATAATGTATACTGTTGTAGAAAACTCAGATTAATAGGATAGGACAGTGGAAAAAATACTCATCACCATTTTCTGATAAAATTGCATTCCTTGTCAGTTCCACAAAGTGTATTGAATGAGAGTGATTGTGTTTTAAATATAGCATAAACACTTCATGTATTTTGGTAGTGTCAGGTTTTATAACATATTAGATTAAAAAATAATTTATTTTTAGCTTAAGGAAAGATATTTATCTGTATTAATGGACTGTGGGAAGCTTGTTATTTTGGTGATTTTGAAGAAAAATTAGCCAGCATTTGCATCTCACACATTAAATGAAATCACACTGCCACAGAATTAGATTTTATTATTTAATACTTAACAGTCTTCCTTTTATTTTTCTAGGCTGTCTCATCTCACTGTAGCATGTGTCTATGTTTGTCTGTTAACTTCATTTTTCTTTTGAGTGATGACACACGTGTGTCCTGTTTTATGAAAATGACCTCTATCCTTTGAAGACCAATAGAGTGAGAGTAGTCTACAGGAGGAGTACCAAAGAGTAGGAGTAACCAGTACTTTCTCTCAGTTGCTATCTCTAGTTGCTTCCCATCCATACCTTGGGTAGAACTGTAAACACTGAATGACACTGAGCTACTGAACAGTGTAGTTTTCTTCTGACAGCCCAATTTGAATGTCTGGGGCCATGGATGTCTATGGTGAAAAAAAATGAGGATGGAAATGAGGTATGTGCTTCGCAGTAAAACTGAGTAGGCAAATAAGGTGTGGGAGATTGTTCTGGAGGAAGAACATTCTCTGAAGGCAGGAAGCCGAAAAGTGGGGAGAAATAGGACTGTCCTAGAAAGCTTAGCTTCACCTAAAACTTTCTCATCAAATTTCTTGAGGAGCAAACAGTACTCAACTTTTATGGGGGAAATTTTTTTCTAGAAGTGAGAGCAGTGTGCTGAAGATGCCGCTTTGCATCCCATGGTTTTCTTCATGTAGTCATGAAGCATGCAGCTCTTCTAGAGAGGTGTGCTCTGAGGAAGAATTATCTGAGTAGAAAATACTGTAATGAGTATTGGGGGAAGAGTGTGACACTGCAGGACTGTGGACTACCAAAAAAAAACCCAAATCCTGAAGTGTCTTCCATGTAGGTAAGATGATCCAAGGTAACTAACTGGGACCAGGAAGGCAGTCACGGGGGAGAGAGGAGACTCTATGCATATGCTGGCTTGGAGAGCTCTCTGCTGATGAGTTCCAAGTGCCAAGGGTTCATGTCTCTCACCAAATGAAGAATGGGAGGTTTTTGCTTCTTGTTTTTCTGGGAGGAGTTTCTCTGAATGAGTATATTATGCCATAAAGGAATAGCTTTGTTAATATTAAACTTTCTTTGGCTAGAAAACTACAGACCTGTTGGATAAGAATATAATCACCTCAGGGCTTAGCCAAGGGCACAAACAACCTGAGAAAACTTTGCACAAAACCAGAAGAATCTAGAAAGCACTACTAATTACCACATCCCAGACTGCTTCTTGCATGCCAAGGCTGTTCTGAGATCTGGTCTGTTTAAGGGGGATGTTTCTGTCACTCATTGGGAAGGAAATACCATTATACTGTACTGCTGTCTCGTTTTCTGAGAATCCCTGGTTTATAGGGATGTCTGGAGGTCCTGTAGTCCAGCCTCCCCCTTGAAGAAAGACTATTGCCAAGATTGGATGATGTAGGCTGTGGTTTTCTTACGCCAAGTCTTGAAAATCCTCAAGGATGGAGATTCCACCTTGTCTGGTTAACCAGCTTCGGTGACAAACTCTGTTCCCAGCGAAGAGGTTTTGTAGCCAGCATGCAGGGGTCGGATACACATGCCAGAGTTGTATCTCAGAGTTCTAGGAAAAAGAAGAATGAAAACTCTGTAGATATACTTTTTTAGTCAGTCCTGATATTTTTGAGGTGTGACAGATATGAAAATTATGTGTCTTGTTTCATAAACACTATACTCTAGATATATTGTTGGAATTTTAAACATAACAGTTCTGAGAGTCTTGGAATTAGTCTTAAAATATGAAATATGGCCAGTGATATAAAGGTATATATGTAGCTAGACCTAAGATTCTCATTTTCTAAGTAGTTTTGAAAATAGGCTTTCCATGTCAAGTTGTGTTTGGTATCCAGAACTTGGACAAACTGATACCTGATCCTATTTGATCATCTGCTTCCCACTGCATGGATTCAGTCACAAATATGGTGGCTTGTCTATTTGGCTGGATAGTGCCAAAGCCAGAGAAAGATAAATAGACAATATAATTATTTTTCTAACTCTAGCAGCCTACAGTGAACTGTTCACATATTTATTCAATCACCTCCTCATTTTTCTCTGAAAGTGGAAAGCAATTATATGATCAGAACATCATAGCAAACCCATGACAAAGCATTTGTTACGTGGATCTTTCATGACCTGAACATACGTAATCTTTTTCTTAGCGTTTGGTCATTTTATCACAAGGAAAAAAGCCTCTATTTTTCTTTGATCAGGTTTTTTTGTGTGCTAGCATTAATAAGTCCTGGGAATTCCTTAGTAGTGGAAGCCTAATAATTATCTCTTTGCTGTCAAAGAGCTAGTCTAGTTGATGCTTGGTTTTTGCAATGTCTAATGTCAAGGTTCCATACCAGTAATTAGTACCAACACTTCCCACATTCTGAATTTATGGCACTGTGACCACATTTTTACATATGTTGAGGGATACTTCAGTAACCCTCTTAACATAAAAATAGTAAAAAATATGCTCTGTTATCTCTCCCTAGAAATTTAGCTTGCTGCATTTTTGTTTTTTGCTCGCTGGTAGCAAGTGTAATTACATCAAATTGTGTTATTCTGCAGTGCCATCATTATAAATGATTTTTAAAAGACGTGTCTTTGACATCCTGCCAATATTGTGGAAATGCAAAATAACTTCTGTTGAAGATGCTTTTCAGTGTTAGAAGATATTAAGTGGGCAGATAAAATAAAATAATTGGCCTGGAGGTCTGCTGGAATGCAAATAAGTTATTGATACTGGGCATTTGACCTTAAGGTATTTTAGGAATGGTTGAACAAATAAATAACTTTTTTCATGAATTGGCACATGATTAATCAATGAAAGTTGGATAAAAATACTATTTTAGAAAAATGCTATGTGTGAGCACTTCTCATCAGGTCTCAAATTAGTTTCTGGTAATTTCTGACTGAACTGGAGCAAGATGATTTTAAGAACCTGATTTGGAAAGTGTGTAGCAGGAGCACTGTCTGCAGCACACATGGATGTGTTATCATTCCAGTCAGTATCAATGTATATTGCTACAGGTCAGATAGTCAAGCCCTTTTCTGACTATGAGCAATACATTAGGCATAAGAGCTGTAAATCCTTAGGCCTAAATTGTAAATTTCATTTATAAAACTCCTCTATGTGTAACTGAGCTGTTTCTGCTTTGCTTTTAAAACAAGCAGCAAGTACAATAAATGTCTTTATTTGAACCTTACTTAGTTTATAAGGGATTATTTCTATTTGTATGTGAGGAAAACCACACAATCTATTGTAGCTTGGAATGCATTGTAGTTGGGTGACTTCCTATTATTTTCTTTAATTTTCTTTTCACCAGATGTAAATCCAGTAACTGCCAAACAGTTCCAAAAATTTGCATACGCTTTTGTTCAATGGTAGATGATATTTCTTAGAGGCTGTATTTATCAGTGGAAGAGAATGTCTCTTGGATAGCTAAATCCTCAACTATGAGTATCTCCAGAAAAAAAATTGTAAAGATGGTGAAATCACCTTAGGTCAAGAGGGATTAATGTAGTGGGGTACTGCTAGGAGAAGAATGGGCATGTTTGCTTACAGTGCAACTACTACAGTACACTACTACATAATTTTCAAATGCATTTGGGTGTTGATTGGAGTTTCTGCATGTGCTGTGTGGTGGGGATTTTTTTTTCTATGGCTCTGATGGGCCTTCTTTGCCACCACCTGTGCTCTGTGACGTGGTAATTCTGGCCTGATTTGTGTCTGCAGTGTGTTACTACAGTGTGTTCAAAACCCAGCAAACTGGCAGACTTCTCACACACTGGGTGTATGTGTTCTACTTCCAGAGGTTTGGAAGGAGATGGTAGCTCTGACAGTGTCCTTTACTTGTCTCCTCCTTGGCACTCATGTCATGGAGTGCAAGTTGTAACTTGTTAGTGGCATTTATTTTCAGTCAGCTGTATTTGATTTGAGCACTGGTTCTGGTATACCTCCTTTTAACTTTGAGAAAGGTGAGTGATTATCAAGAATAAATATAAAGAAAATGTGGTTCTGAGCTTCCCTTTGCATATTTCTGATGCTTTAGCCTGTGCTATTTCATTGGCTTTCCTATAGACCATAAATACTGTTCAAGTGAGAGTTTTAAAAAATGATATTTAACATCTCATTTAAATGATTAGTGCTGCATTCTTCACTAAAAACGCCTAAGAGTGTCAAGAGGTAAGGATTAAACTCATAGGTCTTCTCCAACTCCAGAGCTAAAGTACAGATAATTGAGATGGTTTTTCGTACCTTGTGATGAAAAGAATTTATGTCTGTCTGGTTTGATGACATCAGTGTGTTCTCATGGGAAGTAATCTCCTCAGCAGATCTTCAGGAAGGAACTTCTGTGTCTCCTCAGGTAAATAAAACTGCTGTGCATAGTTATGGAGATTACTGTTGGAGTTGACAGCAAAGAAAACTTTGCTTTAAGGTTTGAAAATGTTGCTGGAGAAGTACTGCTTGGGTAAATGTTGTTACTCACTGGGGTGATGAATCTTAAGGAATATTTCACTTCATTCTGTCTGACATAGCCTCCAGTGCTTGAGGTTTATCAGCATTTCCAGAACACCTAGAGCTCAAGCTACTTTCTCTACGTGACTCATATAGTATAATTGTAGGAGCTAAGGTGACTTTACCAAAGTTCATCTATTCCCTTCTCTGGTGGCTGGAGAGATGTTTATGGAAACACTCCTGAAGTTTCCAGTTTTTGGCAGTGTCTCTACCTATCACCAAGAGCAGCACTATCAACTTTCAGTCTTTAAAGATGAGAGTCATGGATTTCGTATGAAGCACATTTGGAATGTTACTCTCAAGTATGAAGGAAAATACATAATTAATAAAACATTCATTTCCAATTCCAGCTCTGTGCTTGCTAGGAGTGCTGGAGAGTGTTTATTCTAATGATTATTGTCCTCTTGTACTTGCTGCAGTTGCTAGGTGCAGTTGCTAGTGCAGCTTTGGGGGGCTGGCCAGAGCAGCTGTTCCTCTGAATAGATCCCTCAGCTAATACAGCTCGAGCAGAGTTTTGACCAAGATAAACAGGATGACAGAGTGATAGGACAAAAGGACTGCTCTAGTGAAAAGGCCTGTATCAGATCAGCATTATGATGGGCCTGTTGCAGTAGGAGCTTGGGGAGAATTGCAGGAGCGTGGCACATGGTTTTGCCACATCCCAAATCTGTGACCCACTGTGTGTTCAGCAGAATGTTTTAAGGAAGTGCATTAGGCAGCAGGAAATTCAATACAGTGCTTCCTGCTTTGAAGCCTGCTGTAGGATCTCCTTTTGCTTGGAAGCTGATACAGCAGCCTCTGCTGCACTAGCAGAGTGGAAGCAGCAAGGGAGGAAAAACCGCTTGTAACATGTGGCAAAGCAAATTGAAAAGAAGCCATTCGAGGGGCCAGGAGGAAGCATTCTTTATCTAGAATTACTGAAAATTATGATTAAGATGTTCCTGTCTCTCATTCCATCAGACTAAATTATCTGATCCACCATTCCACCATCCTTTTTATTTTTTCCGCTTCTGTGTTATCTTAACTGTGGTATTTCTGTCACATTGATGGTTTAATTGTACATGTCTCTTGACCTCTTTAATGATAGCCTTCTGTTGGGCCACTCTTCCTTGCCTTGACCAGGTGGCCAGATGGCATCATCTTACCTTCTTCAAGTGAAGTGTTTCAAGAGAAATGGTTTTCTCATGCAGGGAGCACTTCCTATTGTATAAATCTCTCTTCTTGGTCTCCTTGAATCTGCTATTTGTGACTTGGGTCTCCTGGGTCTCATGTAACTGCATTTTCCTCCTCTCAGTCTCTTATTTTCAAGTTTGCTTTAAGCCATCTCTCTAGTTTACCATCATCTTTTATTCCTCAGATTGCAGATTTTTTTCCCCATTTTGTCTCCTACTCACCAGCTTTGTGACTCATAACCCCTTTTCTACAGTTCATCAAAAGTCATTAGCAGATGCTGGGTTCAATGAAGAAACTAAGTTTCCTTTACCATAAAGAAGATAGGGCTTGTCAGGACTGAGAAGATAAGAAATGTACTGATAGGGACTTCACCTGTATCTTTGTATTTTAATGGTTGAAATACAAATCTCAGGTAACAGCTTGTTTGGCCAAAGCAATCTTGTAGAGGAAAGTGTGACTTGTAGTTTTTGCTCAAACAAAAATAAATGCTAAATCCAAATTTCTTAGGTTTAGTTAGCATTAACATTTTTTTTATATGAAACGTCAGGGACTATTTTTGCGAGAATTTTTGTTCCAGAGAATATGATTAAAATTGAAAAGGTGTGTTTATGATTGTTATCAGCTTCACAACTGGGTGATTTACCAGTTGTAATATTTCATGAAGGGAAGCGTACTTGCAGCTCCCAGAAATGCTTCCATGTGCTTGTATGTGGGTGCTTCTATCTTGATCAGAATAACAATTTTCTCAAGATAATTATCATAAGAAAACTAAATGCATTTTTGGTTAATTGTATTTTCAGTTGTGTCTAAAGTTGCACTTGTACATCAGAGTAAGTTGTGCTACATAAATGAGTTAGCTGTAAAAAGGAGCAGGAACTTTATGTTACGCTGGTTGTACAGTTAGTGTTCGTGAGTTATTTTCTTTTGTAGTTGGCTTGTTTGTCTGACATGAAGTGCAGACTGTGTTGTAGACATGCTCACAGCAGAAATCTAGTGACACTGGCATGAGGTTTAAAACTGGAAGATAATTTAGTATGATTATGAAGTTTTAATTACCCAGTCTTGATAATATATAAGTGTAAAATCAAAGGACAGAGCCGAAAGCAATGAAAAATATGGGTACTTTTATGTTTCTTGCCAAGACATCCTTTTACAAAGTAATAAAGCAGAGGTAAGAGGGCACTATTGCTATGTCTAAATTATACAAATAAAAGATTGGCACAAAAATAAGTAAAGGTCAGAATTTTACCAGGCAGATCTGAATCAGTAGAGAGTGCATTTTTATTATGTATTCCTTGTTGTAGTAAAGTCTGTATCCACAGAATATTTGCAGAAACACACCTGTGGTAAATGTTCTTGTACATTTTAGTCTTTTTAAGTGTTCTTTTTAAGTTGGTGAAATGGAAGATACATATGAATATCAAATTCTGTGGAGAAAAATGTGGAAAAAAACTCCTATCACCTAATGATAAAGGATGGAGCAACTTGTGATTTTTTTTGCATATTAGAGATTTGTCTGTCTTTTGGAGGGAGCCATCTCAAAATTTGGTTTTGTTTTCTTATTTGCACCATCCAAGTAATTTTTGTCTGTTGCCTCCATTTTACCGGTACCTCTATTAGGTCATGTCCTTGCCTGTGTCTGCAATTTTTTTTTTTTTCTTTCCAAAGTCTCAAGTCTACAGAAGTCTCAAGTCTACAGTTCATCTTTTGTCAAATTCTGTGAAATGTTGTGAAGTGTTTATTTTTTATTCTTTTGCTTGGATTACATGTGATAAAGTCTTGTAGATTAACTATATTTGTGGGTTTTAGTGTGACTTGGATGGAAGCTCGCTATATGGAAATAACGGCTCCCATCTGTTTTGGAATAAATTGCTTGTCATAGTGTCTTTACAAGGTGAACACTTGTCACAGACATCCTTCTGTTTCTGCCTTGATTATATTTCTGACTTGACCACTTCAGTTTACAGGGAACTTGAAAGTTGCTGAAGAATGACCTTAACAGTCTCTATTATTAATCTCACATACATAAATAAATGGTTTTCACAGAAAACATTCAGCATTCTGCTCATAATGAGCTGAGGCAAGGAAAGTGCATGTTCCTTCTTTCTTATCTTTTTCCTTTGGCTGTGTTTTGATAGAAATGGATACAATTTTATAAAAGCAGATAAGCTACATTTTTGCACCAAATTAAATACTAAACTGATTGCTTTCAGGTCTACACATATGTGCTCTTCTTCTGGGCCCATTTGTTCTCTACTCTTTTTATTTGTGTATACATTTGGTCTACTCTTAATTTCTTTATAAGAGCAGTCTCTGAGAAGAATTACAGTGGTTGCTGGGAATGTGGGAGGGGTACCTAGCAATTCTCAAACTGCTGATGTTTAAAAGCATCTCAGCGCCATGCAGAAGCCAACTTCAGTGCAAAGGATCTCTTCACTCTCAACAATATTCCAGTGAGCCCAGAAAAACCCTGGCTTGCATCAGTAAGTGGCCTGATAGATGAATTATTACAAAAAGGAGAGGACCAAATGTTTTCTGGCAACATTGCTAGACATAAAGGTTGCTCTTTTTAACCCTTTAAAATGCCCTTTAATCAGTGGCAGTGGCCCTAAGTGAACCATTTCTGATCTAATGAGTGATTTACTTCTCTTAATCTCTCTGAGATCTGCTTCTGCTTTCAGAACAGGAAAACTACATCTATCTTATTCTTCCTTTCTGTTCTGCACCTTTCACTACCTCCTGTACAAATCTAAAAATACAACGGATGGTAAGAACTCCTTCCCACCCCAAGAATTTCATCTCCACATTGGAAACTCATTATCTGGGACAAAAAAAAAAAGATTATGTCTTTTACTCATTCTTAATAATTATTTTGGTCACTTGAGAGTAGAAAATACCATAATACATTGGCTCTTTTGGGATATGATGGCAAAAGTACATTCCATTTTATTGTAAGGCAAAAAATCAAGATGTGTGATTAAGCAACATGGAGTAAAATACAGTTCAATGTTGATAAATATAAAGTGATACTCACTAAGGAAAAAACACTTGATTAGTTCCTCATTGCTGCCTGATTTTGAATTAGCTGAATGCACTTCAGACATTTCCTTTTCTTTCTACTCCCTGTATATCCTTGTATGCTAATTAGTGAGAACTTCTATTTAATATGGATCAGCTTACAAAATAAATAAATGTTAAATTTTATGAGAAGCAGGTCTGAAAAAATAATACTAAATTGTAAATCCAGTATAGAAATAAGTAATTTGGCACACAGCTTTATGGTTACCATATTCTGGTTTTACTGCTTTCACAAGGATGTAGCTAAAATGGGGAGACTTTCAGACTGTTGAAATGGAATTTGAAAAATAGTAAAAAGAATGAAAATAGTAAGAGTTTCTTTTTTAAATTAGTCTCTGAAAGTAGGTGGTACTAGAAGATACACTGGCATCATGTTTGGCTTTTCTCAAAGTATGACAGTAAGGGGAAATTCAACCAAATTCTAAGGCAACAAGCTGAAAACTTAACACCCAGCTTTTTTCTAATGTAGTGGAGTATTAATCTGTTAAATAAATGCACTGATTAATCATTTAACTCAGAAGCTTTTTTTGGATTAAATTAAGGAATTAAGTCAGTATATACATGTACCAAGAACACCCACAGCTTCATTAGCCATAATTAAATAAAAATTTAGGAGGCATGTGCATTTTCATGCATCACTGCATCAGGCACCAAGGAAGTGACAGAGGTTAAGATAAATAATTTTCATGTTATTTTCATGTAGTATTTCAGTATTTCAGGTTGAAAAAGAGCACTGCTTGACTCTTCTTAACTCCGAAACTTTTGAGCGTATGTGTAGGTGAGACTAAGTTGGTCAAACAGTTTTAATGAGAACCATGTCACCTTTAAAGGTATACAAAACATCATTGCAGAATCCTGAATAACACAGGATTAAAACTTTCCGTGAGAATTGCATGAACAGACTTTCCAGTTCCTTTGGCATTTTTGAAAGGAAACCACCATGATTTTATAGCTTGGTGTAGAAATGCCTGTGCAGTGCACCTCTTCTTACTTCTGAAAGGGATCAAGATATTTGGATAAAAGAATCAACAAAAGGAACTATTTCTCCAATGTCTACTTGTACTAGTTTTCTTGGTGGGAAGTAACTATATTCTTTTTCTTAGCAAGAAAGAGAACTATTGGGAGCTTGACTGGCAGTTGTGCAGCTAAGCAATACAGAAAATGAAATTACTGGTTGATGTGGTTAGGGTGGATCAGTACTGGATAATACCAAATGGTGAAATCCCATCATCTTGAAAGTATATTACAAGTGACTGAGTTAGCTGACATCAGATTGTCTCAATTTTCTTGAAATACCTGTCTTTAGATTATCTGTTCATATCTTTTTTGCCAATGGAACATAGGACAGTATTGCTTCTTTAACTTCCATTTACATAGTTGTATCTTGGTTTGTAATAAATAAATAAATGTTAATGTCACATAAAAAGAGAAGAGTAGCCTGAGTCTGTTGTTGAGTCTGACAACAACAATTGCATTATTGCTTGAGACAGTTTGTAGCAAACTTGATGTGTTTTGTCAGATACCGACAGTTTGAGGTTGGTGTCGTCAGGACTGTCCACATTATTTTGTTTGGAAGGTGTAGCTCAGGATTGCTTCAAGGAAACTGATCTTTCCAAGAGTGCTAACTTAGCCTTGAATAGGAGTACTATGTTTTTTGTAGATAGAAAGTAGAATGAAACTCATTTGAGGTTGGTTATTCTCTCAAGTCTTCCCTAAGCTTTCCATTTTTTAGAAAATACTTTTTTGTGCCACGTTCTTAAGAAGGAGAGGTTGGGGAGAGAAATGTGAGTTCCATGCACATCCCTGATTTTCACAAGAATATCTCTGGCTTGATTAGGAGTGAGATTCTTAAAGCTCCTTCAAAAGCCATGCTTCTAAATCAAAACAGATGTGCCAGTAGGGTGCATTTTCAGTGTCATTTTCTTTTGCTCTTTTTCCTATCTACCTCTGCCCAACTCAACAAAAAAAAAATGCTTTTGGAATTATTATTTTTCTGTCTTCTTTGAGGTTATTCACACCATTTATTTGGATCCTTCAGTAAGGCTGTTTAAGTTTTTGCTTGAGTTACCTTGCTTAATTAGATTTGTGTACCTTTATAAAATTTGAAAAATAAGCATGAAGCTGTTTCAAAATTACTTTTTCTGTTTGTAATATTTTTATGAATTTCAATATCCATTTTCTAATGTACTTTCATGTAGCTTATTTTCTTTATCACATGCTCTGTTTTACATAAGTATCTTTCCATTTCTCTCCCACCAATTTACAATCTTACAACAGTTTTGCTGTTGTACAGTTTAGTCAACTGTGTCCTTCCGCATCACTGGTAATTTTCCCTTTCACACTCCGGTCCTACTATCTTATTTGACTTTTGTTCCTCTTTTCCAAGAAATTAGGTCTGTTTTAAATACTACAGATGTCTCACTTAGATTTGTTTGAGAATCTTCCCATAGTATTGGCATGATCATGGTCCATGACCCAGTTATCTCAGGCTTTGGCAAATTGCGTCTTTTAATTTCTTCTTGGAATCTCATGATCTTTATCTCTCTGCTATTTTCTTTCACCTAAGTCTTCATTTCATGCAGTCTGCTGTGAATGTGTTCCTGGAATCCTTTTCCTGGTTTCTGATCTCAGTCTGCATCGCCTCTCCTCCTCTTCCAGAATTTAACACAACAATGTCTCTTTCTCGAATATATCTCTTCCCATCTCTCTCACTCATGCCAAGTGTTCTGCCAGCACGGTGTGCTGTGCCATTTTTCCACTTTGTCCCAAAGTTTGACTCACATCTTCTTCACGAAAGCTTCGATTCCTGGGTATCAATCAAGTCATTGTCTTATGACTGCATTTTAGTATTTTTCCCCACAACCTTCCAACACTGATATTTTATAAATTTGTTTAGCAGTCGTTTTGGAAAAGAAAATCTTTTAGGGTAAATGGTAAGTTTTTGAAGTAAATCTTCCCCCCACTCCTTCTTTCTTTATCAAATCACTATTGAAAGAGGTTGAAAAGATGAATCAACACTTAGAAAGGCAACTTCATTGCTATGAGGGGAAAGAGAAATAGGTTATTAAGATGTGCCTTGATTTGTTTTCATCTGGCCTAAGACCTGAATTGGTTATAAAACACACTGAATATTGTTCTAGCTGGGGGACCATGCTCTGGCTTTGTACTCAGTACGGTTGCATTCTTTGGTTTAGAAAACCTCTCCAGTATTCTTCTTCACTAAAAGTATTTCAGTTTGAGAAATAAAAATACATTGTCTTTAATGCTAGGTATCGACACTTAACACCAGTTTGTTCTAGCTAACAGAATGCAGCTAATGTTTCTATGTCAGCTTTTGAATAATTTTCAGAATGAAGGCATGGAATTTCACAGTAATATTTTGAGCAGCAAGTTTGATTCGTATGCTGAACAAATCAACAATATGATACTTAACTCTTAGTTTCTAAAACTTCACCAAATTTTCCTAGTTTACATTTTTGTGCTTACATAATGACTTCCCTTAGTAAAATCTTTCAAATCTCTGCATCAGAGGAAGCTACCAATGGCTCAGAATTACATCTAAATTAAATTCAGTAAATAAATATATAAGAGAAGCAGGTAGTTATTGCTACAGCAGGCCTGCTAGTTGAACAAATCTAAACACCAGCAAGCTAGTTAAAATAAGAAATCTTGCTCTTCATTACCTGTACTCCTGTGTTAAAACAAATACTCCAAATGCAATTCACTGCTTTCTTGAATATTCTGTCATGTTTATTTGTTTGCATTTTAAAATGCTAGTTAAATGATCTAGCATTCTGTCAAAGTTTTATAGTTCCCATTTCTAATGGTAAATTATGTAGGTAATGTGGCTTTATGTAATGTTTGATCAGATGCTGTATGTTTTTAAATTAATTTCTCTCTAAGCTCTTTGCAAACCCTCTGCAGAGAGGTTACAGTAGTATGGACTCTGTCTGTTCTGCCTTAATGATACAAGGGAATAGTTGAGCAAGAATAAATGAGGTACTTTTGGTGGGTAGAAATGTGAGCTGACTGTCAGTGTGAGATTGGTTCTAGGAGCAGTTAGCCAGCAGTAATAGGGCACACTTGAGTAATTGAATTTGCATAACAAGGCTTGCTGAAGAGATCTGACAGGCCCAGAGATTTGTCTGGCTGGAGATCTCCAGATGGACGTGACCACACAGCAGCTGGGTGGCACGTTTCTCAGCATGGTCAGCAACACCCAGACTGTCAGCTGGCCTCTGCAATTGCAAAGCCCTGGCAGGCCAGCTGGTGGCTTCTGACAGCCAGTGGCCCCGTTAGAGAATCTTTTCATTCTGCCTGTCAGGGTACAGGACCTGTAGGGACCAGTGGTAGGATGTAACAAGTCACCAGTGAGAGTTGTTAAGATGCTTCAGAAACCTGCTTCTGTTAAATAGCTGCTGCTTTACCGCTGAGAGTGAACCTTCTGAAAGATTTTTCCATCCTTTAACAAGGACAGGACTAACCTGTTCTCCTGCATTTTGTTTGGAAATCTATTACTTGGTGTTAATTTCTACATGTTTAGTTTCAATACCACTATTTCTGCATCTAACCAAGCATGCCCAGTCAGTAACAGAAATACATTTTATGTGCATATTACTTTCACAAGGGAAAATACTAAGGCTTTTGTTCCAGTGTCCCTTCCAAGGATACAGATATTACTGTATTCTAGAATTAGCAGTTCAGTTACATAGAGCAGTTTATAGAAATACACTGTAAAGGAGGGCATTAGAAACAATGGAGATAACAACTGTTTTAATTGGTTAGGGTGCATAAATATTCTGTGGGGGTAGGAAAAGAATGTCCATAACACTAGAAATCTTCTCCTTTGTCAACATGCAAGAAGTGATGCAAAAAATTAGATCTGTTGCTGCCTTAGTCCAAGTTGCTTGATCCTAACATCTCTGAGCCCCAGCCACTAAGCATTAAGCTGTTGGATTTAAACTCTGTATGCCCTTGCGAACTTGGGAACGTTCTTGTTCCCCAGGAGTTTAGAATTCAGGTTGTTCCACTCCCAAGACAATAAAAAAATCACTAATGGGAGTTACATGTTCTCATCCACTTACTGTTTCTGTCTTCCGTGATGTTACTTTGCCCTGTTTACAGAGTGACTAAACAAGTAGGTGCCTGCTGTCTGACATACAGACTACTGATTTGAGCATTACTTTTTTTTTTTTTTTTAATGTAGGCAGAACACCACCAAACTGAAGAAACTAAAAGCAGGTTTTTTAATTGGATATGGTACCCCTAGCCATCCTAACTTCTAAAGGATCTTACTGTTTCACCAAGTCTGTTAATTTTGGGAAGGCTGGAGGAGAGACATGTTTAGTACTGTTCTTCAAGTGTCAGTTTCTGGGTTGTTCATATGGTTAGTCATCCATGGACTTCTGCCCAGTCACAGAAACATAGAATCATGGCATGGTTTAGACTGGATGGACCTTAAAGGTCATCTAGTTCCAGCTGGTCCACTTGCAAGTCAGTAGCCCTAACTTTTGCATTTTTTCTGAAAAATTCAATGTCAAAGCTGACCATTAGACCCATCCTTCTAACAGTGCTTTCTGTTAAAAAAAAACCCCAACCAGTAAATTACAGAATAATTACAGAATTACAGAATGGTTGGGGCTGGAAGGGACCTTAAAGATGGTTCCAGCTGCTGGCACAGGCAGGGACACCTTTCACTAGACCAGGTTGCTCAAGGCCTCATCCAACCTGGCCTTAAACATTTCCAGGCATGAGGAGTCCACCCTTTACCCTGAAAAGGGAGTACCTTTCCAGGGTAAGCTGTGCCAGTGCCTCACCACTCTCGCAGTAAAGAATATCTTCCTAATATCCAATCTAAACCTGTTCTCTTTCATTTTAAATTCTGCTACCAGATTTCTGTCTTCCTCACTCTGTTAGTCCTATCGCTTACCACCCTTGTCACAAACTTTATGTAGTTCTTACTTTTGACTTCTGAAATCTTGGGTGCCTTTACCACTCTGAAGTCATGGCAACCTAGCTGTAGTCTCTTACCTACCCACTTCATAATTTGAAGGTTCTTCTACCCCTGGAAGACTCCTCTAATTTAATGGTTCATGTCTCTGCAGGGGGGCTGGGATTTTCTGCCTGGGCTTCTGCACCCTGGCTTTAGTCAGGCTGAAGTCTTCTTTTGATGAAGGGGGATGTTGTACCCAACTCACTTCAGGTTACTTGGTAGCAGAGGACCCGGTGCACAGAGGACTCTGTTGGTGAGTGCAGTGTGAAATGGCCTCACGAGGCATCCCATTCATCCAGTCTGTGAGTCTGCTGTAGCACTCTGTTTAATGCTGGATCCATTTCTCTGTAAACAGACTCGTATTCCCACCTGAACTACTGCACCCTGGTTTTAACAGGCTGGTGCCCCTAAGGCACTGTCTGGAATCAGCTGTATAATGTCCTATTGTAATATATCCATTTCATCCATCTTGTTCTGCTACAGGATGCATAAGTTCCCTTTTGTCTCAAGGAGAGGTAGATCAGACTGTTAAAATAAGAACAAAAGCTTCACAGTTTGAAGGGACAGGTATGTTTAATATTTTTAATCAAGAGCATTTTGATACCACCTCAGACACTGTCCAGAAAAAGTTCTTTTCTGAAAAGAGCCCTGTATGAGTGGAAAATGAGTAAGAGAAGTTGTCAAAATAAAGACCACTTTGATTGTTTTATAGGCTTTAGACATTTTTACTTATGTTTTTTTCTTGTTGACTGTAAAAAATGCTTAGCATGCAGTAAGTATTTCACAGAAAGTTCTACTTTGAAAGAAGTGGAATATTGCCATTAAACCTTTTAATTAATTTTTATATCTGTTCATCAAAGAAGGCTGAAATAACAGGTTATAAATTTTGTTGAGTCCTGTGATGCTGCAACATAAACCTCACAAGATTTGGCTTGTAGAATGGGAACCTCAAAGCATTTCTGTTCAAACAGCAATGATGAATGAGAAAATCATTGGTTTGTGTCCATCAGATTAAAAAAAAAAAAAAAGCCCTGTAGAGAACATACTCAACAAAACTGTCTTCCCTTGCCACCCAGAGTTTTTGTTACATGTATTGTTTTTGGGTATTGTACTTGAAGTCTGATGTGTATATAATCTCTGTAATTCTGTGATATAAATAAGCAGAAACTTTTTGAATGCACTTTTATCTGATGCCAGAAATGTCCTTTTTAGGACATCAACTTGTGATTGAATGTTTTTTTTTTTTTCATTAATTTTAAGATAATATTACTGAGAAATACCATTAGTAGACCATTCTCTCCTGACACAATAGTGCAAATCTCTAATCAAAACGCTGAACAGCTACCTCAAGAAGAGAGATTTGGCAACCTTTGGAGATGCTTACATGATCATTTTACTAGCTAGCCCTTGACACAAGATGGAAAATAGCCTTTTTAAGAGCAAATGATATATCTTTGTTTTCTGTAGATGATTCTAATCCCCTTCCTTTCCTTTCTTTTTTTTTTCTTTTGTGTATGTGTATTTTACACAAAGAAAGCAGCAAGCAGTTATGTACTAGATATACATATGTAGGGACTACACAGAGAGAAGGAATGTAGTCTGAAAGACTGTACTCTACACACAGCAAAATGAATTGTTGCAATGCCAAAGTGCACCTTATATGTTTAGCCAAAAGTGATTAAGGAGCTGGTATTTCAGATGTTGTAGCAGGTATGATTACTTTCCCTGATAAGAGCATAATGTTAGGCTGTGTTTAGCAGATCTGATTACTGTTGGTGTGTAGTCTGTGCCAATTTTAGTAATTTCTGGTGTGGAGGCTTTACTTTCATGCCAGTTGCTCAGTAGCTGGTTCAGGAGTTTAATTCTTATGTAATTCTGAATATTAAATTCTAATTTGGAGCAGTTATTTATCTGAAATTACGTAGAGTTGAATAAACAACTATATCCTCTCTTCCTTCTTTCCCCTGCTCTCCAGGAAGAGGGAGATGCAGGTGTCATCAAATCTGCTTTTTTGAGGTTTCTCAGTACAGAAAGCACAGATTGACTTTCTGCTGATACTCTGAATATGTGACCAAAGATGTTCATATCAAGTACTGACCTGATAGTTTTTCTTTATTTTCCTTACTAAAGTTCCCCTGGAATTGTAGTATGTTGATCAATAATGGACACAGAAGGAGCCAGAGACATACTTTGGGTACGTGATCCCCCCATTAATTTAAGAGAAGAGGCAAAATACAAAAATTAGGAGAGCTTTGGTGTTGGCGAGTGTTCATTAGAATTAAGTCTGTATTCTGAAATAAATTGCTGTAGTTCATTTATCCTTCCCAGTTTTCCTATCATTCTTTATGAATAAAAGCCCAAATCACTGCCTGAGTTACATTTGGGAACAAAAAAAGAAAAGAATGCTTCCTAATTACCTATTTTAAGACCATAGTTAGCACAGAAAGATTGCAGAATAACCTCTTAAAAAGCTTATTTTCTATGTTTATGTCAAGGAAGTCCTCTTCTTTCTTCATCCACATTTCTGTGTACTTAAAAAGTTATTTTGAAACTGTAATGTTATCTCCCTGTGAAGGTACATTTATTTTTTTCTTTTCATTTAAGAGCTTTTAAAAGCATACTTTTAAAAATTATTCTAGCCACTGTTTTATCTTCTGCTAACATTTCAAAATGATCTTGGGCATTTTATAGATAGCTATAAACCCAGTAGAAAGCAAGCCAAATTACTTTTTTTTATTCCATGTCCTTGCTTCCTTATAATTTTTTTTTTGTAAGTGAGGAGGAAAAACCAGTCTGAATCTCTTGAACCAATTATATGCATGCCAAAATATTCTAGAGAATACTTGAAAATGGAAGGGTTTGGACTATTCTTTGTCTTCTTTCTTCTTCAGTATTAACCATAAGTGCATCTCTTCAGCGCATATGTCTCAGTGCATTTCTAATGCAATCTGATTTTTCTAAATCAAAAATTGTGAAAATATGAAATGGATGTGATTCAAGATGAGAAAATTGTTTGCCCTTAAGGATGCTGCTTCTGTCCTTTCAGTGTATTAATGATGTAGCTTCTCTACTTCATTTTTGGTTCTTCCTTTCATCAGTATTCCCAGACAGGATGCAGTTTCTGTCATTGGTCCTTGTCTCTCCACCTTGTAAACCCTAGTTGTATCTTTCCTTGATTACTACATGCACCTCCACTCTGGAATTGATATCTGCAATTTTACTGAGTTTATTTACAATGGTTGAATTCCAAGTAAAAGCTTTCTATCTTATTTTGGTTGTTTTGTTCTCTTATATGCTGTTTCTGATGAGGAAGAGTGGAAGCCAAACTGACATAGCAGGTAAATAGTGTGGACTGAACTACATGGTTTAAAAAGTTGTGTTTATTTGTTTGTCATCTACCTGCCTTTAGGCAAGAATGGCAGGTCTCTCTTTTCTCCAGGTTCAGGAAGCTGCCACCACCTTCAGAATATTTGTAAGCTGGCTTAACAATCTGTCTGTCCAACATGGGAATCCTGGGTAGACTGTTATTTAATACAGGTTGCGTATTTGATACCCTGTTTGGTGCAGAATCTGCAACTTGATGTGACTTGTAGCACCTGCTTAGCACAATCGGGACTGTGGAGGGTTGTTGCCTTAGTCTGAAGGGACTGCTCAGTTTCTGGGCTTTGGTTGTGTCAAGGAGCTGTTTAGAAAGGAGTAAAACAAGTTCCCAATCCCTTGTTCCTCTTCTTCTGCAGAAGGTAGAAGGGATGAAATGGGGTTTGTTCAGACAGAAAATGTGTATGGCAAACAGAGTCTAAAAAGGCTCACAGAATGAGTGTACATTGAGGAATCACGGAGGCAAAGCAGCTTTGTGTAGCAGGAGAGGGCTGCATGGCTTTGTGAGAAAAGAAGATGCAACCTAGCTCGAGACTCCTAGGTGAGCCAATCTGCAATGGACTAAGAGAGCACCATGATTGTGAAGGTGGTCATTAGTTGCAGGTAACAGAAAATGTTTCTGACATCGTAGCAGGCAGGTTAACAGTTTGTGCTTGCTGAGGGTCTAAATACAGCCCCTTTGGGTTAACTCTTCTTATTACTGTGCCTGGAGTTCCTAAGAGGGAGCACTATGGCTGTGCTACTGTATGGCAAACCCCTCTTTGTCTCTTTTTGTTTGGAGGAGGGGTGCAGAGGAGGTTTTAATGGCTGTCAGATGTTACCCCTTCGGGCACACTACAGCCAGCAGTATTTGCAGCTACACAGCACAGCCTTTGCAAAACAGGCCAACACTTACTAGTCAACTGGCACACAAGAACTGTTTGGTTTCCGAATGGAAAAGCAAAGCTTAAACATGTGTCTGTGCTGGCAGCAGGAATTATTTTCCTGCCTAAGTGTCCAGAATTCCTTTATTCCTTCTTTACATTTCCAGCAGAGCTCTCAACTGGGAATTCAGACATCAGGGCTTTGTCCAAATTTTAGTCAAGTCAGTTTGACATGTTCCTCTTTCCTTGGCTGCTAGTGGTTATAAGTCAATACTTGGAGTGTTCATTCTTGTCCCACCCATGGTCATTCCATTCATATGTGGGCAGTTTGGGGGATTTCACTCAGTTTTCTTCCAGTCCCTTGTCCTGAAAATCCCTTAGCCCTTTCAGTACCAGGTGACAACAATAAAAAATGAGCGGTGAAACTATTGTGGGTTTCATTTTAGAAGTAACTGTACTATGTTTTAACAATAAATCATAGTAGTTACTGTGCTTGTGTCAGTTAATATAACTTGACAGATAAATGCCATGTAGTCCTCCCAGCTTCAGTCTGGGTTATTTATATTCTGTTATGTAGAGAATCCTGAAAAGCTGGCTGAAAAGTTTTGCATCTTTTAATAAGGCTCCTAGCCAAGTTAAATTTAAAAGACATATGGAGAATATATAGCAAGACTGTACTAACCTCATTGTGACTGGTAAAACATGTCTTTTTTTCTTGTTTTCCTGATTTATTCTCCAAAGAGAACAGAAAAATAAAAAAACCAAAAATTTTGTTGAGTAGGGCTCTATCATGGTATAAATTACAAAAGAAAAAATCTTTGCTATAAATGTTAAAAAATGGTGGGGTCACCCTTATATTCGTCAATGTAACTGGCGCAAGTTTCTAATCTTCTTGAAGTATATTCATTTTACAAAGCTAAGGTAGCATTCTTCTGTGACCTACGCAGTATCACTCATACAAGCTGTTTCCTAGTTACAAATCAGTATTTTTGTTGTCTCGGTGACCTCAGAAAAGCAAGAACAATTTCTGATCATTTCCTGATACGAATTGACAGTAGCAAGTCCTACAATAGCATATGCTAATTTTTTTTCTTATTTGTATCAACATGGGGTTTGTATTTGGACAGCCATTTTGAAATGTTTTGCTGTATATTGAAATAATAAGTCCTAATGGATTGCTTCCTGCTTGACTAGGCAAAAGTATTTCTTTCCTTTTTTTTTTAATGTATGCCCAAGCAAGTTTAAAAGAAACAGTAGAGCAAAATAAAGTAGATTTGCTGTTAATGGCCTTGCTTGATAAGGTATTTATATTCTGTGTATGGTTTTATTATATATTAAATTCTGACAATAAGGTAGCTTTTCCTCTCTGAGGTCAGTAGTGTTCAGATTAATCAGGTTGACATTTCATGCCGGTGGGTCATGAACTGTTGATAATAGCATTAAATGGTGATTCACTTGCTGCAGGGAGCACAGCTCATTATCCAGTCACTATATTAAATCATCGCCACAAACAGCTAGAGTCCTGTGTGTGTGCCTGCACACATCTGCACACACACACACACACACACACAGGGAAATCAGGGCGGAGATCTCTGTCCTGTAGCTATCCATTTCTCTGTTTATAGCAATTGTTAAAGCTGTTTCCAGCATACATGGATGATGGACTTCTCCCCATCTGGGAGACTGGAATAGTGTTCTCTGAAAAATCTGTTTATGTATGAAACAGGACTTTGTTGTGTGGTTTATTTTCTAGCTTCTGTCCAAAAATGGGGGATAATTTTTTTAGCCAGTTCTGTGTTAGACAAAAGTGAAGAAAAATACATGTGCATCATTTCTATAGTGTTAGTGTTGGGAAAAAAGCAAGATGGAAAATGAAAACAATGGAAATTCAAATTGCTTGTATTCATTGAGTATGAATTTTTATTTAATGCTATGTTTCAGGGGCTTCTATATTAGTTTCAGATGTGCTACTTCCTGTTAGAAACATTCATACTTTAAAAAAAAAATAGATACTGTTCCAGTTAAAGAAAAAGTGTGTCTATCATAATGGAAAGTTTTAAAATAGAATGCTGTCGAGATAGCAGTGGATTAACTAAGTTGAATGAGGGAAAATTCCACCCAAATGCTTAAAAGATTTTCCAGGTAAATGCAAATGTTACTTACTTTTAAGTTGTATTTGTCTTAAATTTGAGTAAAGAGTATTGCAAGACACATGTCCAGCAAATAATAAGAAATGTTAGGATTTTTTCTCCTACCTGGAGCAGAGAACAGTGGAGTTTTCTCTCTCCCTGTCCTCTGCCTCCTCCAACTGAGCCAGTGTAATTTGTTTAGTGCAAAACTGACTTGTTCAAAGGCAACGCTTAGAGGCACTTCACCTTAAAGTATACACAGGCTGGCTTGAAGTATGAGCTTCTCAAGGTCTTCGTAATTGACACTAGAAAAGTGTTTTATTTTAATATATGATATATTTTGAGTAGAAGACATTATATTTAATTAGTATATAAATGCTAATTACCATGAGAACTGTGTTAACCTCAGTATTAGCTTTAAAACTGAGAAGTTGTGGGTTTTTCATACAGATGTACACTTTTATACATTAACATAAATAGTTACAGAGTGGGAAACCATTTTGTGAAGAAATTAGCACGCTATATATTTTAAGGGAAGTTTTGAAAAAGGTATCTTGAAGGGAAACATTTTAAGTTCCTCAAATTGCCTTTTTTTTTTTCTTTCTTCCTTAATGTTAAATACCTGCTGAAACTGCCGAGAGAACCGGGTAACATGAAAAAGCTGTAGGCCGCTAGAGGTCACTATTTGGTAATCAACTTCTAATGAACCAGAACTGTCGAGAAGGCCAATAAATTACACTGTGGATTTTTCTAATTATGAATTCCTATTTAATCATTCAATGACAAGTTAACTGTGGCAGCAGTTCTATGTACTTTGCATACACAGTTATGTTAATGTACTATTATATTTCTTAGGATGGAGGTCCTCCATCATTAGAGCAGTTCATTACCAAAGAGTCTCTTATCTAATCATAATTACTGATTATGAGGAATAATTAACTTTGTTACCCTCTTGATTCTGTTCGTTGGCAAAATGCAGTCTTTCTCTTTTCTTGTTTTTTAAATGGAAGGCCAGGCCAAGTGCTGACTTTCAACACCTTTACATTACAGAAAAAAGGTTAAATTGGTTTTGTGCAAAATTGCCTAAGTTGCAGTGTTGGAATACTTACAGGTAGTAGAGAAAAAAGAGATACACAAATGTTGTAGTGGTTCTCCTTAAGTTGTCATTCAGCACAGTTAAATATGAAAATGTGTTTTGTTTTGTGAAAGTACAGCATTTGGAGCATGTAAACATTTGTAAATTTAAACCATATGATTGCATATTGGTTCATCCTGAAACAATAAAAGTAATCATAAAAATAGTATCTCTTCTTATAAATTCTTAAAAATATTTCCATGTTAAACTTAGAATAAGTTCATACATAAAGAAATATGACTTTTAATTAAATTACAAGGGTTTGAACTCATTGTGTAAATGGCATCAAATATATTTGAGAACACTGGAAAGTACATTGCATTTTAGGCTGGAGGGCAATGCTAAATCTAGTTCTCTGAAAGAGATGTACTATCCGTTTTGTAGAGAGGCAATAATAGAATTACGTGTAGAGGATCCCTGAACAGGAAATAGAACTGGGAAAGGCCTTGAAACAAAGGGATTCTTTAAATGGAATCTTTCCAATTTGGGCTCTTTTTCTAGCAGTTGTCGTAATCTTGTGTTATTGTACTGCTTTGCCTTTCAGTGCCTTAAAGCTTTGAGAATTAACTTTGACTATGCTGAAATTAGGCAGCAGAAAGTGATTTGTTACTTTGTAAGTAATAGTTAGGCATGCTTTAAAATAAGCATATATTTTAAAGGAGAAGCTGAAAGATAAGGCTGTGTGGGCTGTTGACTGTATCCAGAGGCAAGATTCAATGCCAAAGTGCTTAAAGAAAGCATAGACATAGCTGAAGCAATGCACTCTGATGACGGTTCAGATTGTCAGAAAAATTCTTGGTCTCATACCAGCGATGACACTTGATGGGACAGAGTTCAAAAGTTCATTCAAAAAAGTTCAATGCAATCTTCACTCCTATTATTTATGCATTTCTTTCCAGTTTCATTTGGTGAACCGCTGTCAGTTGTCCTCTCATATACTGTACCCAAAACAGGTAAAATTAAAACTTTCAGCTGAGCAGCTCTCCAGGAGAAAATACTGGAGACTGATTTATTTTAAGATTATGTGTTCACACTTGTTTCTGGCTCTACAGTTCTATTTTATTTTAAAATTTTGTTAGATTCCTGCTATTAAATACTAGATATTTTTAAAATGTTGTGAATGTAAATATGCCCCTGTTGATTGGGATTGGCATGTGGTGTTGCTACATCTTGAGCTCTTTAAGATAAGCCAGAAAGCTTAGGAGCATATATGCTGTGTTATCCACCCTATTTAAATTCTTTTCGTTTCATTTTTCTGTGTTTATTGTCTTTATTTTCTGATGTGGCATGAAAGTACTAATGAATGAATCAATAGAAATTTACCTGCTTCTGCAGCTGGCTTTTTAAGAAGCAGGCTTTTTATTAAGAAGAACACTTGAACCCATACCTGTTGAGAAATGCAATTTTAACGCATATTTCAGTGTGATTATATTTTTCTTTTTTAGCAATGTGCTTAATGCCTTCATTATTCAGAAAAAAAAAAACATGCCATGTTTTGTTGGGTTTAGGGGCCTATAGGAAAGTACTATGATAAAATCATGAAGTACTAAAGTGTTTCAAGTATTTTCTTTTTGTAAAAGGGGATTGATATCTTAGAGTTGTACTAATACTGGAGAAACATGTAAACGATAATACTAAATATCTCTGGTTTGTTTTTTTCTTGAATGTTCTTGTTTTGCTGTTATAATGAAGGGGTTTCTTCAGCTTTTGTGTATCTATTCCACAGCACTATGTAAACATAGTTGTATTTTGCTGTGGAGTTAAGGTAGAATGTGCAAGGATAAATACTTTCCAGAGACATTCAAGTCCAAGTAGCAAAATCTGCGAACGTGGTGACTTACAGCTGACTGCTTCTTGTGATTTAAAGAGCTCAGCAAGACTGGCCACACATCTGGTTTTGTTGGTCATGCATTTGCATGTATGCTGTTCAGTCAAAGTGGATGAGATGAAAAGCTGTGATGCCAAGGTGGATTGTTGGATGTATTTGTGGCTTTTGGTTATTCCACACAAACATTAGGCATCTGGGAGCTTGATGTTCATTTTGATATTGTCTATGAACTTGGGTTAGAACAACTAACTGTAAGAATATAAGAATAGCTTTTCTGGGATTTTGCCCTCTCTTTTTCAAAGAGAACATCATAATGTCTGTCCCTTTGAGTTTTTTCTTCTAAAGTCACACAGTGGTTTGTTTTCTGGTTGCTGATCTTCTGCATAGAGTAGAAGCTTTTTGAGAAAGTGAAGTTATGATGATATTGGAAATGCAGCTCTTCCCTCTTTCTAATACCAGACAAAAATTATTCTTGATTTTGCACTATATGGTTGGGATAAAGTTTTATTTCTAGGACTTGAATCCTCATCGGTCAATACAAGAATTGTGTCTACTGAATTTTAGTTGTGTGGAAGGTTAACAGTGGCCCACATAGTAGAGGAACTGCATACATGTTCATGGTTAATTTTTGGACTTCTCCTAAAAGACCAGAATTTCAAGCAGTGGTGCCGGGCAAGATTCGTTTTCTTTGAAGAAGCACTATTTTCTTTGTTTCTTTTGTATTTGATATTTTACATGTATTTGTGCTGTGCTTAGAACCCAGCAACAGTTAATCAGACAGCTCAGTGTCATGTGCTTTACATTTGGATTGTCTGAAATCTGCTTCTGTTCATCACTGGCTGTCCAGCCTTCTTGCTAATGTTCAGATTAAAAATTAAGTTTTGAACTGTGCTGAGCTCTGTGCATGTAGTTTGGGGTCTACAACTGTGGATACATGCAGCTGTTGTTGTTAAGTTTTCATATTAATTATAGGTCTGGGGATGAGATTTAGGCCATATATCTAAATATTAGAGGATGTGTAAAGGAGTAGCTAAATCTGGTACTCCAGCAACACCAAAAGGGTGTTTCTGTTGTCTATGATTCTGTGGTGGAGTATGAATTAAAGGTGGAGAATGGAAAAGATGACTGTCATGAACTGCTGTTTTTTAATGTTTTTAATATAATATTTTGGGTATTAAAAATAAGCAAATAAGCTAATCAATCATACTGCATTTCCTTTCTTACTGCACTGCTGTTAACCTTTTTACTTGCTAACTTTTCAGGTGCTTTGATATTTCTCTTTGACATTACAATGACTAGAACTAAATGTAGTGCTTTTAAAAAAATGCTGCAGACAGAACAATTTCATCAGGCCTCTCAGCTTGTATTTCTGTTGAAAAAGTTGAAGTATCTTATGTGTGCATTGGCCTTTTGCAACTTATTTTCTTTGGCTGATCCCTTGGAGGCATCAGTTGCTACTTAATACAATCTCGTAAAATTTTCCTCGTTCATTCCCCTCATATTAAACTGCCTCAACAACAGCTTCTAGTCAGTTTTTGCATGATTTATTGAGAGGGCATATTCTTTTCTATGTTTTGGCATCATTCTGTAATACATCTAAATCAAATTACAGATCTTTATTCCACCATCCATGGCCACGTTCAAGTATGAATCCCTATATAAATCTACTCAGGCCTTCTTTTGAAAACATAAGGGTTCTCATGACCATTTTGCCTATTTTGTTTAATCATTTGTTTATTCTTCCTCCTCCACGACTTTCTACCTTTCATTTATCATTATGTTTACATAATTTTTTTTGTTCCCAAAAGGGATATCCTCTTCCACTGAAACAGATATACGTACCTATTGTTTATATGCATGTATTCTTATGATTCATATAAATCCCTAAGTATGTTTTTCTTGAGGCCTCCAAGAGTTCTTGCATATACATCAGCACTTCTCAGATTGGCATGTGAGACTGGAAAGTTTGGAACTGGCTTTGTCTCTGGACAGCACCTAGCAAAATTGGGACCCAACTGTGACGGCAAGTGGAATGCTAAAGAAAGGCTCTTAGAGCAGTCTGTGCCTGCATCTTCTACCTTCATATTACTCTGGGAGGCAAAATCTGTTTAATTACGCCCTCTCATGCTGGGCTGCCCAGAACAGGTAGCATATTGCTCACCTCTCTTGCATCTTTCTTTCAGTGTCTACTACTGCTAGGAAAATAGCTGCATGGAGCATTAATGCTGATGCACACAGTCTGATCCACTCGTCTTCATTCTTGCCAGTGCTTGTGGGAGAGGGGGTGGAGGAGGAGGAGGAGGAGGGAATTATTATTCTGCTGCTGACACAGGGAGAATGAGAGTGGCTTGATGCAACAGAAGATTATGTTCCCTGAGGATAAACAAACAGAAGGAGATAAATTAGGAGAGAGGATAATCCTGTTAATATGTGCATTCCTTAATTCTGATCCAGTTTTTCAAAACATATCATTTCACAGAGGTTAGAAATGTAATTAATACCTGTAAACCGTCTCTTCAAGTTTACCTTCGAGATGGTGGAGTAGTGTTTTGAGTTGGCATTTGAGATGCACAAATTTGCTTATAAACAGGAATTGTAAGAGGTAGTATGAATATCATGTGAGAGAAAAATAATGATGTGCGCATCACCATCCCTTCCTTAATTTAAAAAAAAAAAACAGCTTCGGTTCTCTGGACTTTTTCACAATACTGTTTGTTAGGAAGTCAGGGCAGCTTATTCCTTGCAATCTTCTTGTTGCTTTTTCAGCAGAAGCTGGGCCATTGTGATATTTATCTGAATTCAAACAAGGCTAATTAAAAGAGCTGCTGACAGTTGTTGTGATCTGACTTTGACTGGAGCTTGATGGTCATTATGGGTAAATAATGAACTAGGTCTGCAAATGTAGCAGCTGCCAACTTGGGATAGAAGAACAGCTATTGCGTCCAATTTAAGGATCTATCGACCGCTTCCCTTTTCCCTGCAGATCTTCTTCCTAGCAGAAAACTAATGTTTTATACTGCTTTGTTTTGTGGTTTCAGCTATTTCTGATATAGTCTATAATTTCCTCTTAAATATTTAACCTAGTCCATTATTAGCTTTCAGAGTTAACAACTTTTCCATTGGGCTTTCTTTGCATTTTTATTTTGTTTTGTTTTGTGGGTGGTTTTTTTGCAGTTTGTTTTTATGTACAATGTAACTGCTTAAATAATGATGATCATGTGTGTTTAATTTGCCTGTTGCTACAGAATAAAAATCGACTAGGTTTTTTTCTCTGTATAGCCATAATCTCACAAATTGTATAATTCGATTATGACGTAAAAGAGATGTTTCTACTTCCTTAAGTGTGCTTTCGTCTGGATTAATATTTGAGTGCTTGTTGTGTAAATTTTGAAATCACTGACCTGAACCTCCATTTCCATTTTTGCTCAAAAATCACTAGCTTATGAGGTACAGTGATGCAAAGCTCTATTTGTCAGAAGAGAGAAACAGCAATGACTTTCATTAAGGGGCACTTCCAACTACGTTGTCGCTTCATCATGAGCTTTGCCTTGTCCCATTAGCAAGCAGGAATGGTACCTTAAAGGGAAAACGGCAAATTTTAATAATAGATTAATTCGACTTTCTTCTAAAATCCCTGGCATTATAAATGCAGTACAAACCACAGAATTTGATATCCAGGAGAACTTAGTGCCTCTACCCAGCGTTTGCTCAGCTGCCATTAGAAAAGGCAGCGTGCATTATGTAAAATGTACGGAGGCATTTGTGCATTAGTGCATAATGCGGCAGAACTAGGGATCTTGCTGGGAAGAAATGATCCCAAGCGTGCCCCTAAAAGACAAGTCTTGCTTTGAGATATAATGATGAAAAATTGGCCATTTATTTGTGTCTTTGCGTTTCAGCAAAAAACGAAACTTGGACTGGTTTGACTGTCGCGCTGCCGCAGGGGTTTTGTGCGCGTTTGTGTGCGTCCGCGGGCGTTCCTGAGCCTGCTTGGAGAGGCCGGCGATGCGTTAACAAGGGGTTATGTTATGCTGGTTTATGTTAAACCAGATCACCCCCTAACATGTGCACAGCCATTCATCTGTGTCACCAAAACCCAAGAGAACATCTGACATGGACTTCGAAACAGAAACAGTGATCACTTACAAATCAAACATGGCACGCTCTAAACCGATTGTGCACGGCAATCTTTTCGAGAAAGGACAACTAATTGAACATGATAAAGTGTAAAGTTAATTAACACCCTTAAATTTGTTGATTACTTTCACGGGATTATATTGTTCGTTGAGGAGCAGCTTTCTGTCCCAGCTGTCGCCTTTTTAGCGAATGTCGCTGGTAAACAATAGAGACACCATAACAAGTCGTAAATGGTCCCTGTGACAGCAGCCCCTTGTGAGGCTGCATCTGTAGAAAATGATTAGAACAATTGCATTTTAAAGACGGCTCACATTGCAGCCCGGTCCCATCGGCCCTCTTCTTTATCTCTGCTGATGGCAGACTGGTTACAACATTTAAGTTCTTTTGAGCAAATTAAGTGATTTACTGTGTTTTAGTTATATGGCAGCAGAATTGCTTCATAGGTCTCGCTTTGATGCTGATTTTTATAATAGGGAGAAACACAGGCCCTTGGAGTGGTGGTGTGCTGTGGGGTTTTTTTTCTGAGTCTGTTCCATTTACTTGTTTCCTGGAAATAGATTGATGATGGCAGACATTGTCTAAGAAGCAAGTAGAAAAAATTGATACCCTGTTTATATTTTATAAAATAACTAGTCTCTTCATGGTTATTTTAAATTTATAGTGTGGTTTTAAATATTCTTTTATTTCCAGTAGGGATTTATAGCTGATTTTGCCTGTACATGCCTTTTAATTGGTTTTAGATTTATATATATTGCAAAACAATAGTAAGTTTTTCAGTTAATCTTTCCTTGTGTATCTTGCTTTAACTTTTCATGAGTTGCAAAGACAAAGTATTTGGTGTGAGCTGGCAGGTACTTAAAAAAATCTGCTTAGTCCTTAAAAAACACACTCACACAAGGTACACAGATGCAGCCTCTCAAGCACAGCCTATCTGAAAAAGAGCAAACATGACAAGAACCTGCTTGTTTGAGGCAGCTACAGTCGCTTAAACTGCTTTTTTTAAAAAAATCAGAATAAAAGACCAGTGTTCCCTTGCACTTCCCAAAGTGGAGCAGGCAAAGCCTCAACTCCTGTGCTTGAAGGTGCCACATTGTAAAACAAGACGGAGGATTAAAACTCTAGCAATGTTCTTCTTGTTTGTTTTTTGTTTTTAGATCACAAAATCAGTTGTTAAAATTGCAACTAAATGTTGAGCAGAAAAATAACAAAATAAATGAGTTTTTGCTAAAGCTTCTTGATACTACAGCCTTCGTCACTTACTTGTCCTTTGGGGACTCTGAAACAGCTCAGTTTGTATCATTTTGGGCTCGACTTTGTCAGCAATGAATTTTTTTTATCTGCAGGTGCAGCGCAGCAGTGGTTTAAGTACGTTGGCACAGGGATATGCTTGGGTGCATTGTCTTTCCAGCAGTGTTGCTGTTTTCAGCATTGCCACTGTGATGGTGCTGTAATGCGTAGCCTTACAATATCACTTCTTTTTAACTCTTCTGCCCTCTGTTCTCACAGAAATGTAATAAAGCTGAAACCAAAGGCAGATACTTTCCTATAACACCTTTACATTAACATCTCTTTTCTAGCAAATAGTTTTCTTAAAAATAAGCAACCTAGATAGAACTACTAGATAGAAACTAAGCAGTTTTAGTGATGTAGCTATAGAGCTGAGACCTTTCTGGGCTTTTTTTGGAACTGGAAACATCAGTGGCAAATTTCATGACTTTTTTTTTTGCAGCAACATGAAATACTGTTTAAATAAGCACAGGAAAGTGAATATGGAAGGGCAGTGTGTCTGTCAAACAAGGCTGCTTGGCCTGGGTGCTAAAACTTGAGGTCATCTTCAGACTGTTCCAGAGTAGCTGCAACCAGTTGCTATTGTCATGTGAGGGCTCCTAAGTCTCCATTCCTATTTTTGTCTAGAATGTTGAACTTAAGAGCTGCTCTGTAGCAGGTTCACTGAGCAATCCATTGGCAATCGAATGAGAAGCACCTGGATTGAACTTGCCCTGCAAGTAGCACAGGCAGATGTGACAGGATGCTTTGAAGTGCGGTTTTTTATGTACCTCTTTTGATTAAAAAAAACTTAGTTTTGCAGATCTTCGTCCAAAACCTGCTAGTACGCAAGTGGGAAACCAATCTCCACCTGGATATGCCTTACTGCAGTGCTACTGTGTAACTTCTCACCATATTTTTCCCATAGTCATTTTCTTGCGTACCCCCTCAGCTAGCTACATCTCTTATATTTTTCTGCAATCCTGTTCCTGTCAGTTTATATCTCTGGGACAAACTCTGGTGCTGTTGTGGCTTGGAGTTGATCTGCTCTGTGGGATCTGCTGGTGTGTCGATCTTGCAGGAATTCTGCACATAGGTGTGGGTTATCATCCTAGAAAAACCAAGTGTAAGACTGCAGCCATGGGCTTCAGCAGACTTGCTTTCCATCAGGAGGAAATCTTAGCACATGCTAATCATAGATACAGTTTCTCTGAAAACTATTCCCCAAGGATGTAAAGAGACTTTTTGTATTTTTGAAAGAACAGATAGATTTTAAATGACTCTTGACCCTAACAACAGCAGTACATAAAACATTCTTTGGTGGTAGACTTCTTTAAAAAAATCAAAATATGAAAAATAATAGTTAGCATATTTAAAAACTAAATTAGCTGCTCTGCATTTCCGTTGCTCTCTTTAGTGTTAAAAACTGATAGTACTTAACTGGCTTGTGTTGTTGGTATGGAAGCTGTGATTGTGAAAGAACGCTGTGCATTCTTGTGTAATGATTTTTTTATAATTTCTATTTTTAGCTGAAGTTAGAGTTCTTGTACTCCTAGAGTCCATGCCAATTTTTTTAAATTGCCAGTCTTAAAAATCTGCTGCGTTGCTCATTTGATTCTGATAAAATAGCATATAGTTGGCAAGGACCATAGGTGATAAAATCTACCATGAAGTAAATAGCTTTTTGTTTTTAAAACAAGCATTTTCCAAGCCTTCTCCATTACACAACAAATTGGTCTCTTTTTTTCTACTTAACTAATTTAGTTTTGCTTCTTGAAATGTGTTTGAACAAGTGAGAGAGTGCAGCTGTCAGAAGATTAACCAGCTGAAAACTATTGTCAGCATTAATTTTGCTCTAATAAATGAATCTCTGAAGCTATTTAGCAGTCTGTAATCTAGATACAAGGCTATTGACCTATGATGGATAGTACTGGATTTTGTTTGTAAGCTTTGACTTAAATTGTCTACTTAATTTGCTGCAGGTCAGATCACAGGATTAGTGGTAAAGGCCATTATGTGGTTTGAATAAAAATAGCTGAGGAATGGAATGAAAATCATTGTATTTATTCATGTAGCAATCTTTGCGGTCATGTACATAGTGAACTGGTAGCCAAAAAGACAACAATGACCTGTTTGTGCTAGCTAGTTTGGGCTTTGCTCTTAGCCCAGTTCCTGTGAGTTGCCTGGAGAGGAGTTGTTCAAGTGAGATCGAGGATTGGCTGAAAATTGGGTGTCTCTCAACCTGGGCAGGAAGATCTTCACCACTGTATATGTTTCAAGTACCTCAGCAGTATTCTATATGCAGGCTGATTGTTTTGTTAAAGCTATGGGTCTGAGTTCTTCTGGATGCTCCAGTTCTGGACTTAACAGCACAAGAAAGACACAGATTTACTGGAGTGAGTCCAGCTGAGGGCCATGAAGATGGCAAAGTATCTGGAGCATCTTTCATGTGAGGAGAGGCTGAGAGAGCAGAGACTGTTCAGCGTGAAGGGAAGGCGCAGGGGAGATCTTATCAATGTGTAAAAGACCTGATGGGAGAGAATTAAGTTAGGGAGCTACACTCTACTCAGTAGTGCCCAGTGACAGGACAGGAGACAAATCAAAACTCATGAGATTCTGTCTGAAGCACAAGAAAACACTTTTTTACTGTGAGGGTAGGCAAACAGTGGAAGAAGTTGCCTAGGGAGGCTGTGGAGTCTCCATCCTTGGAGATACTCAAAGGCTGACTGGACATGGTCCTGGGCAGCATGCCTCAGCTGGCTCTCCTTGAGCAGGGAAGTTGAATGATCTTGAGAGGTCACTTCCAACCCCAGAAATCCTGTGATTCTAGATTCTAATATAGGCTGAGCAGGTCATCACTGGGAGCATCTTTATTGTTGCCTAGTTTTGCATAACTGGTAGGTATTTACTCTTTTTGAGACTTTGATCTGTCAAATTTGTCTGAAATTCTTCAGTGACTTAAAAAGATGATGTATGTTGAAAGGCAGGATGGAAAAATAAACACTTGGGAGATACAGAAAGGGGCATTTGTAGACATAGCCACACAGAACAGTTGTGCACAGAGAGAGCATCAATTGAAATTTTTATTGAAAAGCAAAAAAAAAAAAAAAAAAAATTCAACAGATTCTTCAGTGTGAAAATCTGCAGTGTAACTGTCCTTGATGTTGTAAACTAAGTCTAAAGCTGACCATTTCCTTAGCTGTGGTACAGCACTCCAGAGCACTGTACCTAATTGAGCATGTTTAATTTGAAAGTCAGTTGTTATCTGCAGCTGTACACCCTAACCAGACAATGTTTGATGCATAGCACAGAAAATTTATTGTGGCTGTGCTTCTTGCCAGAGTGAAAATTAGTGAGGAAGTTGATTTGTTCATCAGTTTAGGCCAAGTTTTCCTAGCAGTTATACCCGTTAAATACTGGGGATGAGGAAGTTAGGGATGTAAGTGTAATTCATATTAGAATTAGGCTTCTTTTAAGGAATAGAATATTTCATGGAGTGGAGGTAATAAATATCACATGAAAAATTTGCTGGTGTTGTGCTTAGGAACTGTATATTCAAAGAGCTATGCTGTGTGTTTACTGAACTGTGCTAAAGACAGGACAGTCTACAGGAATAAAACTGGAAATAGTGTATTTGTGTTTGTGTATGAATAATTTTTACATTATTTTTACATAATAATTGCATCATTGTATATGCATTAAGTTTCTGTGTGGGAAACTAACTTAAAGCCTCTCAGATTAAGGAGAATTTTGCTTCAGATTAAGAACATAATAAACTGCAGAAATTCAGAAGACTTGGTTTTATAGGGTATCTTTTAGCTGTTCAATCTTGTGAAAATCAAGAAGCATTCATAAAAATTAGCCTAGATTTGAAAAGGCTGCTAAAAGCAGAGTTATCTTTGAGCAGTAGTTTGTTATTGGTTGTATGTGAAGAGTAGTTTGACAAAAGAGAGATTTTATTTAGTAATTCTGATACAGTGAATTTTGTGGAGTGCAAAGTTGCAGGAGAAGTTGATTGTTTCTTCGTATAAACTATAAAAAGTGGCTGTCAGTTTTATGCAAGTCTTATGACTTTTCTGCTAATGTGCCTGGAAGATAAGGTGGTTTTATCTCCATCAGATGTTTGAGAATTTAGATTGCTGATCCTTTGAGCACTGGGAGTGTAGAGTTACTTTTACATAGAATTTGAGAGGTTTGTCATAAGCAAGGTATTCATTTTGCATCATCAGACCCTTACTGGTAAGAGAAGCTGCCTAAATTTGAGACTTTTCAATAGTGTTATTAAATCCAATATTATCTTGATTCAGGTGTTGGAGCTGCTCTTGCTGGAAACCTTACTTTCATGGTTGGTGGAGTGGAACAAGAATTTAATGCTGCCAAAGAGTTGCTGACATGCATGGGTTCTAATGTGGTTTACTGTGGAGACGTTGGAACCGGACAGGTAATGCTTTCTGAAGGGCTAATAGCTGTCTCAGTCTTTCCTTTTTCTGGCTTTTTATTTATTGATGCCTACTCTTTTACTCCAGAGCTAAATGCATGATAATATACCTTCATACTTGTTTGTTTGTCTCTAGCCTCATGTTTGTAAACAACATCATGGCACTTTTGTCCAGGATGTTGTGTAACTTACCACCAAAATCTGACTGGTATTTCTGTACACCGGCTTGTTGAGATTATACTTCTTAGGGGAGAGACGTTTTAATTTTGTTTCATCTGAATTTAGATTTACTGGATATTCTGAAGGACAAAGAGCCCCTACATGGCATGTATACTAACTGAGCAGTACTAACAAAAAAAGGTATTTTTTAATCTGTGCAGGAGCCAGACTTTGTTCTATCACAGGTCTGTGTTTACTCTAGAAGAAAGCTGCCAGAATGTACTTGATCATATTGTCCTGGGCCTAGTTGATTCCTGTGTGTTGGTTCTGTGAAAATGCATAAACTAATTGATGGTTTCACATGTTTTCAGGCTGCAAAGATCTGCAACAACATGCTCTTGGCCATCAGTATGATTGGAACTGCTGAGGCTATGAATCTTGGAATCAGGTTGGTTTGATTTTTGTGGTGGATTAACACCACAAAATCATTTTTTCCATGTTTACAGCTTTTATGTATTATGGTTGACTTTTGCTGAGACGATTAAAAGAAATAGGTAAACTTTTTGCCAGAAGTTGTCTTACAAAGCCATGAACAGGCTAAAGGGATTATTTAACTAAAGGAGGTGTTTTCAGCATGGGAACATTCTCTTGTATTGGCTGCATAGGTTGTTACATTCTACATCTGAAGTTAAAGTTTATTTGTCCTGCTGTAGTGCAGTGTAGGATAATGTTTGTCTTTCATTATAAACATCCAGAGCTAATATAGAGGTGAGTTTTTGTTTGTATTCTAAGCTAATGTACAGTTTATTCAGAATATTATGCTCCCATATGGTTCTCATTGGATTTGTTTATTTCTTAAATTGTTCCAAGATATATTGTAAAGTGAAACTTCTACTACAGTGTGTATATCAAATTAAGATGAAAGCATAAAACAGAACATCTACCTTTCTTTGACTTTATGAGAGCACTTTGTCCTAATTGGCAAAACTCCTAGTTTGTCAAAAAGCTGCAGTATGCTCCACTACACTCTTGCTGATGCTGAGACTACCATTTCTTTTCTAGCACGTGATACATCTGACTTTTAAGTAACATCATACTTGAGCAAAATGATTTTTATTTTCCAATTGTGATGTATTTATTTTGCTCTGGTCTTTGTCATTTTGTTTTATTTTCCAATAGAGTGCATGCAAGTACCAGTTCAATCTCAAGGGATTTGAACTTCTAATAAATTCTAGTAGCCAGATCAAAATCATTTGCAAACTTATAGACAGAGAAGTCCCGTGTTTGAAGAGATTATCTTGCAATTGTGTATCTTTTAGAGGCTTTTCATGAATTATTTATCTGCACAGTTGCATCTTAAAATTTGCCTGCTAAAACTACACATACTGTAAGTACTTATCAGCTGGGCTCAACTGTGTTCATGTGGATTTGATACACTATAAAAACAGCAAGAGGCCATCAAATGCTTAAATAAATAAAAAAGAACACCTACATATGCTCACATGCACAAGACAATGTAATGGATTCACATTTCCTCTTAATTACCATATCAAGATGCAGTTGTTTTATTGAATTGCCCTTGTCTCAGATGTTAGACTGTCTTGACCTATTAAGTTGTCATGTTGTAATTGAGATAAAAGAGGAATTTGCTTTGCATCAGTGCTAATTGGTTTATCAATATCTTGTACCATTTACATTTTAAAATTGAGAGTCTGTAATATACTGAAGCATGTCTGCATCAAGCCATAATAAAACCAGTAGCATTGTTTACAACTTTTGTAATCCAGTGTTATCCAGAAAGCTTGCACTGAGTTCTGCTTTAAGCCATGATTCACTTGATAAAGCATATGCAACTCATTTTTTTGTTATAGTTTTATCTACATTTGTAAGAATAACTGAAATAAAAGTCAAGAGGTGTGGAAGAGGGGTATTCTGGGCATGTAAGCTGTGTGAAGAGGAAGTTGATGTCAGCAGTCACTGTAGCTTGAAGGTGTTTAGAATTTTTTCCTTTTCCAGTTTAAATTTGGGCTGAATCTGTATGCATCATTTGTGAGCAAAAATCAAATATGAAGGTAACATATATAAGCCTCCCTACCCTGCAGTTAAGGTTATCAAGAAGGAACTGTATCTATTGTAGAAGAAACCTGCTGATTTTTAAACCAAAGTATAGAAAGAAAAGAATCTCATTTAGTCAAAAACTGCATGAAGATTAAGACAGAGGTGGTTATTTAAAGCCTTATGACATAATTTAGAACCCTTGCATTGATTTCAATTTAGTGTGATTTAAATCTTGAGAAGATGACTTCTGCTTATAACTAGAATGAGACCTTTCCACTTGGAGTGTGTAAAAATTTCTAATGTAGAAGTTTACAGTTGTCATTCTAATTATTAGAGGTTTTGCTATATTAATAAATTTAGGCATTTTTTTTCCTAGTCTAAAGCTTAAAGGATAGTGTGGCTGCCTACTCTGAAAGGAGAAAACTGAACTTGATTTATTAGATTGATGTTTATCTGGTGAAGAAAGTCGGACTTGGACTTAATAATGGTAAAGGATACTGAAAATCTAAAAATTTAGAATAGGAATTGTGGAACTTTTATGTGTTCTTAATTTTCAGATAGAATATAAAATGTCTTTATGTCACATTGTGTATATCTGCTGCATCATTTAAATTGAGTTCTAGGGACTTTGAAGAATTAATTATTCTGTTAATTAGTACTGTTTGAACTAGATGTAGCTACAAAATCATATTACAGCACCTTCTATAAACCAATATATACTTTGAACTTAAGTCTTCAAAACAGTGTGATATTGATTCTATTAATTAGCCACTTCTCTAATGGTTTCTTAAGCCATCCAGACTAAATTTTCGTTTTCTGAAACAGAGTGACCATTTTACTAATTTCAGATTTTTCAATTATTGTTTTATTTTATATTTCAAATTATAGAATTTTTCCAAACTTCAACATAAGTACCAAATACAATGTGATGAGGAGGAAAGAAAACCGACATTAATGAACAAAAATTCCACAATAAACTCCCAGAAAAATAGGTCATATTGCTGTGTAATTTTGCATTTATATTTCCCTTGCTTTTCTTGAACATCATCTTTTATTTACTAATGAAGATGTCATTTTCACTGGAAGTTATTTGTATTAAATCACATAAATACTTTTTAAAAATATTCCCATCCTTAGTTCTGACCAAAGAAATGCTTGCTATGTTCAGTTTTTTCCATTACTTTCCTGATGATTTATGAACATTACTAGTAACAGTTAAAAGGTGTGGTGGACATTGCGGAAATTAATTCACATTGTCATTTTTATTTTCTTTTCTTTCTAACTTGTTAGTGCAACTTGTCAGTAGAAAAATCTTGAGCACATTTTGCTGTACAGTTTTATGAGTAGCGTGCATATTGCAATATACTGACTTACTGTGTCAAACTGAGTACATATGTACACATAGTACATGTAAACTGCACGAATAAGAAGTACAGACATGAAGTGATACTGTCCATGGTCAGAAAATACTTTCCTTTTTCATTTTGCTGATCATCTCAGTGCCAGTAACTTTGTTCTACTGAGTCCTCAGCTCCAGTGAAACAATTTCTAATACTAGCAAAATAAAGCTCAGAAATGAAATATTGCTGATACCTGGTTTGTGTTTAGGTCAGATGGAAGTTGCTGCCGACAGACAGTTTGTGTTCCCATCAGAAACCGCCTGCAAAGACTCAAGGAGGGGCTTCTGTGGTAACACAAGACAGGACAAAGTTGCTTAATGTAGTTGGGATTTAAAGGACCAGGAGAGCAGTAAGGGCTCTATGGCAATAACCTTGCTGCAAAATCAATTTGTACTTCCAATAGCAGATAATATCATCTCGATGACGAGTGGCTGCCGTGCCACTCAAATTTATACCAAAAGCTGCAAATACAGCTCCTTCCTAAGCAAATTTACTTTATGGATTTGTGCCCGGTTGTTTTTTTAGATAAATAAAGTAAAAAGACAGTAAAAGAACTAATTCTTCTCATGCTGAGTTTAAATGTAGTCTCAGTCTCTAGATCTGGTTTCTCTGAGCACCCATGAGCTATGGATGTAAGACACGAGCGGAAATGAGAGTTGACAGAGTAGAGAGGAGCATGTGCAACAGGTTTAGGTATAATTAGCCCTGGACACATCCCCACTGCAAGTTTAGAAAGAGTACCTTGAAAAAGAACTCCAAGGTGCGGTTCTGCTGTCTGTGGCATGGGACTATAGCTAAGTCTCATGAAGGTTAGCAGTGATGCTGGAGAGCGTTTAAAACACCAATGGCAAAGTAATTTTTAACTGTGGTAGAAGGGTCATAAGGTTGTGCTTGAATATTTGCATCTTTATATAGTGTTTACCCAATGCACCTTGAGATGGGAAACTCTCAAGAATTCAGCTACTTCAGTTGTTACACCTTAAAATAAGACCAGGATGTATCGTTCTTGTGAGACACTATTTCAGTTTCTGTATCTGTTCCAGACTGAGCATTTGGAGGAGTGTATGAAAAATTTAGGCTGAGGCTTTATTAGAGCTCATCAAAACTTGAGTTTTGAGCAGCGGCGTGAAGGGCTCCTATTTTAACCTTTTTTATTTAGTATGTGCATCTATTGCTTAGTTTCTGCTGTTCACTTCATTAGAAATGTTATTGAAGAAGCTTTGATTTGAGGGAGCAATTGTTTTTGTTCTATTATAAGTACAGTTAATACATGGGCTTCTTTTCTGCTTATAAGGGAGAAGAACATTTTGGTAATTGTAAATTCACACGCACATGCACAAGCTCTTGCCACGTCCAATGGCAAGTTGTTATGGGGACTGGCAGACTGTCATCATTTTGATAGCTTGAGCAGTATATCTCCTGAACAGATATGGAGCTCTTATGCAGAGAGTATCGTATGTTCCCAGCCAATTTACAGGGAAACAGCAATAACATTTTATCATGGTTGAGAGCCCAGTAGCTGCTTCCTATTAAACTTGCCCTTTCAGATACCTGTCTTGGATTAATTTGTTGATTTCAAATGGAAACTCAGTCTTCTCCACTGAAGCATGACTTTCTAGGATAGACTCTTGCTGAATGACAATTACTGTATATTCTGGCTGGTTTCAGACCATTACAAGCTTTGGGCGCAGTGGAAGACAGAGGACTTCTTCAGTAACTGATTTTAATATATGTCTAATTTTAACTGTCAGTTATATATGCACCAGTGGATGAATCTTCAGAAGGATGAAATGCAAAGCACTTCTAACTTGCTCTTATTAATGATACACTTGCTGCAAAGGAGAAAAAAAAAATAGGTTCAGGTCTCCTGAAGAGAAGCTGCATGGTGTTTAAGAGCAATGAATTTTGAAGAAGCAGGGATACAAACTGACACTATCTTCCTTTTTCTTTTCTGGGAGCAAAAACATGTCAGATCTAGTGCAAGATAGTATTTTACATATCTGTATAATACATGCATATCTTTTAAAGTATACTTTCACAGAGAAGTAGTTGGAACAGTGTAAAAAGACCATTCTTTGGGAGGGTTATATGTGTCTTGAAATAATAAGCTCTCTGTCTTGCCGTCTACTCACAGCTCTAATTGCAGGCCTCTCCATGCAGTTGGATATGGCACAAGCAGGCACTACATTGGTAAAAATACTGATCTGGATGTAACAATGATAAGGAGACAGACACGTCAAGAGATCTGTTTGGGGGGAAAAAAGAAACCTCTGTATATTTGAAAGCTTGAGCTTTGAATGCTCCCAGTGTGTTGTTTTGGTTTTTTTATTACAAAAATTAAAGCCATTATTCAGAGTGGCTCTTGATGAAGACTTTTGTGTTGAGGACTATGATGCGCTACGCACAATAAAAATACAATTCAAATACTGTGAAAACATACTGGTGCTGGAAAACACAGTTAATGTTTTTAAATAAATGATGATTGTAAGCATTCAGTTGAATCAGAGGGTTGGAAAAAAAAATGGGGAGGAGCATAAAATTTGATCCCATTTAGGCCAGTGGAGACCTTCCATTGAATTCCAGGGGCTGCTGCAGCAAATCATAAATAAGAGTGCACAGCAGTACTGCTAAAAAGCTATCTGAAACACAGAAAATTATCTTGCTTTGCATTAGGAAGGCAGACTTGCAGGACACAGTAGGAGTAGGAGCCATGCTGTAGGGCTGAGTGTCTTAAACGTAGTTTTTCAAATCCAGAGTGCCTACAGGAATAGATAGACTGCATTTTAGCAACGGTTCCATTGGTAATGAGCTTTTCTCATCTACAAATTAAAACCTTGAGTGCCTGGAAGCACTGTTAGGCTCTGAGGATCTGCAAAAGTTTGTGATGTGAAAACTAACATAAAAAATGTTTAAAAACCTATTTAACGTTTAAAAATCCATTTAAATAAACTTTGTAGAAGTCTGTGATATATTCCTTTTAAAATGTCCTTTTCTCATCTTGAATTGTTACTGGAGATTGTTCCTGTGCTTTCTCTTTTGTCCTGTATGTAGCCAAACATCTTTACAGTGCTGCATAAACTGCTGCTGATTGTCCTTGGTATTAATGCAATTGATGTAAAATTACACTTGCAACTTACTATCAGCATATGTGTGAATTCATAAGAGGGTTAATTTCCTATAATATTGAAGAATTTTCAGGGTCTGCACTGAGCAGCAGTTTATGCCATCATCTCCATGGTAGAACAAATGACGTTTCTACTTGGACAAGCTTTGTTTTATCGGGATCAGTAACCTTATCAGCAGCTGACCCAGAACTCTAATATATGTTTGCGAATAGATAACATATGTCACGGTGAAATGCAGACTTGCCTCATAAGCAGGAGTATGTAATGAAGATTTAATAATGGCAAAGACAAGAATGCATAGATGTATACGACAGTAATGTTTTTTTGAGAAGTGCAGCATTTTTATTCACATTATTAGAGCAGAATCAATTGTGTTATCTTGTTTACTTCAGAAATACACTAGTGTTCACTTATAAATGCATCACACAATAATTCTCGTGTTGCCACACGTGCTTGTGAATTTTATGCTTTGTTCAAAGAATATTTTGATATGAAGAACAAGTATGTGACCTAGTAGGTAGCAGAACAGAGAATGCCTTTTAGTAATTGAAATACGAGGTAACTGTTGTTCTCAGAGGACCTTTAACTTGCTTACACTTTCAAAATTGCTAGGATTGGCTTAGTGCAAAAGGAAAAAAGCTTTGAAAACCTACTAAATGGTGGATTGATGCTCTTTAATTTAAGATACAGCATCCCTGCCCCCAGTATCAATACTCTGTCATTTTTCATGACGTATAATAAAGGGAGAGGAATGATGGTAGGGTCCTAAGATATAAAACAAGTCACCCATGTCTTGTGCATTTTGACATTAACACTTCTCTTCTTTGACCTTTGACAGATTAGGCCTTGACCCAAAGCTGCTGGCCAAAATCCTAAATATGAGCTCAGGTCGCTGTTGGTCAAGCGATACGTACAACCCTGTTCCTGGAGTGATGGAAGGAGTACCCTCAGCTAACAATTACCAAGGTGGCTTTGGAACAACACTCATGGCTAAGGTACATAACACTTGCACGTCAAGTAGGTGCACTTGCTTCTCTCCGTTCTAGCAATGGTCTTCTCAGTGAATATTTGTGATTAGAGGATAATATATAGGCATGAATAGAGGGGAACTGAGCTCTTCCTGTAGCTCTGAATTAATGACTTGTTTAGAGGGCTTTTCCTTAGTCTCCAGCTCCTTTCTAGGCACTATTACTACTGAGCCACTCAGTGAAATTATATGCATGATCTTTATGAGTTCTGCCTTACTAAAGCAGTCCCAGTGGACTTGTGGGTATAGTGAGCATTCAGCAAGCCATTCAGGTGCCTCTTGCATGACTGCTCTAGAATTTAGGAGCCTAAGTTCAAGAGAGAATTCAGGGAAATCCAAGTGACTTAATTAGGTGCACCTAGTGGCATAAGCATCTCAGATTTTGGGCTCACTCTCTTCCAGATACCTTTAACTGTGCTACTGGACATACTCTCTAGCAAGCCCTTCTTTGCTAAGCAAATTGCTCGTGTGCTTGTCCTTCTGCCTAAGGCCATCTGGAATACAGAAAGCAACTCATGCCATCACAGGCTGGTCTCCTGCAGGTTTCTGCACCATTCTGCGAGCTCTCCTGAATTGTCTTAGCTGGTGACAGAAGAAGGGCTTCTCATGAGTAATTACATAGCAATCTAAATTGCTTGTCCACAAAGTGGGAGATCTGGGGTTTAGGTCCTTCTCAGCAGTAGGAAGTTGAAAACCTACTGTTATGCCATCCCAGGAGAGTGCACTTCTTGCCATGCTCTCAGCTTTTCCTGGAAAACCACTGTCCTGAGTCACTCTGTGGTCAGGAAAGTGAAGCTTTTAGAGGCCAAAGGAGCGTAGCCAAGGAGGTCAGAGCTCTGCATCCCACTGATAGGACACACAGTTGGAGGAAGGAGATACAGAACTCAGACTCTTGAACTATTTCTGCACTGAGCACAATGATTGCCTAAGGTAAATTATAAAATCAGCTGTGGAAGAGATGTCTGGTGTAAGTGCAGGAAATAATTTCACACTGAATATCCATTTCTTGGAGATACTGTCCTGAAGGACACATTTGAGTTCATACAGGGTAGGTTTTATGCATACCAGTTTATTGAGTGCTCCCAACTGGCTAGGCATTCTGTCCATTTTCAGCTCTTCCATGTAAGTGGAAATGCAGCACTTAAAACTGGAACAGCATTCTCAAAGCTGGTGAATAAACTCAGATATTACCATGCAAATCTCCAAAGTGCTGCAGCTCCTGCATATAATACCTGCTTATTGATCATGTAATTTTGCAGTTGATTTAGGACAATTGGTGCATTTGCACACTCAGTGAAATTAGTCATCTTCTCTTCAGAGCAGGTCCAGAGTGTTTTGCTTGTCATAGCACGAAGAAACTTAGCTAATGCTGCATGGCTCACAACCCCTCAATGACTGCTACATTTTATGCTTATGGACCAATGACCAGGAACTTTCATTTCTTTGAGGAATGTGTTAAAATATTGAAAGGTAGCGGTTTTTACATTGTGTTCATGTCATTGAACACTGGGGACAATAAAGTGTTGTTTAAATTACAGATTTATAAAAAGCATTATGTTATTGCTTGGAGTTTGCCGGACTATTAGAGACAAGCAACCTGGTCTTGGAGCTGCCTCAAAGCTTGTTGCCATGTTGTGTGTTGTTTTCGGAATCTGTTCTGTCTGTTATGACATGTTTCACACTGCAGTCTCTACTCTCATGATTAATAGCTCTCAATCTTGTCCAGAATAGCCTCATATAACAAATAAATGCAAAAGGGGTGCATATTTTCTTCCCTCCCTTTTAAGTTTCTTTCTAGAAGGTTGTTTTTTTCCCTTTGGTCTGCTTCTAAGAGGGACCTTCTTCTCCCCTGGAAGACGCCCTGAAAGATCTTTCTTTAACTGAAGGAATAGCAGCCTGGTTTGTGCCTATTGAAACTGCCAGCTTTTGGTTATAAAGCATCAATGATAACCAAGAGAGAGTTCCTCAGAGAGACTTGTAATTGCTGTTCAACTCTTCTGACTTACCTCTGCTGACAGTCCTGAAGACTGCCTTCTTTAGGCTTAGAATCCTCAGTAAGAAAAGACATTGAATTCCTCTCATGCCTCTTGACCTATGCTCTGTTATTCTGTATAGATGGAAGATATCTTGAGTAAGCAGCCAAGACAGCTGATCATGTTTAGGCTATTCTTTATTGCTGTGGTGACACCTTCTAAGACACTGCTTTTTCGTTTTTGGAAACACTTTTGCTACTGTCTGTTTCATCCTGATGCATGACATACTATGCACATTGTGAATTGTTTGAGATGGGGACTTTTTTAAGGAAAATGCAGAGCACAATTTTGCCACTTAAGAAATAAAAAAGACTGTATTCAAAGGAGAAAGAGGTAGGTAAAACCCTGAGGTTGAGGAGAAAATATTCCACAGTGAAAATATCTAGGAGTGCCTCAGTAACAGTCACTGAACTTGAAGTTACTAAACTTGAAGTTCCTGCTCACATATAGTGGAAGTCAAAGGCTTTCTTAAAAATATTTTGTCAGCAAAATCTCTCAAAATAAACAAAGCCAGAGAATCCTTATTTTAAGTGTTTTGGTCAGAAAAGTTTGCCAGACACTTCTGAGAAGCTTTTTAGTCTTGAAATTTGATACTGAAACATATAATTTAGTCAACTTAATGTGAAACCTACTCTAAAGATTTTTGCTTTTAGAAAAATCGAGTTTTGTTTACCACGCCATGTTTGTGTCCAAGGCATTGGCAGGCCCGAAGTTCCATATTTCATTGACAGCACAGTTGCTAATTAAATGTCAACTTTGGATCCTGAGAAGAGCTAGATTTATATCATACTCCTCTTGAGTCATGTCAAGACAGCCTTTGAGCTTTATTCCAAATGGCAGTTTCATTTACATCAACTGCAAAATAAATGTAAGGAACTAGGTAACTCCAGAGTGGAAGCAAATTGTGAAAGAGAATCTGTTTCCCTATTCTAAGCTGAAGAAAAGTGTTAGAATATTCAGTGCACTGGGGCATCTGGAAGATGTTGTCAGTTCTAAAGAGTATGAGAGAAGCCATAAACTATGCTCTCATTTTTACTTTTCCAAATAAGTCAGCAAAGGGAAATTTCTTTCAGAGCTGTTTTGTACTATTTCACTTGAGGAACCTCCAATCTCAAGTGAAAAGGTGCAAAATACTTCACAATCAGAAGCTCAAGATAAGCTTTACTTAAATTTTCTTGGTTTTTTTCATTCAAAGCCTTAACTTACAGGATGAAGTTTGAAAAAAGCAAAACAACCTTCCTGCACTTCATCAGGAGTCCTTTTCCATTTGACTATTGAAATGTTATTGAATGTTTCAACCATCTTGGAGCCAGACTTTCCTTGCTGAAGTGAACAGAGCTGCTTTATTACCTTGGCTTAGGAATGCTATTCCCCATTTTAGTACTCCCACAAAAAACAAACAAACAAACAAACAAAAAAAAAACCAACCTCCTGTGAGCTGCTCACCTCCCTCTCCAGTCAGAGACACAAGAGGCAGAGATAAGGGGTTGAGATACGAACAATTTATGGAAAGCAGCCGTGAGATAAGAACACAAACAGTAACAGCAACAATACTAATTAAACATTAAATTAAACTAAAATAACAAGAGAGGATGGTTTAAATGCAAAATGCTCACCAAGCCCAGGACAATGAAAAACAATGGTGGACAGANATGACATGTTTCACACTGCAGTCTCTACTCTCATGATTAATAGCTCTCAATCTTGTCCAGAATAGCCTCATATAACAAATAAATGCAAAAGGGGTGCATATTTTCTTCCCTCCCTTTTAAGTTTCTTTCTAGAAGGTTGTTTTTTTCCCTTTGGTCTGCTTCTAAGAGGGACCTTCTTCTCCCCTGGAAGACGCCCTGAAAGATCTTTCTTTAACTGAAGGAATAGCAGCCTGGTTTGTGCCTATTGAAACTGCCAGCTTTTGGTTATAAAGCATCAATGATAACCAAGAGAGAGTTCCTCAGAGAGACTTGTAATTGCTGTTCAACTCTTCTGACTTACCTCTGCTGACAGTCCTGAAGACTGCCTTCTTTAGGCTTAGAATCCTCAGTAAGAAAAGACATTGAATTCCTCTCATGCCTCTTGACCTATGCTCTGTTATTCTGTATAGATGGAAGATATCTTGAGTAAGCAGCCAAGACAGCTGATCATGTTTAGGCTATTCTTTATTGCTGTGGTGACACCTTCTAAGACACTGCTTTTTCGTTTTTGGAAACACTTTTGCTACTGTCTGTTTCATCCTGATGCATGACATACTATGCACATTGTGAATTGTTTGAGATGGGGACTTTTTTAAGGAAAATGCAGAGCACAATTTTGCCACTTAAGAAATAAAAAAGACTGTATTCAAAGGAGAAAGAGGTAGGTAAAACCCTGAGGTTGAGGAGAAAATATTCCACAGTGAAAATATCTAGGAGTGCCTCAGTAACAGTCACTGAACTTGAAGTTACTAAACTTGAAGTTCCTGCTCACATATAGTGGAAGTCAAAGGCTTTCTTAAAAATATTTTGTCAGCAAAATCTCTCAAAATAAACAAAGCCAGAGAATCCTTATTTTAAGTGTTTTGGTCAGAAAAGTTTGCCAGACACTTCTGAGAAGCTTTTTAGTCTTGAAATTTGATACTGAAACATATAATTTAGTCAACTTAATGTGAAACCTACTCTAAAGATTTTTGCTTTTAGAAAAATCGAGTTTTGTTTACCACGCCATGTTTGTGTCCAAGGCATTGGCAGGCCCGAAGTTCCATATTTCATTGACAGCACAGTTGCTAATTAAATGTCAACTTTGGATCCTGAGAAGAGCTAGATTTATATCATACTCCTCTTGAGTCATGTCAAGACAGCCTTTGAGCTTTATTCCAAATGGCAGTTTCATTTACATCAACTGCAAAATAAATGTAAGGAACTAGGTAACTCCAGAGTGGAAGCAAATTGTGAAAGAGAATCTGTTTCCCTATTCTAAGCTGAAGAAAAGTGTTAGAATATTCAGTGCACTGGGGCATCTGGAAGATGTTGTCAGTTCTAAAGAGTATGAGAGAAGCCATAAACTATGCTCTCATTTTTACTTTTCCAAATAAGTCAGCAAAGGGAAATTTCTTTCAGAGCTGTTTTGTACTATTTCACTTGAGGAACCTCCAATCTCAAGTGAAAAGGTGCAAAATACTTCACAATCAGAAGCTCAAGATAAGCTTTACTTAAATTTTCTTGGTTTTTTTCATTCAAAGCCTTAACTTACAGGATGAAGTTTGAAAAAAGCAAAACAACCTTCCTGCACTTCATCAGGAGTCCTTTTCCATTTGACTATTGAAATGTTATTGAATGTTTCAACCATCTTGGAGCCAGACTTTCCTTGCTGAAGTGAACAGAGCTGCTTTATTACCTTGGCTTAGGAATGCTATTCCCCATTTTAGTACTCCCACAAAAAACAAACAAACAAACAAACAAAAAAAAAACCAACCTCCTGTGAGCTGCTCACCTCCCTCTCCAGTCAGAGACACAAGAGGCAGAGATAAGGGGTTGAGATACGAACAATTTATGGAAAGCAGCCGTGAGATAAGAACACGAACAGTAACAGCAACAATACTAATTAAACATTAAATTAAACTAAAATAACAAGAGAGGATGGTTTAAATGCAAAATGCTCACCAAGCCCAGGACAATGAAAAACAATGGTGGACAGACCCACCTACCACACTTTTCCACAACCAGGAAGGAGCATCCTTTCTTCCAGGAAGCCAGAGAGAGAGTTCCTTTCCCCACCCCAGCAATGACACAGGATGATACCAAATAGCTTTGAGGTCTTGGCCGTGCCCACATGGAGCAAGGCTCCACCCCCTCACAGCGTCTGTGGAAAAATAAAACCTGTCCCTTGCCAAAACCAGGACATTTACGAAATGGTATTTGTGATAGCAGTCCATTCAAAATTTTCAGGGATTGTTTCTGTGAATGTCCCTTCAGAGAGAAATAGATCACAGTCACCACTACCAATACCAGTACTTTCACTAGTTTGGAGTTAGATGATTTTGCCATTCTAATATTCCATTACATGAGTTAAGCTTTCTTGAATAAAGTGAATAATATGGGTACAGTTTTCACAAAGAGGGTTTATATTATGTCATGAAATGTCTTACGGTATGCAGGTTAAAGTTAGTATTCCTAGATGTGTCAGCTCATCAGTCTTTCAACAGAGAAGAAATGATCTGCCTTGATGTAGATGAAAACTATTTTGGATCCTGTGACATCTGATATGTATGTTTTTCCCATTTTCCTGGAGCTTGAAGTCATTCGAGGGTAATAGGAAAAGTAACTATAATTCTGATTTGTATCAGAATGACCTTTATAGAGCCGATTTACAGATCAAAGTGACATTTAGAGAGTAGAGTAAGATCTTGAATTTCCTTGTGCTAATTCAAATCCAGACACACAGAAAGTAAAGACCTGTCTTGTAAGTCATCCCTGAGAAGTCAAAGGTGCTCTCAGCAGTACTACAGTCTTTCAGTTCTTCTGTATCAAGGATGGGGACCATCTGTCAGAGCAGGGGAATAGTGTCTTCGCTTACAGGCGTGCAGAGCTATGGTGAAGAAGGCTTTGAGCTAAAGTTACAGGGGGAGGGGAAACCTGCATCCATCCCACTCCTACCAGTTTGATGCCAGTGACAGCAATAGCTGTCCGGAGCCTGGAGATGGATTGCAGGTCCAGCAGGAGAGCACCTGAAGAGCAGCACAAAGGAATTACAGCCATTCCAGCCAGTAAGTTGACTTCATTGGGACTCAGTTTAATCCTATGCAAATGCTGTGTGTGCATGCCTACAGGGCTGTGATGTTACTGGCATCACAGAGACATGGTGGGATGCCTCCTTTGACTGGGGTGTTGGAGTGGAAGGATTCAGGCTCTGTGTCAGTGACCAGCTGGAGTGCATCCCTTCGCCTGCGGATGGAGAAGGAACTGACTGAGAGCTTATGGGTCAGGATTAAAGGGAGAGTGGGACACGTGACATTATAGTGGGGACCTTCTACAGCCCACCTGACCTGAAGCTGAGCAGATGAGACAAATATAGACAAATAGGATCCATCTCACATCCACAAGCCTTGGTCCTCATGGGGGACTGATATCTGCTGGAGGTGCAGCACAGCAGGGCATAAGCAATCTAGGAAGTTCTTGGAATGTGTTGGTAAGAACCTCCTGCTCCAAAGATAGAGGAGCCGACAAGGAGAGGTTGTTACGTTGGACCTTGTTCACATCAGCAAGGAGGGGCTGATGGGGAATGTGAATCTCAAGAGCAGTCTTGGCTGCAGTGACCATGAAGCAGTGTAGTTTGAGGTCCTTAGGGCAGCAAGGAGGGTGCACAGCAAACTCACTGCCCTTGACTTCAGGAGAGCCAACTTTGGCCTCTGCAAGGATCTGCTTGGTACAGTACCGTGATAAAGCCCTGGAGGGAAGAGGGGCACAAGAGAGCAGGTTAATATTCAAGGATCACCTCCTCCAAGCTCAGGAGCGATGCATCCCAACAAGGAGGAAGTCAGGCAAAACCATCAGAAGGCCTGTGCTGATGAGCAAGGAGGTCCTGGACAAATTCTGTCACAAAAAGGAAGCCTACCGAGGTTGGAAGCAAGGATAACTAGGCTGGGAGGAATATACACAAATTTTCCAAGCAGCCAGGAATGAGTTTAGGAAAACTGAAGCCCTGACAAAATTAAACCTGACCAGATTGTTCAAGGGCAACAAGAAAAGTTTCTATAGGTACAGAACTTTGTATAGCATTAGGACTGGTTCCCCAGGATTTGGAGAAGGCTGAGATACTCAAAGTCTTTGACGGGTATGAGAGGTGGGCCCTTGCAAACCTCATGAATTTCAGCAAGGCCAAGTGCAAGGTGCTGCACTTGGATTGGAGCAATCCCAAGCACAAATACAGGCTGAGCAAAGAATGGATTCTTTCTCCCAGCAGCCCTGGGGAGAAAGACTTGGGGATGTGGGTGGACCAGAAGCTCAGTGTGACCTGGCAATGTGTGCTTGTAGCCCAGGAACCCAGCTGTATCCTGGGATGCATCAAAAGCAGCATGACCATCAAGTTGAGGAAGGTGATTCTCCCCTCTGCTCAGCTCCTGTAAGACCCCACGTGGATTGCTGTGTCCTGCTCTGGGGCCCCCAACATAAGAGGCCATGGACCTGCTGGAGTAAATGCGGAGGAGAGTGGTGAAGATTGTCAGAGAGCTGAGTCATCTCTCCTATGAAGGCAGGCTGAGAGAGATGGGTTTGTTCATCCTGGAGAAGAGAAGTCTCTGGGAAGACCTTACAGCAGCTTCCAATACTTATAGGAAGCCTACAAGAGACCTGGAGTGGGACTTTTGGAAATGTAGTGACAGGATGAGGGCTAATAGCTTCAAACTGAAAAAGGGGAGATTTAGATTAGATATTAGGAAGAAATTCTTTACTGTGAGGGTGGTGAGGCACTGGCACAGGTTTCCCAGAGAAGTTTTAGATGCCCCATCCCTGGAAGTGTTCAAGGTCAGGTTGGATGGAGCTTGGAGCAGCCTGGTCAAGTGAAAGATGTCCCTTTTCATGGTTGGGGGCTTGGAATTAGATGATCTTTAAGGTCCCTTCTGACCCAAACCACTGAAAAACAGGAGAAAGTCAATCACACNGTCTTCGCTTACAGGCGTGCAGAGCTATGGTGAAGAAGGCTTTGAGCTAAAGTTACAGGGGGAGGGGAAACCTGCATCCATCCCACTCCTACCAGTTTGATGCCAGTGACAGCAATAGCTGTCCGGAGCCTGGAGATGGATTGCAGGTCCAGCAGGAGAGCACCTGAAGAGCAGCACAAAGGAATTACAGCCATTCCAGCCAGTAAGTTGACTTCATTGGGACTCAGTTTAATCCTATGCAAATGCTGTGTGTGCATGCCTACAGGGCTGTGATGTTACTGGCATCACAGAGACATGGTGGGATGACTCCTTTGACTGGGGTGTTGGAGTGGAAGGATTCAGGCTCTGTGTCAGTGACCAGCTGGAGTGCATCCCTTCGCCTGCGGATGGAGAAGGAACTGACTGAGAGCTTATGGGTCAGGATTAAAGGGAGAGTGGGACACGTGACATTATAGTGGGGACCTTCTACAGCCCACCTGACCTGAAGCTGAGCAGATGAGACAAATATAGACAAATAGGATCCATCTCACATCCACAAGCCTTGGTCCTCATGGGGGACTGATATCTGCTGGAGGTGCAGCACAGCAGGGCATAAGCAATCTAGGAAGTTCTTGGAATGTGTTGGTAAGAACCTCCTGCTCCAAAGATAGAGGAGCCGACAAGGAGAGGTTGTTACGTTGGACCTTGTTCACATCAGCAAGGAGGGGCTGATGGGGAATGTGAATCTCAAGAGCAGTCTTGGCTGCAGTGACCAGGAAGCAGTGTAGTTTGAGGTCCTTAGGGCAGCAAGGAGGGTGCACAGCAAACTCACTGCCCTTGACTTCAGGAGAGCCAACTTTGGCCTCTGCAAGGATCTGCTTGGTACAGTACCGTNAGGATCCATCTCACATCCACAAGCCTTGGTCCTCATGGGGGACTGATATCTGCTGGAGGTGCAGCACAGCAGGGCATAAGCAATCTAGGAAGTTCTTGGAATGTGTTGGTAAGAACCTCCTGCTCCAAAGATAGAGGAGCCGACAAGGAGAGGTTGTTACGTTGGACCTTGTTCACATCAGCAAGGAGGGGCTGATGGGGAATGTGAATCTCAAGAGCAGTCTTGGCTGCAGTGACCATGAAGCAGTGTAGTTTGAGGTCCTTAGGGCAGCAAGGAGGGTGCACAGCAAACTCACTGCCCTTGACTTCAGGAGAGCCAACTTTGGCCTCTGCAAGGATCTGCTTGGTACAGTACCGTGATAAAGCCCTGGAGGGAAGAGGGGCACAAGAGAGCAGGTTAATATTCAAGGATCACCTCCTCCAAGCTCAGGAGCGATGCATCCCAACAAGGAGGAAGTCAGGCAAAACCATCAGAAGGCCTGTGCTGATGAGCAAGGAGGTCCTGGACAAATTCTGTCACAAAAAGGAAGCCTACCGAGGTTGGAAGCAAGGATAACTAGGCTGGGAGGAATATACACAAATTTTCCAAGCAGCCAGGAATGAGTTTAGGAAAACTGAAGCCCTGACAAAATTAAACCTGACCAGATTGTTCAAGGGCAACAAGAAAAGTTTCTATAGGTACAGAACTTTGTATAGCATTAGGACTGGTTCCCCAGGATTTGGAGAAGGCTGAGATACTCAAAGTCTTTGACGGGTATGAGAGGTGGGCCCTTGCAAACCTCATGAATTTCAGCAAGGCCAAGTGCAAGGTGCTGCACTTGGATTGGAGCAATCCCAAGCACAAATACAGGCTGAGCAAAGAATGGATTCTTTCTCCCAGCAGCCCTGGGGAGAAAGACTTGGGGATGTGGGTGGACCAGAAGCTCAGTGTGACCTGGCAATGTGTGCTTGTAGCCCAGGAACCCAGCTGTATCCTGGGATGCATCAAAAGCAGCATGACCATCAAGTTGAGGAAGGTGATTCTCCCCTCTGCTCAGCTCCTGTAAGACCCCACGTGGATTGCTGTGTCCTGCTCTGGGGCCCCCAACATAAGAGGCCATGGACCTGCTGGAGTAAATGCGGAGGAGAGTGGTGAAGATTGTCAGAGAGCTGAGTCATCTCTCCTATGAAGGCAGGCTGAGAGAGATGGGTTTGTTCATCCTGGAGAAGAGAAGTCTCTGGGAAGACCTTACAGCAGCTTCCAATACTTATAGGAAGCCTACAAGAGACCTGGAGTGGGACTTTTGGAAATGTAGTGACAGGATGAGGGCTAATAGCTTCAAACTGAAAAAGGGGAGATTTAGATTAGATATTAGGAAGAAATTCTTTACTGTGAGGGTGGTGAGGCACTGGCACAGGTTTCCCAGAGAAGTTTTAGATGCCCCATCCCTGGAAGTGTTCAAGGTCAGGTTGGATGGAGCTTGGAGCAGCCTGGTCAAGTGAAAGATGTCCCTTTTCATGGTTGGGGGCTTGGAATTAGATGATCTTTAAGGTCCCTTCTGACCCAAACCACTGAAAAACAGGAGAAAGTCAATCACACAGCAGATTCTATAAGCCACCATAGTACTGAATGGACAGGAAATCTAGGCATTTCCTCGTAACACTTGACATTGATTTCATTAGCAAGACCTTAAGCCAAGTTTAAGTGCAGGCATTACTTTCCCACTTAGTCAAGAGATCTTTTTATATATATCTAGGCGCTTGTTAGTGCTTCCATCTTTGGGTTGTTTCATGTCTGATTCAGCTTAAGAGTTCAAGGCATCCTCCAGCCTAGCTGGCAGCTGACTGTTTCTGGCTGACTATGGTTAGCCATAGTACCTGGTACTCACCTTTGTGTTCTGTCCTATTTATTTCAGATTATAGCTGTAGCTGACCAAGGAGGACATGTTTCAAATTTGTCCTCTTTGAACCTGCCCTCCTTTTTGTTGACCCAAATACAATATTTAAGAACACAGTAAAATTATTCTCTGTATGCCTCTATTAAAGAAAGTCATTAAAGAAAAAGTCACTCAAGAAGAATTTTGAGTTGTAGCAGACCTGGGACTGCCCCCTTAAGCAATTCTCTAATATATTCTTCCAATTAGGCAGCAAACCAGTTATATTCACTAAGTGGCCTATGACTCTCATTTTTGCTGTTAACTTTTTACATTATAGTAAATGTATGTTTGCTAAGTGGCTTCCATTTTCTTGTTCTTGAAGTTTCTTCTGCCTGATTTATACCTGTTTATAGTAAAAAAGAATTCCCCTTTCCAAAAGAACTAAATTATACTCTTGGAATCTATGTGAAATGCTTCAGTGAATAGCCAGGGAATTTTTCTTAGTAGAGATGACATACTCAGTGGGGAAAAAGAGTCTGAGTCTTGCTACCAGGTTAGATAGTGATCTAGAATCTTAAAATTCCTCCTGTTCTTAAGATGGTGCCTGCCTGGCAAAGTTTGAGGTTTTTCTCTTGCATAACACTGAATTACTGTTTAAAAAAAATAAAAATTACACAAAACCTGCTTCTTCCACGTCTGAAATTTTAAGGCTGGAATGTTGTACCTGTTGGCAGTAGAGTTCTTGTTACAGTGGAAGCCAAATAACCTATAATATGTAAATGGCTTTTGGTGTCCTTATTGTTCCTCCCTTGACTTTTTCTCTTTTTCTTTCCTTCCATTCTTTCTCTTTGCCCTCTTCCTCCCTCTTCTTGCCCCCCACAGGATCTTGGCTTGGCCCAGATTTCTGCCACCAACACGAAGACACCAGTTCCTTTGGGCTCCCAGGCACATCAGATCTACAGGATGATGTGTGCCAAAGGCTATGCCCTGAAAGACTTCTCAGCTGTGTTCCAGTTTTTACGTGAGGAGGAAAGCTTGTGAGCTGTCCTTTGGAAATGGACACAATAACAAACCACTTTTTTTTATCCTTATAGCTCATTTGGGAAGGTTGGTTTAATCAAGTACTGTGCATCCTGCTCCCATACAGATTAATCATCTTTGGCTGTCCAGATCACAATGAACTCCAGAGTTCCTTTAAAGTTCCTGAAAAAGCAAGCAGCAGGGAAGGGATTGTTCAGCAATTAGCCAACAGCAAGTCCTTTTTTTTTTTTTTTAAGAACCATCAAAGTTTTTCCACTCGATGCAATAAATAAATATTTTTTTTATTAAACACTTAACTGTTCACATATAAAATAACTTACGTTATGGCTACAAACTTAGTTGAATCATGAATAATTAGAGAATGTTTTATTGCAATTTTATCATATACAGTGATCTATTAAAATTTGAAATTAATACCATATGGAAAAAGGGAATATATGTTCAATGTGGAAACACATCTTGAGATGGATTTTTTTGGGGTTTGGACCTATTGGCCTTGAGTTGATCAGAAGTTCATTTTCCTGGGATTCAAGTTGCAGATTAAGTTTATAGGCACATATTCTAAGTGGAAAGCTGTTACACCATGTTTACCTGATAGACTTAGGTCGAATAATATAGAATGTGTGTCCCTCTTGTAAAGCTCCATTATTGTATTTTGCTAACCCAATTTTATATTTTCTTGTATTCTGTCACGCATTTTCAGAACTCAAGATCAGCACTTACCAGAAGTTCTAACAAAGTGTACATTTGTTTTCGGTAATTACTAAAGTATTTTAAATCTAAACAAACCCCATTATTTTGAAAAGAAATAAAATCTATACTGGTAAATACTTGCTGCATGATTATTTGCTTTTTGTTTTGGTCCAGTCTTGTACACGCAGTATTAACCAAAACTTACATACTAAGGGGTCTTATTTTTAACTTTGCTGGGTTTTCTACAGGTTATCAGATCATCCTGCAAACCCAAGCCTTTCAAAAGCTCTTGTTGTGAAATGCAGACACTAATATATTTTCATCCATGTTACCTTAATCTCATTGGTCTTGCCAAAGTACAGGTACATATTTGGCTTTATAAATACTCATGCTGATTTTACTAGAACTACTCACATTCAAACTCTGGGCTTAATGATCAGTTATGCAACTACATGCCTGTTTTGGTTGTGTGATGGATCTTTTTATAGATGCACATTAGGGTATCAAAATTGTGTGCTTGAATTAGCTCTATTCTATCAATAATCAAACTTTGACACTCTATTCCAACAATTAGTAACATCATGCAAAAGTAAGAGTAGTAGTTGATCTCTTCTCCTTTCAGCTTTCTTTGAAAACTGTTTGACATTCCAGGTGATTCAGGGATTTGGGATTCATTATTGTTATATATGAGTATGGGACTACTGAGAGCAATTGTACTTTTAAAAAATTATTTGTCTCTCTTTTGATGACAGTATTGTTTCTACAGGATTGCATTCATTCAGAAGTTGGACACACAACCACCTGCAGCACAGCCACTCAGGTGCAACATGGAACCATAGTTGCAGATGTGTGATTTGACCTTTGCTAACAAGATCACATACTACAACATTTATTTCCTATGGGACTCCTGCCTCACATAATACAAAGGATAGGTCTAGTCTTGTTATGAATTTGGGGTCAAGTAGTGAAGGCTGATTTTGACAGTGGGATCCTTTTTCATTTGGATATTTTATAATGGATGAGGTAAGGAATCGTAGGAGTGTCCTGGTTAAGTTTTTATCCTCTGTATTGTTATGCTTGCAGATCTGTCTGGCATCACAGCACTTATGAGACACTCTTCCTTCTGCTGTCTACCCCAACCTGTGGCAGTATCTGCTATGAAAGTGTTTGCTGGTAACCCTGGGTTTACCTGTAGGCCTGGACTTGCAGGAGCATGATCGTTTCTTTTCTGAAGACATTACATGCACATATAATTGTTGGGTGTCATGAGGCAAGAGAATATGCTCAGTGAGAGAGTTTTTGAAGTTTTTAGGCTCTGAAATCATAGAGCTCCTATTAGATATGTGGAATCCTCATTGTTATTTTTTATATTCCTCTCTAAGGCCTGTAGCTTAGGCTTCCTGGTGTTCTTTTGTCCTCCCTCACATTCTCTCATCATATTTTTAATTCTCATTCCAAAGCACAGGGTGCTCAGTTTGGAGGAAAGGCTGCCAGAATGTCATTTTTGCAAACCAAGAAAGTGTTCTGTGGTCTCCTTCTTGGTGGAGGATTGTGGCTGAAATTAAAAACAAACAAACAAACAAAAGAAAAGCCAAAACGCCAGCTTCAGGGCAGACAGCCAGCACATAAAGTTTTAGAACAAGCAGTTAGTTTGGCAAAGTCAGAAACAGGTTTTTAAATAGATGTTATTATAGAAGGTGCTTTGAAAACTTCAATGATATCCAATACCTGAAGCCAGCAATATGATTTATATTAGAACACTTTTTTTTTTTTTTTTAACTAATTCTGCAGGAGAATGTTGTGTGGCTGTATATGTATAGTGATGATCGTACATGCAAGCTATGGCTATTCTGCATGTGTATATGTTTGTAATGTATCTTTTGTTTGCGGTATACTTCTGCTCTGTGAAAATTAGGCAAATACTAAAACAATTGTCACTGTCAGAGACAGGTTTCGAAAACTGTCATTTGTTGAGTTGCGCAGAAAAATGGTAAAAACTGGTTGAATTTCTACACTAATTACCATCCAGTATATACACACAAATTGGATGCAACAAATTAATGGCATGTTTTGTAAATGTCTCAAAGGGAAACTTGAGGTGACTTATTTTTAAATTAGTTTGAATCTCAAACTAGCCCTCCCAGCATGCTTGCTTTGAAAACTCACCTATATCAAATACATTTACTGACTAATAAGAAAATATTGACCAGCAATAAAATTAGTGATGTTTTTTAAAAAATCTTTAGCAGCCTTCTCTCATTTATGATTCAGTATAACCCATCTTAAGGTAATATTTTCGGTGATTGTTTAACAGTGGAGGCCTTCCATTAAAACCTTAGAGTACTATATTGCTTTAACCCTATTTATGGCTTTTACAAGCCTCAGGAGAAGGAGGAGGTGTTCTGACCAAGTAAAAGTATTACATGTGATAGTCTGGCTCTGCTTTTATCAATGGAGATTTTGTCATGAGGTACAATACTGCCAAAATTTCAGTGTGTATTGAATGCCCACATGATTACATTGCAGGTGTGGCCGAGATGCATCTGTGGAGCAGCTCAAGCACATCTCTCTGGCTGGGGTTGTTCCACATTACTGGCATTAGGATTATGAGAAGTTGGGCTGGTGGCTGTGAGAGGAAGGAGCCAGCACAAGCCACTGAAGTTTGTATTGCCAGTCTCCATCCACGCCTTGTCCCACACTGGAGGAGAGAGAGAGATCCTGAGGAGTTCAAAACAGCTCCTGTCCCCGCCTGCATGAGCACAGAGCTACCTGTCTTTTCAGCTGTTTACATTTTACAGCTCTGCCACAAGGAGATTTTATCAAATGGCTTATGGAACTGGAAGACTGGGGCTACCCCTGAAGCAGGCGGAGAAAGGCTGCCATCATACAAGGGTTACTGTGTTTATGCAGTAGATGTCTTTCCTTTAGTCTGCCAGCTTGATTTGTAAGATCAAATCTATCCAGGCTTAAGTCTGAGGGTACTTACTTGATCAGCAGTGATATCTGTTGCTTTTGATTTGTTTTTACACCATCATAATCTTCTCCTTCATATAAAGATAGATGAAACTCGGCTTTCCTTAAGACAAGTTGAGAATATTGTCTGCCTTTTTAAGGCTGGCTAGTAAGCTGTGGAAACTTTGAAGCATTTTGGAAACTTCTGTTGTGTTTCCTTGGTGCAGCGAAGTAACGTGGAGTTAGAGTTCTCTGCACTATTTTAGACTTTAAGTTTACCAAACTCCTCTTAAAATTTGGGGGACCTGCAGACGTCTTTGACTTCAATATCAAGTTCTTAGAACTCTTACTGCAAGCCTTGCAAAAGTGAAAAATTACACTTCAGGAGTGGGAGAACTTTAGTTCAACATCTACAAGTTAGAATAAATGGTGCTTTTGAAAAGCTTAAGCTTTCAATAGCAAGAATGTCTTTTCATTCTGTGCAACACCATAATGGATGTGTGGTCTTTAAAGGCTGCTGGTATTTTTAAGATTTGTTGTTTTCTATATATGCTTTGTCACAATCTGTCCAGCATGACAAAGTTACGCATTAAATTTTTTTCCAATAAGAATAATAGCAATGGTTACAAAGTTTTCCTGGGTGGACAGAAAATTAATATTTTTGTGGCTGTTCAATAGATGTATGAGATGGAACTAGCCATCCATATGGCAGTGAGTTTTTTTGGGCTTTGGCATTCAGCATGGATTGTGAGCACTTGGGGTAAATTGGAACAGGTGGATAAACCTTTCTGAAGTACTAAATGTCTCATAACAACTACTGTATAATTAAAAGCCGTCTGGCTCTTTCTGCATTTACACCTAGCTCTTCCTTTTGACCTTGACCCTAAGATGAGGTCTGGATTTTCATTTGAAGTAAGAAATAACTCAGTCTGTTTCTTCATCTAGTTTTACTCCGCCTCCATTAGTGATGACAGGGTTTGGTTTGTTAGAGTAAATGCTGTATATGGAGATAATAAATGTGCTAACATATGTTTTATGAAGTTCATTGATTTCAAAAAGACTTGGAACACTAGCCAAAACCTAACTCATAAAAAGATACTTACCTGTACCTAAAATGCACCTACTCTGGAAAGTAGTGCAAATGTTGTTACAATGTCCTTACAGCATTTTTAGAAAATAAATTAGTTGTATTTTTGTCTTGTTGAAATTCTAATGACAAACCAGACAAGTAAAATAAAATTTGTAGGCTTCAAATGTGGCCAGTTGTAAGCTTTGTTTGGCCAGAATCAAATGTTACTGCTGTCTGTCTCCAGTTTGAGAGCATGACAAAAAAATATGCAGGCAACTTATGTCACCAACAGCAGTAGGGAAGTAACTTAAGAACATGTCTTAAATTCTCTGAGCTGCTTGCTTTGCTCTGAGTCCCCTTCCAACTGATTTAACAGCATTAACTGGGCTGTAACCACTGGATGCAGGCATACCTGAGCTAGCTGTAAGGTAACTGGTTTGTATATCTGCAGCTCCCTAATCCCAGAGGCTTTCTCGGGTAAATACTGGGCCAGCAGTGCTGTTTCCAGTGCCTAAACTGTCTAGTTTGTGGCTAGCAACAGTGGGCCGTTTTTGCTTTTCAGTCATGAAGTCTTTTCAGTTATTCCATGGCTGTAGAGCCTGGAAGCTTTCACTGACCAGTATTTAGTAGGTTAATGCACTGAGTGTTGTAGCTGTTACCTTTTTTACAGCATCCTTCTGGCAGTCTGTGCCCTGTTGCTCATTCCTCTGCTTGCCCGATGCCTAGAGGTCCCCTTGGTGTTGTGTAACTGTGTCAGGCAGCAGTCAGGCTGCAGTCCACAAAAAAGACTTGACATCAGTCACTCTCTGGTGACTGAAGCTGAAGCTTCAGCACTGGGATTTAAGATATGCTTGGGTTCCTCTCCATTTCTGCTTTCGAGGTTTTCATACAAGCTCTACTTTATTTGAACCTATACATTGCAAGGCACCAGGACCCCGCAGTGTGTCAGTTGGTCGGTATTTTTCCTCTATTTGGCTGTGTTAAAGCTACATTTGCTATTCATGCTCAAGAAAAACCAAATTCTGATCCTTGTCAGGAGACAGGGAGAAAAACTCCGCTAAACAAATGGAGATTGGTAGGTCACAGGACCTGATGCCAATGTGTTACTCTCACTGGAAAACCACTGGATATTTTCCCCACCTCCTATTGCTATGACTTTTTTCCTCTGCTTGTCCCTGGGTAGATAACTGTGTTCATTTATGTGGATGCAAGCAGTCTGTGTTTTATAAAAGAGGAAAAGTAAGCAGCATCTTGTGCTGTGTGACCTACTGGGTCTGTCAAGGGAAGGTGGTTCCTTGTAAAACAGATAAGGGGACCGCAATCTGCTCCCTCCGGCACCATGATAAAGATGGAGACGGTGAGTCTGCCGACATCTGTAGATACTACCACTAAAGTCACTGCCTGCAGAATGCAGTTCCTGTCCCGCATCACACCCCCCAGCTCTGCTCTCTGAGCAATAAACATCACACCAGCCTCTCCAAACTCTCCCTGGGGCTGCTTGTGGCTCTAGTTTTGGCAGCTTTGTCTACCTTCGCTGCCTGGAATCTACTTCTGCACTTCTTCCCAAAAATTCCTTTTCCAGTTCTGTTCCCGAGCTGACTGTAGGCCTTCAGTATGCCTACAAATAAGATGCTAGGTCTTAACTTGCATTCCGTGTGCTCGCGATAGTGCCAGAAAGCACATAATGAATGTGGCTCCCTTGTTTCTTCCAGACTTAATAAGTAAATGAAGCCATAAACAGTAAGCCAAAAGGATGGGGATGGCAGGCATTTATGGGGTAGTAGGAATTTGTTCAGTGAACTGATCATTGTTCTACTTTGTGACTGTGTTATCTCGACTTTTTTCTGAGAGCAGGAGCGATGTAGGTTTCTTTTCAGATGAAGAGGAGCCAAAACTGGCTCTGTCCACTGACCTGTGGCTGTCACTTTGAAACAGGCTCATTGTTTAAATTTACAGTAAAAACTAAAAAACCTTTTTTTTTTTGTTTTGGCATTAAAATATAGCTGGTTTGCTTTGTAGGAATTTTTTTAAATCAGTTTCCTGCAAATGGATGCTCTAATCTGCTTGCTAGTATTTTACTTCCTTCTCCATCTGTGTAACAGCCTGTGTATTATAGCCTGCATATAACATCTAAAATCACATTCAGGGATCTGTGAGAAACTCAAGTCTTAAGGTAACCCTGCCGTGGTGCTGTTAATAACACATTGCAAACAAGAAAGTAGTAAGTGGAAATAATGCACTCATTTAGAAGTAATAAATCCTTTGATCTTTCTTTGAAGCAAGGGTATATGCTTAAACTACCAATTCAGGGACAACCAGATGCCCATAAAGAATGGTTCTTTGCTTTGATAGAAAATCGCTGAGGCCTGCCCAGCAGCTCTGGTCTGTAAACAGATTAGTTAAGTGCTCATCAGCTCCGATTTGCATAGGACAGTCTTTGCACACAAACCCTACTTCCAGCCTTAATAAGCTATTTACTTGCAGGAAGGCTACTGGTTTCCTTTTAGTTAGAAATCTCAGTAGAAAATTGCTTTGTGAGAAGGGCCAGGATCCTGACTTGGAAATTGCACTGTTCCTCTGCATGGATGTTAATAGGCGAGTGGTGACTGGCAGTTTGGTGGGCTTGCTTGCTGAGCCTCTTTAGTGAACAGCTGTGGGAATTAGAAAAATAGCTCGTAGTTAAAAATTTGGAGAACAGTTACTTCTCTCCGCTCATTGGTGGCTTTCAGCCGTGGCTGGATAAGGAGCACACATGGGAGGGGACTGGGAAGTGGACGTTTGTCTCTGCAGGAGAAGGATCCCAGAGCTGAAGTGTTCACTCACGAGGATTTCGCTAGGCTGTAAAATTCTCATCACCTTTGAATAAAAACAAATGCCTCGTGGATGCTTGTTGGTTTGTGTGCCGAGATTGTGTGCAGCCTGCAGATTTGTCACTCACATTTTTCCCTGTTTAAACTTCATTTGATCCCCACAATTACTTTTGTCTGATACAAAGAGAGGTCAGTCTCAGCCACAAACGCAGCAGATGGTGAGATTCACCCTAGAGTATAGAAAAGCTACAAGTACCTTCAGTGTCTTTTGCATTTTAAAGTGGCCAGCAGTGTGCTTTTCTTTGAATCAAGAAAGCAGTGAGACTGCAACTTCTTTCTAATGGAGAGACAAATTTATCAAAAGTGGGAAGAAAAATGCACAGTATTCCTGAAACCAACTGTAAGCAGTTTCTGTGCAAACCTGCTGCAGCTGGAAAGGTCTTAAAAATTATAGACTAGATTCTTTATTAATGATCTCACAAACTTTGAGGTGACAGGTCTACAAACAAGAACATAATGTAGGTGTGTGTGTTTTAAAACAGAATACTGGCATTAGACACAGGAAAGTAAATTGTGTAGTTCTGCCTTGCCCTAGTAACAGTGAAAAATGCTATGGATCTGTTTCTTCACTGATTACATTATTTCCTTTTTGTGTCTCCTTTTGCTTGGAAAGTAAACTTAGGTTAGTGCCTTTGTGCCTGAAAACACAGGGTGAAGGGCTGGACTGAGGAAACTACTAATCATATTCACAGGCAAGCTAAATATAGTTATAAATTCTTCCCTGGAGTTTGGTTTTCATCATTTATTTCGTCAGCCAGATGCTAGTGTTTCATGTAGAATATGATAAGAACATTGCCCAAAGATTTCCTCAAAAAATAAACTCCGAATTATTGCAGGGTGCTCTGCATTAGCCCATCAACCGTCTGCCTTTGAAGGTTTGTGTTCAGCCCCTCAGTTTTATAGTGCCAAGATTCAAATATAGGATTGCTAGAGGAAATTAATTACTAGTAAATTTAGAACAAAGGAAAGAACCTGCAATTTCACAGCATGTAAAACACCTTTTGGAATTCTTTGCTCTCTTCTTGGAAACCAGTGCGCCAAATTCTTGGAATTATTTTAAAGGTCTCAGGAAAATAGTTAGCTATCCAAAAGGCATAGTAAAACCTTATGCTTAAGGATATAAATAGCTGGCAAAAATTATTCTATCTCTAGCCACTTTAGACCATGCCTATTCAATATTCATTGCAAATCACTGCAAGCCTTGCTTTTCTGATGTCCTGAGTGCTGAGTAGGGCTACGGACAGAGTGGAACCTCAAGGGACAGAGTTGTGAGACATCCTCACCCTGGAGATCTACAGCTACTGCCACCTTCCCTTCAACCCCTGTCAGCCACCTGTGTCCAACCAGGGGCAGCAGTGGGCTCGGGGACCCACATGGCTTCACACATCAGGTGTCCCACAAATCCAACAGTACCTGCATTTTTCTGGAGCTGTCACCTGTGTTCAGCCACTTCTTAGATGCCTGAATCTGCTCATACTGCTTCATGTCTTCTCCAAGGTGGACAAAGAAACGCCTGCAGCTTCAGTGTGTATAAACCTGACCTTTCTGTTGATGCTCTTGCTGCTGGTTCTCAGTTCTCCCTCTCTGACAGTTCTCATTTATTGTTGCCTCCAGATCACAGTCTGTAAAATGTGTCTCTCACCTGCCTCTTCCCATAGCCACTCTGTCACATGATCTTCTCCTCATTTATTGCATTGCATCTGAACGTGCATTTCTTTGTCTCAGAACACCATTCACAAAGATCCATCGTTCTCATCCCTAAAGGCAGCATATGAATCCGCCCCAGATAGTCTTCCTTTCTTTTTCCTTGTTAAGTAGTGTGACTTGTCTCCCATGGCTCTCGCGCTCCATTTGAACTGCACCTTATTTCTCTTGTATCCTTGCAACCCTTGATGCTCGCAGAGGTGTCATGCAGGCTGTACAGTCAGTCTGAAGAGTGATTCCCAAATCACTCTTGAAGTCATTAAGGAGGTTGGATTTTATGTCACCACATTCACTCTTGTTTTCACATCTTGTATCTTACTCCTGCTCCCTCAATTGGCTTTTCGACTAAATTAGCATCAAGTGTCCTCTCACTTCTCCTTCAAAAGCAGCTGCATCAATACCAGTCTCTGAGGCTGTGTCTAAAGCAGTGACATAGACCAGAGCAGAAACTTGCTTCACAGCATGTGTTCTGACCATACCCATTTCCCATCCTTGTATGCACATTGCAGAGGGATCCCAGAGTACATGAGTGGGTTTTCTTTCAAATGAGGCAGAAGAGCAGGATGGTGCTCCAGGTCTGTCTCAGGCACATTGACTTGCTCATGGGCCTTCTGAGTACCAGACCAGACTGCAGCTGCTCTGGGGAGAAGCTCCAGATGTAGAACACCTACAGTGTAAGCATTGGCTCCTCAAAAACAGCTGTGTAGTTTTCCAGATTTTCTCTTACTGTGCTGCTGGGGTAGGCAGATCCTGTATATCCTTCCAGCAGATGTGATATTTCACTGATGCTGTAAACCTTAGTTTATCATTTTAACGTTTGAGATGTATCTGTGCCTCACCAGATCAATGTAAGATTGCAAGCCTGAGTCTTCCAGCAGTGTGGAGCTGATCCTTTTTTTACTGACATTGATTTTATACCCAAGCACATTTATGGGCTTCTGCAGGGATTCCCTTTATGTCATCTTAAGTGAGATCCACATGGAAATGTGTCTTCTGTTTGGTGAAATGTCATGTCTGTGACCATATTCTGCATTTTTTAAATGCTCAGTCTGGGAAGCATTCTGATACTGGCCTCAACAGTTGTTTTTCTAATACAAGAGTGGCAACACTCAGCTTTGTATTCTCATGGAGCTAGCCAGGTTATTATTGTGGAAACAAGACATAGTAACTTGATTTTAAAACTGTTCTCTGTAGGGGATTGTTTTTATGACCCTGGATTTTAAAAGATTTCAAAATACATTTGCATTCATGAAAAATGTATTTTAACAACATAAAGGCTGACAGTCCTGCTAGTTGTAAGGAATTCCTTTGATCGTGAGCTACAAAGTCCTTGGTAGCCCTGGTACTAATACAGGGTTTCCAACACATTATTCTGCACCTTATTTTATTTATTTATTTTATTTGAAAGCTTTTTTTTCCAGAAGTCACAAAGGAAGAATAGGAAACAGTCATCAATGTGGAGGTGACTTTTCCACTTCCTTCTCTTTCATGAAATTGTTGACAGTAATTTACAGTTGTTCAATTACATTGAGATGGCTGGGATATTTCTACATAAAGTAATAAAAATAAGTTTGTAAGCCTTATTAATTTACTGTATATCATAAAGCATAACAAATTGTACTGTACTAAAAGAATATTACAGAAGTATTTACTAAAAAAATATATGATATTGAAAGTAATTCTGCTTCTTGTGGACTTCTTTACCTCTGTCAGAAAAATTATGGTAGCATTAGGCATGTTCATCAGCTGCACAATATGGCAAACCTGAGAACTGTTGTGCACTTTGAAAAAATGTAACAGATCTTTTTGATGCATGCACACATTTTTGTTTCCTTCTTGAGTTGTGCCACGTGGATGTGATTCTACCTTAAGCAAGTAAAAAACTCTGAGTGGTTCTGAAGTCAATGGAAATTTTACCATATACTTCAGTGACTTTTTCTCCCATATTAATTTTTGGGGGACACAATTAAATTTTAAGTGTGGCTCTTCAAGTTTAAAAAAGTGTCAGGTGTTTTATAAAGATCGGATTGTATCATTTAATCAAATAATTTTGCAAGAAATGGTGTATATGAAGAGTGAAGCTGACTCCTGACTTATATTAGTGTATGGCAGGTTCTCTCAAAATGGGGAAAATTGACTGGACTTGAAAGTTAATATCAGCGAATTTGTTGATGAAAGGTGGCCAAATATTACATATCTAGAAGTTGGGGGCTCAGAATTAGGAACATGGGCTATTTAACATTGTCGTAGGTCAAGTGGTGAACAAGGTCTACCCAGTGTTGAAAGTTGCAGCCACTGCTATGCACAATAACTGTTTGTCATCGCTGTGGCTTCAGGTGTGTGAAGAATCACAGAATCCCAGGATGGCTGAGGTTGAAAGGGACCTCTACAGGTCATCTGGTCCAACCCCCCTACTCAGCTAGAGCCATCTACAGCAAGTTGCCCAGGACCATGTCAGTTGGCTTTTGAATATCTGCAAGATAGTCACTCCACCTCCTGGGAAACCTGCGCCAGTTATCAGTAAAAATGTTTCCTGATTTCAAACAGAGACTCCTGTATTTCAGTTTGTGCCCTTGCCTCTGGTCCTGTCACTGGGCACCACTGAAAAAAGCCAAGAAGCTCCATCCTCTTGGCACCCTCCCTTCAGGTAATTTTTTATTACATAAATGTATACATTTATAAGATCCTCACTTAGCCCCACTCCAGGCTGAACCAGCTTGCTTAGCCTTTCCTCATCGTCTTCCTGGCTCTTTGTTGGATTATTCTCAATATGTTTTTTGTCACATACAAAACTACACGTTAGCATAATTCCCAAGGGCAGGGCTTCTCTGGGGAGGAACAGGGACCAAGCTCTGGTTCTCTGCACATCCTCTACCAAGGTGTTTCCCACAGACATCCAAGCATGCTGTTCTCCAATGAGATGGCTTTGTGCTCCTCTACACCACAGTGAGGTTGGAAGCCAGTGGCTTCACTGCAGCATTCTGCCCACAAAGGAACCACTTCACAACTGCATAGATCTCCAGGGCCTCAATGAAAGAGTAAATTATCCTTTCTAAAATAAAACTAACTTGTTCTAGTTGTGCTCTAATAACCAAAACCAGCAAAAAACAGGCTCTAGGTGAAAGAACTGTGCTGATTCTCAACCCAGCTGTGTTTAAGGAGACAGAGATCTAAGGCAGAAATTTTTCCTACTGTGCAGTAGCTTTAACTGTGAAGTAAATGCTTGTTACTGAGGGAAAGACTTTTGCCTGATACTCTACTGGGTGCTGTAATTTCATCTTTTCCTTTTGTTGGCTCTGTGACTTGTGAAAGTCTTAATCAGGGTGAAAGGCAAACTTTGCCAGGCCACCCTGAATGTAGTGATATGCTGTCTGAAAATGTTCTGCTAATGGCAGAAGAATGTACTTAGAATTTAACTGTCAATAATTTCATTTGCTGTAATTTGATGAAGTATGATGATTTTGCATGTGACAGCCTAAATCTTCCATTGGTCTGGGCTGAAATACTACCCCTAAATTGAGCTAACAAATAGCAAACTGATCATAAATAATGAACAGAAGGAAAATTTGAATTGACTGGATAGCTATTTGCTGTGAAATATTCACTCAGCTCTATAAATAACGTTTTGTTTCTCCCCAGAGGAAGAATGACTTACTTCACCAAACAGGTAAAATAGAAAAAATAACAAGGCCTTAATATACTGAACCAAATGAGAAAATAAAAACTGTGATAGATGTGACCTTTGGAGAAGTGTTCAATTTTGTTTGTCATTGCTTGGAAATAATGCAATGTACCTTACAGAAGGTAAGAGCCAGGCAGCAGAAATGTCACTGTTTTCTTTTATTATCCTAATGTGGAATGCAAGTTTTTTAATAGATCCAATATGCTTGAATAGATTGCTTGTTTTCTTCCATTCATAGCAGGGTTTTATGTGGGATCACAAATGGGTGTATTCCTCCACCCCCTGCTTTATAGCTCATTGCTGTCACTCATGACATCAATATTGCTGTAATGTGTGAATGTATCTACAGGTTTTTCCACAGGATTCCTGGGTCTTTAGTGTGCTGATGAGCTGCTTTTATACTTTGTTTCTTCTGATTTAGATCAAAAGAACTTGCACATGGCCAAGCCCCTTGCAATAGACTTGATCCGCTTCCAAAAGAGTGCCAGGTGACAAATCTCAATTTTATGCCACAGTTAGTTTGCTTGTTCAATGTGTAGGCATTTTCCAGACATTATACCCCCCAAAAATTAAGTCTCTATTCTCATAAAGACCCTCCTCAAAGAGTCCCTCGAAACCTTATGTTCCCCCCTTCAGTTATGGTCTACCTTTAAGGAGGGAGCATGCTGTGTATTGACATGCAAAACCGTGCTCCAAAGAAGTGACCTGCTGTGTCTGATAATTTCTCTACCAAGTAGCTTTTGAATTAGAGTTAACCTGAGACTCCGGGAGAGTCTGCTCATTTGCACATCAATATCCTAGTGCTCCTCCTTAGCACTGGTGATGTCCCAGTGTTACTTTTAGGATAAGGTGGCTAGCTTTGATATTTAGAGATATGCGCACATTAGAAAGTTGAATGTGATCCTGGGTAAAGTTCTAGGAGTGTTTTGGCCAAATGCACCAGGGGATACATTAGTGATACAGTAAGAACACCAACCTGGAAAATACTCATCACATGGATGCACTATGATAGGCAAAGATGTGCTTTGAGCAGCTGCAGACCGATTACACCAGCAGATGTGTTATTTTACTGCTGGAACATCACCTATTCTGGAGCTTCTGCCAGTGCTGCTGCATTGGCCAAGGGCACCTCGCTCCCTGACCCTGCACAGAGAAGCCATGCCGGTGGCATCCTGCTGTACAAACATGGTCTTGGTGTGAGGAGAAAGGTCCTTAAGAGCAGTGCTGAGGAAGTGTGAGTCCGCTGGCTTTCAAAAGATGAGGTGAAGAGCAGACCTGTTATAGCACCTGTTTAAGACTGGAAGTCCTGTAGTGGCACAGAGACGCAACCTCCAGTTCCAGTCCAGCTTTTGACATTGAAGCCTAAAAAATTCGAGTGAGGGAAATAAAAATGCTGTTTGCTGAGAGCGACAGCAAATTTTTCATTGAATAATTTTTTTCATCAAGTAATTTTTCATCGAACAGTTCACAAGAAAAAGTGACAAATTCATCCTTGGGAATGCTAGCTCAGTCACCCAGCTACTGGGTTTCACAGTCGGGATCACTGCAGGCTGCATGACAGCACCTTTGGATCTTTGTCTTCTTCTTTGCATTCAATATTAAACAGAGGCTCTGGCCTTGTTAAGTTGTAGTAATTACTGTTCAATACATTTGTCCTTTAGGATTTGGGGTGGCTTTTTCAGCTTTTGTACTAATGATTTGTGGTACTAACATCCAGTGATAGCTAAATGTGGGATACAAGTACATTTCTGATGGATTTTGACACTTACTGCTGTGTCATAGCAATAGAAATTATTTCTGGGTCTTTCTTCCTAATGATATCAAGAACTGAAGTTCTTAGTGACATTAATTATGTTCTCAGCTGTGTCTCCAGTTCTTCCTTCCTCCCTGGTCAGACTCAGGAGTGCTTATAGAATTGCTTGGAGAAGAAATCCATAAAAGTTTGAAGCTTGTACCTCGTAGAAATAAATGCTCAGATTTATTTCCTATGTTAATGTCTGCTCATATAATTGAAGTGAAACAATTGCTATGAAATACTTCTCTTTGAAGAGTGTAAGAAATGAAAAGTACCAGGTCAGGTGCACCAAATAGCTCTGCCTCCTGTCATACACAGGAATAAGTGATGGATGTGGACAGAAGAGTATGACAAGAAAAGCAAGCCAGGAAATTACTCCAGTCTCCTCTCCTACTCTCTCACTGTTTTGCAGACGTTTTTCCCAATTTCTGCTGGCCTGATCCAGTGAGGGGACAGTGCTCAGAACCTCTTACAACCTGCTTTGCCTGGCTTTATGATAGATGTATTAATGTAGTTGAGTCCCTGGCATTTGAGTTGTAGAGGAAGGTGGGCCTCACAGGCAACACTTGGGTAAGATGGGCTTCTCTTGGGGTCAAAAGCCACAAAAGAAGTGCTCAGGTAAGTTGTGTAACATGAGTATGACTATTTCAGTGTTTGCTGTCAGGGAAACTGCTTGTTCTTAATCCCACTTGTGTTACATGTACGGCAATAATGTCTTCAGACTCTGGAAATGTTACATTTCCTTTTAAAAGCCCAGGGGTGTAACTCAGGCACACAATCAATGCCTGTACTCTACTGGTCTCAGTTTCCAACGTTTAAAAGGCTGCTTCATTCATTTTTCTCCTATATCTGCTAATTAAGGAGTAACCAACATCTGAGTGGAGAAAATGTTAAGAAATTCCACTGGTGGCCCTGTTTTGTCAGTTCTAGAACTGTGATTGCTGGATAACATTTAAGTAAATTAACTCTTTAAACATAGAAAAACAAAAAATTCCAAGAAAAAACCCGAAGGTTCTGAAGTTCAAATAACATACTGTTATTGCCAAAGCATTGTGGAGTTGTAATGAACACTGTTGTTGCCAGTAAAAAGCCTTGTGCTCAGTCAGGAATCGTCTGTAACAACCCAACAGACGACTTGGAAATGTATGTTACATTGTTTTCCTATTTAATTGCTCTGATTTTATTTAGAGAGGCAATATTAGGGAACACCTTCAAAGCAAGTAAAAAACATTAGTTGTGGGATAGGTAGAAGGCAGTTCTCTCACTGGGATCTTCAAAAAGCGGAGATTTGTAAAGCTTTCAAGATGACTGAGGACAGGATTGGCTTCTTGTTAAATCAGATAGGGATCTAATTAGAGATTTATGAAACTAACAAAGCACCCTGCAGCAGGCAGTTTCCCTGCTGGGAGAAAACTCACTGAAACATGAGGGTAAGGCTAATAGCAGCTACTAAGAAGGAAAAAAAAAAAACAACAAGACAAAAACAAACCCAAAGTCCCTTTTAACTGTTTTAAACCCTCAAGCAATTGGACTTCTCTTGTCAGGGTTGAGAGGAGCTAGCCTACCTTGTCTGATATGAAGACAAGTGACTCAAATCTGTTGCCAAGGGCCACAGGGAAGGATTGAAAGAAAGACTGCGGTGGTCAGCAGATGAGCTGGTATCTCCCCTCCAAGCAGAGGGATGAATTAGCCTTACAGTTGCTAAACTCAGGATAACAAGTCTAAAAGCCTAAAATAAAGCCTAAAGCTTTGCTTCCTCATTGGGAAAATAACCTTTGAATGGATCTCTGGAGCAACAGAAAGAGATCAAGGAAAATGTGTCAATTTGGGATAATAAAGGAAGCAGAAGGGCCATAAACAGAGCAGATATGCATCCCTAGGCAGCATCCACCTTTTTTTCTTTTAGCAATTGACAGTGGCCCTCAAGGTGTTGTTACACATGATGGGTTCTTAGACTTGATACTGCATTTCTTCTCACTGACATTTGCATAATATATGACCCTTCACTTTTGTGTGTATGAAACAATCTTGTGAGAGAAATATCAACACATGGGGGAAAATTATCCGCATTCCATCTGTTTTGGTGCATTCATTTTTTCTGAATGCATTTTTGCAAATGAAATACGAGGACTGACCCAAAAATTTAATTTTGGGTTTCTTTTTTCTATTGCAACCAATAGAGGCTGAAGTCTGAAAACTGAGAAAGCTTCAGGGCAGCAGTGTGAATAACTTCACTTACAGAAACATTCTGTCATAGAAAAAGGCATTCATAGCTCAGAAACAGCATTTCTGTGTTCAGGCTGAATTAGGCAGTCTGGCCAGGGTGGGCCTTCTTTTGCACTTTCCAAGTAAGCGAAAAAAATGCTTGTCATTGCATGGGTAAAATTATGATTATTTTAATACATTTCAGTGCCAGAAATAACGTCCTGGAAGTTGGGGGCGGGGGGGGGAGGTAAATGGGAAATAGCAAACAATGAAAATTTATGAAAAGTCTTTTATCTCTCAGTATGATAAGCTCACTTTTTTTAGCACTGAAGAGGTGACAAAGGTCATGCCCGTGTATAATACCATTCTAGATGGAAACAAAACTTCCACTGTCTTCCGTAATAGATGTTGAATGCTTTAGTAACGCTTGCATGCTTAAGTAATATATGCAAGCTCTGCTAGTTTAATTTTCATAAACTTGATTGATTCAAATGTTGATTTTACTACCATAGCTTTTATATCCCTGTCTAATCAAACTACATGTTTATTATTTCATTTTTACATATTTTAGTAATTGGGTTGTGTACCTTAATAGTACAGAAAGGTTTTGCATAGTTTACTAAGGAAAAAGCTCTTTCTCCTGTTTTAGTGCTGTACTTTTAATTTTTCTGGATCAAGCTAAGCTCTTAAGAAATTACTTTACAGGAGAAGTGTATGACAAGTTGAAGGGAATTAAATGAGATTCAATTTACTCAATTCATTAGCTCTTGCATTCCAGCATTACTGCTGCTCATCACTTGGGACTCCTGCTCTGCAGCTGCCTTAGCCTGATATGGTGTTCGTGGCTTTCCAGGTTCATGCAAGTGGACCCAATTCCTGTATTGTTCTTATGGCATTCTCCTTGGAAAAGGATAATGACTGAGTCTCAAATTTGTAACAAATACTTGGTTTTGTCTGCTGCTTTTCCATCGCAGATACAGTCCACAAAAATAATTCATTCTTTCTTTCCCAGAATTTCGCTTTTCAGATGCAATATTGAAATAACTGTTGCAATGTGAAGTGTCAAATTCAAGACTTCCTGTGAAAACTAGAGGTGTATCTTATTGGACATATAAAAATGAGGCTCTCAACTTGATAATTAGCCTTGCCAAAGCCTCCAGCTTTAGCAGTTGCAAGTCTTGTGCTTTGAAACATTTTGGTTTTGTTTCGTCATCTCGTCATCTACCCTTATAACAATTTTTTTTTTCACTTTCTCCTCCTACATTATTTGACTTGCAATGCTTTTCATGTCTGCATATTTTAAAAAGATTGGTAACTGAAAAAGTTAAGGTCCTAGGTCTGAGTTTTAGCACAGTGCAAAAAGGTTTTTTAGATAATTTGTTATCAAAATATTCAGGAAGATTCAGGAAGATTCAGGAATTCATTTTTGCTGATGCTCTTCATTAAGAAGTAGACAGCCTCTGTGAATTTCCAGTGTTATTGGATGAGCCTAGGATTTCTGGGGAGAGGGATATCTCAGTATGTTTGTTCATGTTTTGCATTACCAGAGGGGCTGTTATGCTTATTTTTAAAATAGATTATGTGATCAATACATGAATTAATGTAATTTATTGATTGAGCTTTATGTGTTAATAGCTTGACTTCTACGCCTCAGTGGTATTATGTTTTAAGCAAGTCCCTTTATGTGTGTTTTATAAATAGGATGATGACTTAAAGTAGAGGTGGCAGGTGGATTGTATATTGGCTAGAAGAAAGTGTAGATTGGTGGCAAGTATCATTTCTCTGGTATTCTTCCCCCCTTTACCACCCTTTTGTACACCTTCCAGCACGGGCATGTGGCATCTCACAGGTCGGAGTGGATTTGTGGCTGACAAGGGCTTGAGTAGAAGGACTCTGAGGAATGTGTTGGTCTGCTGTGAGTGGCAGCTGTGATTTAATGGATGGCAGTCTCTCAGTGGAATTAGAATTGAACTGCCAGCTCAGTCTGGAGTTTAGGACACTGGTGGAGCTGCTGTGTGTTTGGGGGAAGTGTAAAAGCAAGGGTTTGTTTGTTTGTTTGTTTGTTTGTTTGTTTGTTTATTGTCATTAAAGGCTTCTGGTGAACATCCTCTACTAAGCTGTTGTATGGTAGTGCATTAAGAGGTTTTTTTCAGAAGTGGATTAAGAGATCCTTTTGTCTGGTTTCCTAAGCCAGAATTTGAGGGATAAAAAAATACCATATAAATGTAAGTTACTATAATAATAATAAAATGAAAACACTCTCTTCTTAACTTTAGAATCAGGAGCACATCAACAATAAAAGTGAAAAAAATAGCTCAAGGCTTCTTTAATACATAAATTCAGAAGTTGTTGACCACATGAGGGTCAAGATCACCTTTAAGTCAAGGTTTGGGCTTTAAGTTAAAGGCTGAACCTTGTCTAAGATTCAGATTCTGGCTTAGTGGCAATGAAATTCCATAAGAATCTCCAGTGAGATTTCATCTAAACACTGTGAAAATTTCATGAAATCACCTGATTTCATGAGATTCTCATATTTTTCTCCATTTTGAAATAGATTTCTTCTCCCCAGCTTGTGCAAGATGAGAGAGCGGAGGGATTTGATCTAAGTTTTCCAATATGACTTAGTGCTAAGCCCTGGACAGCAGGGATTCATGCCTGGTAGTCTCTCTGGGGCTTGGTTTTAATGCCAGACAAAGAAATAGGTTTGGAAGGAAAGAGAGAGGACACTGATATACAACACCCTGTAGTTTTACTGATCCATATTTAGCATAACTCTGCAAGTCTTCACTGGTCATTTTTAAGACTCACTTGGTAAGCAAAACTGTGCAGGTACTTAGGCAACGCTTAGACTTAGACCTAAACTATCCACACATCATTTACAATTACTCACAGTTAGCACTTTAATAATGCAGGGAAACACATGCCTTTAACCCATCACTTTCTAGCTCTGGGATAATCCATTTTGTTGAGTACTTTACTTATCTTTGCACAGGTCAGCACATTTCTGTCACACAGGCTGGTGGTACTTGTCTGGGCAATATAGTAGTTGATCAATACTCTCTGTAATCATGGCACTCTGCATTCCTCAAGTCTTGTCTTTGCCTCATCTCTTCCACTTACTGTAGGATATGTCTGGGGACAGAATGGAAGTGCTTTCTAGCTGGCAGTTGTAAAAGGGGCTCTGTCCAGGTGGGCATGTCAAACGAAATTCCCCTCCAGAGATTACAGTGGTGGAAAAAAGCCAATTTGGGGGTAATTCAGACAGCTGTATCACAGTTTGTGACACATAGATTTGTGATGAGCAACTGCTGGCAGAAATATTTAACTATTTGAAAATACAGTTGACTAGTAATCATGAGCTATGGGGATCAGCTCAGAAAGAAATGCTGTCCAACAAAATTATGTGGCATAACATCAGAAATCTGATGGGGCCATCAGTTTTACTCACTTTACATGGAGGGGTGGGTGTCTGAGAAACAGGAATTCTGTTCTGGAAAAAAATTCCAGTGTTTGTCATTTGCTTTTGTCTTGCAATGCAATGAGGCCTCAAATTCAACCAGTTTTAATAGAAGGAAAAAAATCTAGCACAGAAGATCCAGGATTTTAACAGCTGAGACAAACTCGGGAAATGTGGTTGTTTGGGAATTTCATTCTGTGTGTTCGCAGCTTACCCTATTCCCTCTGACCAGCCCCTCCATTCTGGATCCCTCAAACCTTTGTAAAATTTATGGAAATTATATCTTCTCATAAAATGTTCCAATGGATGGATCCGCATTTTTCCATTAAAAATGGTTTAAAACATTCTTTACCCAATCTTACTTTCATTTTTATGAGTAGGTGAGGAGAAGCGAAGGAATGGTACTGTTTGAACAGTAGGACAATATTCTGTAGGAAAAGCTGTCAGACCCAAAATTATATAGGTCATTAAATGTGCAACCTAATCTGTATCTGCCTGCTGCCAAAATCATGAACTCTGTGAAGACAGTAAAAAAAACTTCCTTAAAGATGCATTCAAGCTCTTGGTAGAGTGCTAAATAACTTCAATTTCTGTTAAAGCTACAACTTTCAGCATTGCCTCCCATATATAATGGGCATTACTGTGGAGTATTTGCACGACTTTTTCTGTGTCTCTGGAGACAAGTAGAGTACTTGGGCCGGGAAAATCACAAGACTGCAACCAAGAACATCAAAATATATGCATACACTTTAACTTGTTCCAGCAAAGGAAACTCACTTTCATTGAAGTACTGTAAGTTGATCTAAGTGAGTTTTCTGATGTAATGAACTTTATCACTTTGATCCCCATGAAGAATCCATCTGAGTCAGAGCCAGAAAAACATGTAAATCTGACACTACAATAGGAACATTTGTTTAAAATGAGTAACACATCTTGATAGGGGTTTTTTGATAGCTAAAACAAACTTTATGCAACACAGTTTTGAAAGCTTGTTGAAAAATGAATGGATAAAACATGTTTCAACTCAAGAGTCAGCTATACAGTCAGACTGCTTCTTTCTCTTTGATTCAGTGCAATAAAAAGCTAAATCCTCTGAACAGTCGTTGTACCAAGCTGACTAGGTCTGTTATGGCAGAGCACATATTACTGTAATGAACCAGTTTCACACAGATAATTGTCATGGCAATGGAAACCAAAGCAGAGGCACAGATGCGCGCTGCGTTCTGCCGGTCCTGCCAATGGTTATTTGAAAGTCTGAAATCAAACAGGGAGATGAGCGTTAGGTTGCTGCACAGGGTTTTCTGGTTTCCTGCCAGGGTTTATGCAACCTGTTAAAAACATATATTATCAAATAAAGCTTATGCTGCTTCTTTCCGTCTATACTTTCTACAAATACTCAAAAAAGAGGGCCCTGGCAGCTGCAGATTTTGGTAGTAAAATCTGATAGTCAGGAATATGTTTAGCATGTTTATTTCAGAATATTAAGATGTTCATCAGCTTACCAGAGTTCTTTAAAAAAATACAAAATTTAAAGCTTAATACTCTAATAACGGTCATCAGAACTCTCACGGAGACACATCTGCAGCCAGTGCCCCTGCAGACTGTCAGCTGATATTTTATCAATTAGCCAGCAGACTGGCCAAACACATCTGTGCTATGTTTTGCCTGAAGATTGCTGAATCACATTGCCTGGTACTCTAAAACAGTGAGGACTAAGTGTATTAGAAAGGGCAAGATGATGACCAAGCAAATATAGAGAAAAATCTGCTCCCTGCTGTGTAAAAGACCTGTTTTCAAACTGTTATGTACACCGTTGTGTTTATGACCTTTTCTGAATGGCTCACATTGAACTTCCCATGCAGTGAATACAAGTAGCCCTCGAGCAGCACCACCAAATTGCTGCAGCATCACTTCTTACATGGGAGCTATTTAGAGAAACCTGATTGGTAAATACATTTTAGAAGATAAAGAATCAAGATACTGTGTTTTCTGGAATAATCTGTGTTAATGATTTCTGAAATAACTCAATGAACTGAGTTAGCTCACTTCTAATAAAAGTATGAGACTTGAATGAAAATTATTGGAGGAAAAATGTAAAAACTTAAATTAGAAACACCCATTTTTACAAGATGCTGTGAGGGAAATGTCAGCAACGCAATTCTGAGTGACTTTTTTGGCTCAATGGTATATCATCCTCACTACATGCCATAATTTATGATTTCTTTTAGGGACTCTAACACTGGCCTACCAAGAAACATAAGCTGAGGTGAGTGGCTGGCTGACAAACCAATTTAAGATGATGATAAGCACAGCAATGATGAGAGGATATGCAGGGGTGAGATTTCCCCACATCTTAACTCCAGAAATGCTGATTAATGAATTCAGTGTAAGCCTCTTGCTTTTGGATGAAATAAAGTTTGAGCAGATGAGCAACAGAAGAGGGCAGTGAGGGAAGACAGTAAAGAGACTAATCTTTCCCAGCTGAGATGGGAAGGCTTTGTGGAAGGACTAATCTCAGGCCAAAAATATTATGAATTAAGAGATTATTTTTGTAAAGAAAACATTAGTTTTAAGTCTGCAGGGAGGATTTCTAATAATAACACAGAAAGAAATCTAACAGAAAGCATCCTAATTTTTTTTTTTTCATCCATAGGGTCAAAACCATCAATGAGTATAGGCAAAAAGCTGATGAAATGTTATCTTCCATAATATGAATTTACTTCTTGACCCGAAGTGAAAACAAAACTCTGAAAAGATATGTTTTACTGTTTCCTCTCTCTCTTATGTATGAAATATAATCTGCTAGCTGTGGTCCTGTCCCTTTCGTGCTTGAGGAATTCAGATTTTTCAAGTCCTTGATCTGTACCATGACCACTGGGCCTTCTGTAGAAGGGAGCATGTGGGGAGATGTGGGAAGTCCCCCTCACAGTGTGACTTTGGGAACATCACCTGGCACTGGTTTTTGCAGAACCTGTTTGCTGCAGATGATGCTGAGACATTTTACTGGGCATTGCCTCTTGAAGTGTGCATGCACACGTGCACACCTCTTGTGTGTGTGTGTGTGCGTGCTTGTGTGTGCACGTGTATGCACGTGTATGCACACACACTCGGGAATCTCATTTGCAAATGTAATCAAGCTGACCACGGATCCTGCCTTCTCCTTACATTGCTTTTTCAACCTGACTGACAGTGGTGCCCTCCATGATCTTGTTAAAGGCTTTCAGAGCAGAAAGGCGAACATCTTGGGTTGCCACAACCAAAGCGACTGGGAACGTTCACAGATGCAGAATGTTACCCACCTGGTTCAGCTTGCTGCTGGAAGCTGAAATGCCAACAGGTTTAGATGAGAGTCTCAAGGATCATATTCACGGACTTGAATGCTGGTGTTCTGCCAAGTCCCTTCAGGGGCTGTAAAAGGGACGCACAGCTCCTTTTGCTGTGCCTACCCTGGCAGGCAGAGCAGGGCAGCAGCAGAAGGCTGGCAGTTGTCCATGCTCTGTAATTCCTGAGTGGTCCCAAGCACAGGGATTGCTGTGCTGATTGCCCTTCTTCCAAACAACACACAGACATGCTTCAGGGGAGAGCATGTGCCAGGGTCCATTCCCATCAGGCAATTTCAACTCAAACACCCAGAGTCTGGGGGGTGGGGAAGGGAAAGAAGAGGCTGTGGTATGTAGAGCTGAGCCATGCTGTGCTGCCTGGCCTCAGGGCCAGAGCATGGTCCCTGGTTATTTTACTCACTAGACATTTCCTGTGTGTCTCAATTCTCTGTCTATTTGAGAGCAAGAGAAGAACTTCCCCCCTTTACAAAAAATAAGTGCCTTTTTAATGTGCTACAGGAATAGGTGCTATTTTAAGTATTCACCAGAGATGAAGCCAATATTTTTTCAGTCTGCTGGGAGAGTGGATCCATGGTAAGAAGTCTTTGTCCTGCAATCCAGATTCTGTCTGAGTTTCAATCTGCAGAGATCTCCAAGTATGTAGTTGTTTGAATTTGCTGTTCAAGTCTGGCCCATTCTTGATAGCGTTTGTGCAAAGCTGAAGCTTGAAATTGAACCGGACTGGAAGGCGAGACGGGTTCAACTTCGTTGCTCTGCCTGTTGGGTTGCTTCCTCTCTGGGCAATGTAAAAAAAGTCAACTTGTATTATTTTTCCTTTTCCATGGCCAGGGCCAAAGAATGCAGGAAAATTCGCCAAGAGTAGAAAAAAAGAAATTGAGTTCTGCTATAGCTTCAGGGGTCCAGGATACTTGCCTTTCTCATCAGAGAGAGAGCAACCAGACTGATATACTATTTTCCATCAATCAAGTCAGCAAAGCCAGGCAGAGCACTTCCTTTGACATCAATGCAGTGGTGACAGTTGTAGAGTTAATGCATTCCTTCTTAATGGAATACCATAAATCTAGGTTCAATGCTGCCAAAATAATGGCTGCAGTTCTCACTAGTGAAGTCAGCTCTCTCCCTGCATTCCCATGGGCCTAAAACAGCTTGGATATAGAACTAATAGTATTATTTACTGGTATTAATAAGAATTTCTAAGGCAGTTTACAAGAACGGTTTACCTGTTCAAAGTGATGCAATTGCCTCTTGGTTGAGCACACATCTGCCTTTTAATAATGGCATCATATTTCACAGCTTCAAAAGAATGATATTTCGTATTTGAAACCATAGGATAAAATTAGAAAGGCACAATTTATGTCTTTTTCCAGGAAGATGTTTGGATTGTGTCAGAGACTCCCTAAAGTAATCACAGGTTCCTCAGGTTTAGTGTCTTATTTCTAAGGAAATATGTAAGACAGAATTCAAATGTGACAGTAGGGTAGAGTCCTGATGCAGGAGGAAAAAATTCATTAATTAATTCACTAGCTGTGTTATATTTGGATACCAGTGAGGGAAACCCCCAGTTATACATGCTCAGGAAATAATCAGATCAGAGTTAGAGATACATCAGACCTCTTTGCAACCTCAGAGAACAGCTTTGCCCATGGGGTGTGTAAGCAAGTGGGCTGCAGAAGGAGGAACAGTGGGTGCACAGGCTGCATCACAGGGAAAAGCCCTGTCACCACAGGCAGCAGAGCATCTACCAAGCATTTCCCTCACAGTATCTTGATGCTCTTTCTCCTCTCCCACAAGAATTTACTCAGCCCCCAAGGGGATGTTATTTGGGATTGTATAACTTGCTGGAGTTAAACAGCTTTATAGCACTATTCAGGCACAAGGCTTTACCTCTCACTTACAAGTTTATTTCACTCTGCAGGGATCATAAAGCAACTTTCAAATTACCAGCCAGTACTGCTGGGGCACAGAAGAAACCATTGTGGTACAAAGTCCACTGAGCATAGGATGTAAGTGTAGCAATGCTTTTAACCCCTCTCTGCATGGGAATCTGGAAACAGATGGTAAATGCCCAAAGGATAAATGGTGCAGAGGGGGAGGGAAGGAGGTGGACCATGAGCATTTTGGTTCAGGTAATCTGTATCTTGGTTCAGTGCACTTCCAAAGTGCAAGCATGTGACCAGGGCCCTCTGAGGAAGCCTTCGCAGTGAGAGCAACAACATCCCTGCCTTCCTACCCACCAGAGGGGTGCTCACCAATATACAGGCAGTGATGAGACCAATGCCCTAATGCTGCCCACCCTCTAAAGGAAATGAAAATTATTGCCCATATTTAACAGCGGTCTATTAAATTTGGTGTTTGACTTAAACATCCACAAGTAATCGTACAAAATCTCTACTTTGGTTGTTCTTGCAGACCTAGACACTCGCTTACCAAGGAAATGTGCAGGATGCAAATAAAACATAAGCAGAAGGTAGCCTAGGGGGTCCAAGCCCTGAAGGCATGTAATGCGTTGATTCAATTTTTGGAAGGGATTTCTTGTTTATTATACCGACCACTTGAAATTAATTGGAAAGTAAAGTCTTGATCTTGGCACATTTAAATCATAAATATTCAGCTTTCATTTAGCTCCTAAATAAAGCCAACAGTGAAGGTCAGACTTGGAGAGGGATAACAGGACTCACATGCTCGCGGTCAGGTGGAAGCTGTTGGTGCTAGCCCAGCTCACAGGACATGGGTGGAGGAGGAGCGGTGCTGGCTCCAGCTGCAGACACTTCGGTCCGGGCATGTGGAGGTTGGCCTTTGCTCCAGACCTATGAACACATAACAGCGAAGAAACAACGCGCACGAGGCCGCTCATGGTGCTGTGCTGATATGAGTGTTTGACTTCTGGGCCAGACAGGCTTGCATCTGTCCAACTCAGTGCATGGGCTCATGCAGACAGGCATGCGCTCAATCTGATCCCAGGGCCATTCCCCGCCAGAACCGCAAAATAAACACATGCGCATTCACTGCTTTCTAGAGAATACCGGATGTTAATGGGCAGAATAATTTGTAGTGGCTTGACTACTGCCTTTTTTTTTTTTTTAGCTTGTGGCTAATGTACGAAGGCATTTCTGATCATAACTATGCCAATAACCTATTGTCACGTCAGCTATTGCTAACTGCATTTACTCAAACAAAATATTGATGGAGTTCTTTTTATTGCACGGAAAAAAAACCAAGTGGGCATGCTTTCAAGAATCACAGTCAGAGTACAGTATGTCTGCATTTAATTATGGGGTTGGAGCAATTAACACTTGGGCTCTGCTTTGTTCTGTATTCCATGGCTGGTTGTTGAGAAAATACAATTCTCAAAAGCTTGCCATTTAAAATGTATTTAGCTTATTTTTAGTTAGCGTGAAGGGGCTTACCTGCAATTGCTTAGGGCTGTGAGGGTTGGGCTAAGACTCAGGAGACCCTGGTTCAATCCAAAGTGTCCTTTGTGACAGTCCTAATTTGTGCTGCTATCTCACTGGCCTGCTGGAGAATTATTTCTTCCTGTAAGGCAGGGATTCCATTAGCTGTAAAGTGCTCAAAATCTGGGCTATTTAAAAAACATCCATGTTTTCTCAGGTTTTATTATTAATTTAGGTCACTAATAACAATTTACATCAGACTTATTCACTGATAACTAGAGACCCTTAAACCAAAACATTACACAATGTGCAATGTATTAATCTTTGCCCCTCTTTCATGAATTCTCTTAAACATCTAAGTCTGACCTAATTCAAAATTATATATCTCCAGTATGTATCTTAGATTGAAACATATGTTTCAGACCCACTGAAAAAGTTATGATACCAAAGACCTCCTTTTTATTATTTCCCCTCACAACTTCACCTTGCAACACTTTCTTAATTGCAAAACAATTTTGGCTTGAACTTCTGTGTCTCAGTCTGCTGTACTGTGACCTAAAGAACAGTACATACACATGCAGAAATTAACTGGTCCCTCAGGAGTACTCTTGTGCTGGAGAGTGAAGGAGGAGAAGGCAGATTTGCAAATAGCTATATTTTCTTTCACCAACTTAATTGCTTCTGTTTGGAACTTTTAAAATCTCACCTTACCATGCAGTCATTTTCAAAGTGAGCACAGCATGACTGACCCAAAAAAAAAAATCTGTTTGCTTTTTTATTATAATTTTGGTTGTGATATTTTATTAGTGGAGGCTGCAACACCTCAGAGGAGTAACAGTCGACTGATTGTGGCACTTCTGGCATTTCCTAGATTATACTCTGATTAACTCTGCTATATTAATAAAGACCTTTTAATATGCTTTTGTGAGAGTAATTTCCTAGGGATTTCAGGAAAGCATATGGAAAAACAAACTGCATCACACAGCATGACACTGACACTTCTGTGAGTCATCGGAGTTGGAACTTTAGATCTCTAGCAGGTGAGTTAATCAACTAACCAATAGTAATACTGAGCCATCATCATTCCTGAAGATTAGTACCAGAAATATTTACTAGTTTTCATAGTTATTTGTTGACAGAGGAACAGTGAAACTCAAGTTGGGGTTTTCTGTCATCATTTATGGCTCTGAGGTATCTTCCCATTCTCAAGTGCAAGCCTTTGCTAGACTACTGGAAATGAATGCCTTTCCTGGGAAATTGTCCATTTTAATAGAAAAACATTATGTTTTTCTATAATCCTTGATATTTCAGTTCAAAATAAAGGTTAAATGATGATAATGGTGGTACAAAGCAGGCTAGCACAGTCAAAATGAACTCTTTTTTTTTTTTGCAGTCATGGTCACAGCATTTCTTATCCAGCAGAGTGCATAAACTACATGCAGATTCCCACATGCACACAACCCTTTGCACAGTCCTTTGATCTTTGACAGGAATCTTCAGACACCCTTTGGAATGGGAGACACTCTTGTAGTCTGTTACAATTGTGGGTGTATTTTTGGTTTAGAGTAAATGATCTAGTTAGAGGATGTTTTCTTGTTCTTAAAATGACATGTCCTCCGAAGGAGATGAAAGTACATCACTGTAGCTTTGTACTTGTGGGAATATTAGCCATGTATAATTGTCTGGAATAAAATAAAAATGGAAATACTGAGAACATGATGCATAGTAAACAATCACAGACCTGTAAGACATGTATTACTCATGAACACAGGATCAAACAGCTGCTTTTCCTGCCTTTTACAATGTGTTCCTGACATAAAATTAACTGTATTTATTGCACTAGTATCTCACGTGATGTCGATTCCCCACTTCTGTCTGTAATTTCTTCTGCTGAAGTTCAAGGGCTGATCAGGGAATTTTGTCTAATAACATCTTGCCACTCTTTTTATAACCTGTGGTCTAATTCTTCAGAAATTCCAACTCTTGTCCATGCCTATCTTCCAGCTGATAATGTGATTTTGTCTAGCTCTCTAAAACAGACTTTTACTCTCAGAACAGGAGTCATGACACCCTGCTCAAGTTAAGGATTGCAGCATCAGGAGCCAGAGTTGTCAAATTTTCAGCTGATTCTTTTCATCAGCTCTCCGGAGCTTCCATGCACCAGAGCGTGACCACAGCTGACTCCTCTTGGACCCAAAAGGGACAGAGCTAAAAGGCAGCAGAGAAACAAACCTCTGTTGCCTTCTCTGATTACAGCTGCAGAATGGTTTTGAGAAATTACTATTGAGAAATACATCAACATATTGTTGATGCCTTTGGCTTAGTGAGTGATGATCTAATTTCTGTTCAATTGACCAGCAGCCAATTCACGTTTGGATCAAAGATGGAAACGTAGCTTGTTTCTTATTAGGGTGAGCTGGTCATTATGAATGTGAATCGTAACAACCCTTAGTAAGGGATTAATCCTGCAAGATGGTGAGCACTCTGTGAAGGAGGGCAGGTGCTCTGTGTACCACCTACCTTGTTCTTCACATTGCCAAGTCACACCATTTCTCTGAATCTGATCTGCCAAATTATTCACGAAGCCCTATCCTAAGTACAGACATTCATACAGACAAACATGTCATACCGTTCACTGAGGAAGGAAAAATTAATTATACTCAATGATCCCCATTCACACCTGCGTTGTGGAAGACTTAGATCAATCTAAAACCATTGCTAACTCAAAACTGTGGGAAATTGTCTTTCGATGATTTGTCATTTTACTCTGATTTCTGTCACAGATCGCCAGAAAAAACCAAATGCCTTGGCTAGTCATAAATAGATCTATCCTACTTTTTTCTAAGAATAAAAAGCTGCTTTAACTTAATCAATAGTACGAGTTGCATGACACAAATGAGAACATTACTGGAATTAGTTAAAATAATAAAAATACTCTGTGTCCCTCATTAAAAGTCTTAACAAGAGTAACTAAAATTGAAAAGAACAGTTGAAAGATCAGGGTCAACATCTGTTTAATTTTTAGCTATTTTAATTCTAGTTCATGATTATTTTAGAAGCTATCCTAAAGAGTCAAAGGAGAAAGAGCAATGGGAAGAAGACAGCGTTCTTCAGGGGACAATTCATCAGTTGATTCAACATATGGTGCATGAGAAAAAAGGCAAATAGAACAGAGTTCTCTTAGTCATAGCTAATAATAAAGTCTCTAGCCACTTTCCAGGGTAGGGTTCAGGCCTTCAGCACTTTGAATTTCTGACTGGTGACACATTGCAAGAAATCCAGCAGGCATGAAGAACAGGTTGCTGCTTTGGTGAAAGTGGCACTGACAAGAGCCACTCACAGTATCCCAAAAATTCCCATTTTGTCACTTAGTGTCACCAGGTTCACAACATCTTAGTTCAGCATGTAGCTAAGGGATTTCCATGACAAAGAATAGCTGATGAAGGCCCTTGTGCAGTCAACAGAGGCATAGATGGGGAACCTTTCAGAGGATCAGTCATATTTCTTGTGGACTAAGAACAACTTGCTTTCTTTACCCCATAATCAGTCCAAGGTCATTTGGCTTACATCACTGCACAATAAAAAAGCTTTAAGAGACATCAAATGACCTCTTCCTTATGGCCAGACCAAAAAGAAGAAAGTAAGCTCTTCTGCCTTCTCCTTAGTTTAACTTCTGCCTTAGATGTTGCTTGAGGCCTGAGATCTCTGAATTCAAAGATGAAAAATGGAGCACACTAAAAAGGATTAATTCCTTCTCTTCTTTCTCTCTGAGGACTCCTCAGGCTTTACTTCATTACATAAAGGAGAGCAATCCAGCTACCCTTTTTGCATTACAAACTTTGCTAATAAAAACCAAAATCAGACAATGAAAGCACACTTTCTCCTGATGCTCTGTTTTCTCATTCTTTCCCTCTCCCTGGCCCCACCTGTACTAACACAGTCACACTTTCAGTAGCCCTTACTGGCAGCAATGCAAGCTTTCAGTTTTTTATTAAGAAGGCTAAATCAGGAGTTTATAATAGTCCTTTTATACTTTTAATGTTGCCCATTTTACTGCTGCTTTAACATTCACTGCCCAGACCTGGCTTGTATTCCATGTTCCCAGATCTGAACAACAGAACACCCCTATTAATTTAACCATGTCCTTTCTATTCCTACATTTCTTAAGTAGTACAGCTGTGATTTTGTCTTAATTTCCCTGAGGTCCTTAAACATCTTTCACATCCATACCTGCAGTCACTGCCAAGGTAGAAAGTCAAAGGGGAGCCTGCAGTTCATACATTGACTTTGCATTTTCAGTTGGGAAAACGTGTCCTGTAGGAAAGGGGAGTAGCTATTGGGTGTACTTATGGCTTTGACAAGCCCAAAACAAGGCTCACCCAATTATACTGGTGCTGGAAGGAGAGTCATGGCTCTTCATACTTAACTCTCACCAAAGAACAGGGTCTGACTGTTTTCCTTCCTGATTTTGATATCTGATTTCAAATTGCAGGCCCTGCAAGGACCAGCCTTCTTTCAGGCACCCATCTCTCAGGTTTGATACCATTCAGCAGCCTGGTGAAGATGTCAGAGACAAGGAAATGGGGAGGAAGAACAGAAAATCTTGTTTATGTCAGCTGTCTGCACTTTGGTGATGGTCTCTAAGATCCTTCTTTATGCAGTTGATTATGGAGCTAGATTTCAAAAAATATTTAAGGCCTCTAAAACCAGAAGTGGCTGGGATATTTTCCAGAGCTAGCTTGCTGCTGAACCAATAGTACAGCTAGTGGATGTACCAATACCCAAACTTCAACTCAAACAGGAATTCAGGCCAAAAGTGATATTCAAAAAGTCCCTATTCAGACACTGTTCCCTGAGGTGCCTAAATTTGCACTGGGGCTGCCATGGCTCTTTCTTGAATTTAACTCTGGCTGTCTACCTGTGTTTGCTGATATTCACAACCTCAGATAACTTGCCTGTCTGGACTAAAATGCCTGAAACAAATATTGATCGAGTTTGGGATGCATGCCACTCCTTAGGCACACTGTTGCTTAAGGCGGGTCAAAGATTCATCATGCTCTTTGTAAAGTTAGAAACCTCTGAGAGAAAGACATTTGCACAGCACTGCTCCTGAATGGAGATTGTTCTTGCTCTGGGGTTATGCACCAATGTACCTCTTCACCCTCAACACACTAATGAAAAAAAATAGTGTGATACAGTGTGACCTCCCTGCAAGCAAAAACCAAGCACCGTTGTGTACCTAAACGACAATACATTAAGATCATTATTGTATTTAATATAGTCAAACTTATCATTAATCAGTAGAACCAGCAGCAGCCTTATGTTCTTCCTTAAGTGACAGATTTGTCAATAGAATAAAAAAGCCTTTCTCTTGAGACATGGTGACATAAATACAGGCACCTTAATGGAATATCAAAAATAACAACAGTCAGAAAGGAGATCTCTTTTACCAATAAAGAGGAAAAAAGATCAGGTATCGACTAATTTGCTGTAAATCTGTCTTTTGCTTTCTAATCAATCGTTAACAATCAAAGGCCACCTGGCTTAATTGAGGCTAATTTTCAGGAAGCCTGATCTGGCATTCCTCGTGCACTGCTTGGTTGACATGAATGTTGGGACAGAAAAACCATAGCACTTGTAAAAGAGTGAAGAAAACCTGTCATTAAAGTATTTTTTAAACATCCATAAAATCTTTTTTTTTCCCAGTGGCAAATGCAAAATATGACTGTTGGCAATCATTTAACAAACTAGCGAGAAAATCGTGCTTTTCTTCTCCTAAAGGCTTTGAAAGAGTGTATGGCTACATGCAAAATCACAGCTGTATTTATTTTTTAAAGCCGAATGGCATCAGGCTAGAGAAGTCAATTGTTTTCTACAACCACCGTTACAAAGATATCTTCTGGCATGTGGGCCGTAGAAAGATTTTAGAAGATTCCAGCCTAATAGGGTAAACAAATATCCTAGAAAACACACTTCCTCTTTGGTATTGGGAAATGTTTTAGTGGATGGCTAATTAGAGCCCCAGCAACTCTCTCTCTTCTCTGCAGGAAGATCTCCTGTTTGAACTCTTTACCTGGCTCCATCTTCCTTGTGGAAGCAGATAAGCAGCTCCAACTCTTGCTTCTGACAGGACATGACACCATTTACAAGGGCTGAAGGTTTTGGGGGCCTGGTCTTGGGATCATAGCAATGGTATGACTGCACTCTCTTGATGCATAAAGCCTATGTTTTACATTCTGCCTGAGTAATTGTAATAAATATTGATAGGTGTGCTCTATTACTAATTTATTTCAGGCAGAGCATGTCTCTGAAGCTGTGGAATGACCTTGATGGAGCAAGTAGTGCTTACCAGGCATAAGTATCTCTGCTGAGGGCATGGCAAAGGCCAGGGGATCCTGTCAACACAGCTGAAAGATACTGCTACTCAACAGGAGCTTCCTTAGTGCTACAGAAAGGTACAATATTGCTTAAAGGCAGAAATTCAAAAGTATTCAGTATTTTTCAGGATATCTGTGAAACAAGGTCATTGAAAGATTAAATAGTACTGAGGCACTGGAACTGTAAAATGAGGCATTTCATTCCTTTACAGGGAAAGGATGTGTTATTCCTAGCCTGGTCTTTTTCCTGAGGTTTGATCCTTAGATCAGGGTTTACCACCAAGCTGCTGGGGGCTGTCTGTCCATGCTGGTGCATTGCTATGCTTATGCAGTGTGCCACAGACAGATCCTGTCTCTGTAGGTACTGCAGAACTCTGGCTGGTCTCATCTTTTTATGAGATTAAGGCTTTAATCTCGATTTCAATTACCTCCATAAAATTGTATGCAAATATTTTCCTAGCTCACCTATTATGAAGGGGATTGCTCTCTGGGTGGTTGCCATTCAGCTTGGCTGCCTTTACTATAGACTTTACTGGTTGGCATCAGAGTCATTTTTCATGTGCAGACCCATCTGCAGTGGTAGCAGCATTTTTTCACCCAGCTTTACCAGGTATTTTTTGCATTTCAGTGGTAGCAATCTATTTGTAGCACTTGATTCATTGGATTCTTAGAGTACCTACACAGCTCATTTACTCATAGCGTCGCTGACCTGAGCTGAAACTCAGGAACATATTTCCTCCTTCTCTGCTCCAAAGTGGAAACACTTTGAAAACAGTCTTTCCAGCCCCTAGCTGTTTCTCTGTGGATTAATATTTGACCATGAAATTAGCTCAGTTGATTAGAACATGGTGCTAATAACACCGAGGTAATGCATTTACACAGCTTGGATCCCTGTATGGACCACTCAGTTAGGAGTTGGACTTCATGATCCTTACCGGTCCCTTCCAAGCTGGAATATTCTGTGACTCTGAATATAGTGAGTGTTTGGTTTTTCTGTTCTGACTGACAAGATCAGCCCCTCTGTCTTGAAGGATGGTACTCATGACTGAAACACCATCTCCCCAAACTGACTGTTAATTTAAATGGCCAAAACGATCACGCTTTACATTATGGTTCTATTTGTGAACCACCGATAAAGGAATAATAAATTTTTAATAGACGTTGTAATAATTTGTTAATTGAATATTATAGAGTACAACAGGATAACTGGCTTCAAATAACTGTAGTGTAAAACTGTTGTTATTCTTTCTGCTACAGTCCTTAGCAGGCTTGTTAATTTAAGCCATAATACATGACCCTCATGGCAGTGATATGTCTATCTATGTAGCTACTCTGCTAAGTGCTTCAACTATGGCATTTTGTACCCCCAAATGTCTTAAAACAAAAACACACACACAGAAAAATCAAACACAAAAAATCAAAATGTTGTAGAGTTTCATGGAAACCTGCCTCCATATCTTGTAGATCAGCTTCTTGATGGTGGTGAGACATTTTGAAGATGGACGACTTGTGGCTTCTCACACCAAATATAACAAGTGCATTTTCCATGTGTGTTAACATCTTTGCAACTCCTAAGTGTTTCTCTGAGTGAAAGTGACAAGCTTATGAATGCTGCAGAAAATCAGGTCAGCTACACCCTCTCTACCTGCTAGACTTCTAAGTGTGCTTTCGGCTGATAAATATAAAAAATAAAATAGTAATGTTAACAAATATCTAACTTCTCTACAACTTTCCCCCTTATATCAGCTTTACTATAGGAATGAAGGTCTGGAACTTCTGCATGACTGTCAAGGGAGACCAAGTTGGCAATGAGTCAGAACCATATATTTCCTGAACAGAACCTTCACCAATGGACATCTTCTCACACAAAAGTCTTGTATATTCCAGCCCCAATGCACTATATCAGAAATACTTCTGCTGCTCTGTATTTCCCATGTCTGGCTGTTTGTCATGCAGCCCCAATTTTACGCAAACAATGCAAATGGGACATAAAATATTGAAAAATCTTGTCCTCACCTTTTCACCTTTGAGAAAGAGCTGGGGATAAATTCTGATCCTCACTGCAAGTAGCAACTATCTTCCCTTAAGCCAGCATAGTGCCACTGCTTTCATGGATGTAAGACTGGGATGATTTTGGCAGAGATGGAGCAGAGGAGACCCTGTTATGCGGTAGCACCTCTGTTCTGGAAAATTATCCACTGTTGATAAACAATAACCAACTAGCCCTCACTCACTATTGCAGATTTCCAGTAAGATTTATGCTGATCCTGCTATTGAAGTGGTTCATTAAAAGTGACAGTGATGCTGGGACACTGGGGCAATCATGGTAGTGTTGTGCAAAAACACCTCAGAGAGCACCTCAGCATGCCTGCTCCAGCAAAACCAGTGGAAGGTTTTTTCTATGATGAAAAAAGACAACAGCTGCATTTTCAGTCCATTCCAATAATGTGCTTCATTCTAATCAGAAGAAGAAGTTTATACTAAACAAATGCTCGCTTTCTTCACTTCCCTTTTCACATCAGTCACTGTCAGCTTGATATAGAAAATATGGTTGTTAATAGCTTGCAGTGGAGCAAACATTTGCATAACTGTTACCTCAGAGCCCATAACTCCAAGCTAATTGGCTGATGGTGATTAAAATGATTAAGTGACTGTAATTTATATGATTAACCAATTAAGCCATTCTCCTGTGATTGGCCCAGGGTAGGGTCTGGGATGCGAGCTTGTTTCCCAGCATGCATGCCGGCAGTGCACGATATTAAATATTCTTTTAAATACTTGCTGTTGTTCCTGCCAACAGCACTCAATGTGCTTTAAAGGTATTTTAATTACTCCACATCATTTGTGTAGCACAGAGAGTCATAAGTTGAAGGCAACCCATGAATTATTAACAAAATAAATCTAGCACTGGCTAGGATAACACAGAATTACCGAAGGCAGTAAATAGGACAGTGAATTTGATCATCCAGAACTGATGGATGACTGACTGGTGTAAGTACAGGAAATATTACTGCCTTGAACAGAAGTTACGCTGATTTATCCCAGCTTGACATCCAGATTTTGATCCTTGGAAACTGAAAGTTCACCAGCAGGTCTGAAAAAAAAGGTAGACAAAATTAATTGCAAATCCTTCTAGGTAAAAGAAGCAACTGACTTGGTTAATTTGTAACCAATTCCATTAGGAGTGCATTTGCCAAGGGAGTGAATGTTGTTTGAGTGAGCTCTGGTTCTTTAAAGAACAAGGCAGGTGGGCAGGAAGCAATAATTAAGCATATTCTCTGCTAATCTCCTGCTAGGTACGCTGAAGGGAAATCTTGCTGTGGTTTCATCCCCCTCTTTCCTTCCCCCTACCACCTTCCTGTGGGCTGCTGTTATGAAACAAGGGACTGCTCCATTTCCAGTTTTTTTCCCTCTCACCTCCTACCCGCAGACAGTTTAATTCCATGCTTCCTGAGGCTAAACACATCACCTTCATTCACATTACTTTCAATTTCAGCTGCTGTGTGTCCTGAAACTTTAAATCAGTTGCCAGTTAGCATGGACTCTCAGTTCTCATTCTACAGCATAGTAGTCTTTCAAGAGATGAAAGCAATATGCTTTTCTTTTCAATTTACCTGTGATTTGCTTTGTGTTTTCTGATATTTCTTGACTGATAATTAAATGTCAACATAATATAGAGGACTAGTATTTTATTGTCCTGTGAGTAAACTATTTCTTTGGGTAGTTTTGTCCAAAACAGTGGCCTTGGCAAACAGGAAAATATTACACTTAACTGTATGAAGCATCTTCGTGTTGCTGACTGGGTGTTCCCAGTGCTTCAGAGGACAATGTCGTAGGGCATGGTATTGAATTCTTAGGGTAATCAAGGTTTGAGAAGTCAATTATTCCATGGAGGATATAAAAATCTGAACAACCTCTCTTGGTCTAAGTGATTTGGTCAAAATGGCTTCATGAGGAAGCCTGTAGCATCGAGATGTCTGTTTTACAGTACCCCGCAAAAAAATTAAATACATTGCCAATACTCCCATGCTAAGACTATAGTGCTCAGCCTATGGTGCAAAGCCAGAAATTCCTCTGGCTTTTTGTCTATTGGATGACATTTTCTCCAGATTACTCACAGAAGGTTCCAAGCAGTGCTCTGAGGGTGTCTGTGAAACAGCTCATGAAGTTTCGGTGCTGAAGTTTGTGGACATGTGCACCCGTCTGTCTATGACATTACTGATACGCCAGAAACATTTTAGACTTAACCCTAAGAAGAGTTGTGAAAACTTCAGCTCCCACCAAAGTAAACAGCCAAGCAAACTTAGACAAAAACAGGAGCAGTAGTTAAAGCTGGGGCTGGGGGACAAAAGACACTGTGTGTGTGTGTCCTTGGCCCATCACCTCCCCTCCCTGCATCCCTGTTCCCTGTTGTCAGAGCGAGGTATTGCTCTTTCATCACTCCTAGCAAAGCTTCAGGACAAGGCCATTAATATACATAATGCACTCACACAGTAACAAGATGACGTCCATGGAAAAGCTTATAAATAAACATAAATAAGGACCTGATGAGTAAAAGCCTGGGTCCTGCCCAGGCTTCAGTGAGACTCATAAAGGCCACACAGAAAATGCATCTTAAAATAGACTATTTGAAGGTCGTAGCCTCCTGCCCCTGCCTGTCAAGACCTGAGCGGAGGCTTTGCCTGTGAAGTGATGGCACTGCTGATGACATCAGCACTCTCCATGCAGGTTTTGGCAGGTGTTAGCCATTCGTTTCACCTTTGCTACTGTTCACCCAGGAATTTCTTCGGAGTCATGACTCGCCATGTGCTTTCATGGCAACTACCATTTAGTTGTATGAAAAAACACATTTCTGCTGAAGATCTGCTGCCATGATATCAGAACTTCAGAAAAAGCAGAGCCTCTAACTGATTCTTTTGACAGGTTATAAAATATTAAAAGAGGGTAAAGTTTTAAAACTCATTTTTACATGTCTCGCTGCAGCCAAGTGCTGCTGGCCTAAGGGATCAATGAATGAAACATTACATAGAAATGCTGAATTCATGTTGTCCTTGATAATCTATATTTCAAAAATGAGACTGAGCTCTTAAATGACCCACACATGGATTTGATCTGCTCCTCCCTTTTAACTTGCTCTTCAGTAGCCTGGCTTTAAAAAAATTAACTGTTTCGGTAATGTGGGAGTCCTTTCATTCCTACAGTCTTCTGATTAGTTCCAATAAAACTGAATAGTAATAAAGTTAAAATCCATTAGTGGCTACAAGACACACAACAGAACCTGTTCTGGTATTTAAAAAAATGTAAAGCCATTATAGCCTCCTGTGCAACTTTGAATTTACCACAATTATTTTTCACTTTTTGCTTTCTTGCTGTTTTTTGTTGTTATTTCAAGCCTCAGCAACACGTGAGTAATTTTCCCATGTAATACTATAAAAGCTGTTCTGTCAGAGTACTGCAGTAGTGGCTCAACATGACTGAAAAAAAAAAATTAAAAAATACCAAACCACCTTAATAAGAATTATACTGATTTGGAACATGTAAGACTTCATCTATATGTAAAGAGAAACAAAAAGAGAGGATCTGTAGAGGGAATTTTTTTCTACTGAAGACCCAATGTCCACGTTATCTGTGTCAGGGCTGGGGGGCAACTTGAAGAATTTTCAGACCAGCACAGGTAGGTTTCCCTGAGTTACTGGAGCGTTCTGTGCTCTCCCAAAGATCTTGCAGTTCAGTTTTACCCAAAATGGTCCGGATTTTGCTATGAGGAAGCATCCCAGCGCAGCTTCAACACCCCGTGCAGGAACTCAACCTTACATCTAATGCTGCTGCACAAAATGGTGGAAACACACTTTTTCATCTCCTGGTTGCTTCTGCTGCTTCCTAATCATCAAATTCCAAATTTCCTCATAAATGCAATGCATCTCTGAGGGTAGTTTTGGCCCATGTGATGTTTGCACCAACTCCACTCCCTAAGGCAGTTGAGCCAATTCCAGAGCCCCAACACTCAGCAGCAGGGTCAGGTCCCCCACAAAATGCTTTTTAAAAAGGAACTCTGTGGAGGAATCTCCCCTTTTCAGGGCTAGTGCCCAGGAAGGATGCGGAGCTCAAGGGGCTCAAAAGCCAAATATGCCTCATGGCTGGGCAGGTAGCAGGGCTGCAAGGAACATTTCCTTGGATTTTTAGCACCCCCAGCTGAGAAGGAAACTAGCTCTGGCTTTATCTTTCCTTGGTTAAATACCTTAACCACTAAACACCTACACAAAAGGACAGGCAACCCCAAAACCTCCACCAGCAGCCAGGTTTTAAAAGGGAAGACAGATTAACACAGTGCGTAGATGAGGTAAAAACCTCCAACAAGTGCTTGGATCAGAGGGTTTCCTCACAGGAAAAACAGTAGACTTTCTCCTCCTGAGGAATAATTGGGGGCCTGGCAGGTGTGCCTGCTGCTTAAAATAAAATAAAAAATTCCATGACTGCACTTTTCAGTGAAGTCCTCTTTTCCTGGATGAAAATCAATTAACTCTTCACTGTGCCTTGAGGCTAACAGACAGGAAAGAGATTAACAACAGGAAAGGAGACTTCAGCTTTATTGTACAGCAGCATAGGGCTCCCCATGCTTGATCCACTCCATGAGTGCTCTAATCCAGGGTCCTGTCTCAGCCATGAAAGTCCAAGGCACTTAAGCACATGCTTAACTTCAGGCATGGGAAGATTTTCAGCAGCCTGGTGGAAGTCTGGCATTCGCCTCTCCTCCTCCCCCAGCTTTGGGTGGGAGTTACACACCTAATTGTTTTCTACCCCTTTGAACATTTCCACTCAACATGCTTTCCTAGGGACTGAAGAACTGCTGAGCTGGGGCCTTCTGGAATAACTGCTCTGTTAGGGAAGCTGCTCGTTAGCCCTCTGTCGTCTAGTGGCTGGCTTTTGTCCGGGGGCATGGGGGTTTATTTGCAGGCTAGGAAAAAAATCTTTTTAAAATTCCGTTTAGAATGATGCCAGCCATTCTAGCTAAACAGTCTTTCCTTTTTCAGTCAATTGAGTACCTGGCTAAAACAAGGGTCTGTGTCACACTGGCTAGGCTGAGTTAAAAAAAAAATGGAAATAAAAAGTTTAGTTGCACTTTAATTATATTGAGTGCCTTTCATTTTTCAATTAGGATAGAGGGTAAGCAAAAGTGCACATTCTATCTTTACACTAGACGTGATGCTGTATCTTGTTATGAGCTGTTAAATTCATCTTCTTAATGCAAATCCTCTCAAAATAAGAAGCATTTACATACTCCTTATCATTCTTAGCCATTTCCAAGCTCTCTGATATCTGTTATGTCATCTTTGAGATTGAAAAACAAAAGAATTCTGGCAAGGTTTATACCATGCCATTATAATAGTCCCTGGATTAGCCCCTAATCTCTTCTTTTTTTCCTTTTTCTTTTTTTTCTTTTTCTTTTTCTTTTTCTTTTTCTTTTTCTTTTTCTTTTTCTTTTTCTTTTTCTTTTTCTTTTTCTTTTTCTTTTTCTTTTTCTTTTTCTCTTTCTCTTTCTTATTCTTTTTGCTATTTCAGATGGTGCTAACAGGCGGTGCCAAACAGCTATAGTGAGATTAGAACCAGATATGATTAGATAGTTCTCACACATTCATTTATTTATAATTACATTTTCAGACATAACAGATAGGTAATTTTTGATATTAAGATGTTGTTCTTATTGACCTGTGTGCATGAAATGTCAGTGGTCTGCATCCGGGTGTAAAAAAATACATTAGGACTGAAAATGTGGTATTTTAATTAGCACTTTCAAAAATTTGACAAATCTAGGAAAAAGTGATTTTTGTCATCAAAGTTTTCTACTGAAGAGTCTCATTTTTCACACTAAAAAAAGCATTCAGCAGAACTGAAAACTTGCACTTCAAAAAACAATTAAACAAGAACATTGCAAAGGTACCTTCTGGGTTGAAATGTTTTCATTTTTCTTCTGAACTCCCTAATTGGTCCACATGTTTGACCTTACACCAGGATCTCCCTCTGAGGTATGATGGCATGTTTTGAGACTCCTTGCTTTACTATGTTACAGGCAAAGCTGGTGAATCAACATGAAAGAAAGGAATTCAGGTTGTGAATAGCATGTCTGCATAGACACAGTTAGAGTTTGATAGGAAAATTTACTGGTTTTCTGTGTTTTTTTCCACTTTCTCTGTGGAAACTCTTCAAAGACAGTTTTTATAACATGCACCACTTTCCTATGTAAAAGTACATTTAAATGTTGCCTGTTTTCTTCTTTTCCAACCAAGCACTTAAGCACATTTACTTAAAATTGAGCACCCAGTGCTGTTTTGTTTTGTGTGCCCCACAGATTTCTAGTCTTGAGCACTGAGTTGTTTGTATTAATTTAGGTTTTTTTCCCCACACATTGCTCACACCAGCTCAAATCTTTCAAGTTTTGGTTGATTCAATTGATTCTCTTCCACCAAATAGACTTCTTATTCCTGCTTATCTCAAGCTCTCTCTCTCTCTGCATAATTCCCTTCTCTTAGGGCACACCCACACCCACACCATCCTCTTTCTCTTCTGGTGTCTCTCTGCTGCTCCACTCATGATTTAATTCTTTAGAAAATATTGCTGAGTGCATTTTCATCAAATGTTTGTCAAATGGCATAAATGGGGCAACCTTTTTCTCAGTTTCTTTGTGGTATATGTGAACATAAACCACAGGCATTTTGTTATGCTGCAAAATTGGGTCAAATGCACCTTCTGGAAAAGTCAGCCTCTATCGAAAATAGGATGCTTAGCCAAACACATCTGTGTTAGTTGAACTATTTCTCCCTTCTTTAAGAAATATTAGACCTCAATCTCTATAATTGCTTGTAACAACTGTAAGAGAGGATTCAGGTGTTTTCCCACTCTACAACTGGCATTTTATGGGATGTTTAGCAGGCAAAACACTTCATTGAAAAGGCAAATATACCTTCTTGGTATGCACGAGAAAATTCAAACCCTGATATCATCTTATGTGAAACCAGTTTTACAACTACCACTACTGAGCTGATTGCATATCTCTTTTGTGGTTCCCTTCCTCTTAACAGAGACAGGATACAGGCTTAACAAATGAGAAAAGATAATGTATTCAGACAAAATAATTTATTGGCACAAATCAAGAGAACACTGGTGGTACTGGAACATGGTGGCCTGAGCAACTGGAATGGTGAGGGAGCGTCCTCAGCCGTGCTGGAGGAATCTGCAGGTCTGTATGAGTAACACAAGTGCCTGAGTTGTGCCCTTTCTGCTTCATCTGGACATCACCTGTCTCTTCCTTTTCACTTGCAGGGCGTGTAATTTATACAAGATACTGCTTAGCTTTACAGTATTTTCTCACTCTAGAGAAAGGTTATATTCAAAATAGTGGTGTGAGTGCGAAGGGAAGTGCTCAGTGGATTAAAGTAAGTGGAAAGTAGTAGGGAAGGAAAACAAATACTTGGCATGTTTCATAAGCTAGGGACAGGCAAAGGGACAAGGTATAAACTTCCAGGCAAAATAGCATTAAACATCATCAATCTTTGACCTGGAAATAGGGAAGGACGAGAGATAGAATATCCAAAATTAGACCATCTCAATGGCACAATGTGGTGGTAATGCTAGACTTAGCTCCTAATTTGATTGCACAGTTGCATTTTACCTGCTCAGAAAAGGCATTTTCCTTAGCTCTTGTGAAATTTCCTCCTAAATGAGCATCCATGTCTTAATTAATATTACAGATGTGCTACTCTTTAAGTAATTTTAAAATGATCCCTGCTTAACTTTGAATTTTTAGGCCACACCAAAGAGAAATAGAAATAATGTTATAAAACCCCTTATAATCTACTTGCCTCTAAATGTTCATACAGTACCCCACCCTAATTAACCTTATTCAAAAACCCTTTAATATGAGGGGATATATAAATGCAGATCCTTTATAAATGCAGATCTTCCTGCTCTGAAATTGGAGCTGGCCGTGATCTTTATAGCTGTTTCCTGTGCTGTGGGAGACTTGGGTCTGAGCTCAGCTCAGCTAGACTGGTTGGTTCAGAGTTTACATCTATATTCTGGGCTCTTAAATACACAGCTAATAGAAGAGAACAGGATAATGAGATGATGTTACACCTTAGTGCTTGGGGGTTTTGCTGGCATTTACTACCCAGAACAAGAGAGGCCAGAAATTGCTCTCCTCTCTCCCGGTCCCTTATAGCTTTTGATTGCATGGGCTACTCTGTGGCAGGTGAAGATCAATTAAACTGCCACAACCAAATGGTCAGAGAAGAGCTCCCTGAAGAATAATGGAAAAAATAATTTCTCAGAGACTTGCAGCATATTTTAAAAGCAGCAATACCACCACTATGACCAATCTACACTTCATTAAGGGAGAGAGTCAGGATTAATATCTGAAAGGCAATCTCTGCAGTGTCTATCCCAGCAATTATTAGTATATGCATACACATAGAAGATGGAGCAGAAATAGTGGAGAAATGGCACACAATGCCTTTTTGCTTCCCTAGCAATGTCACACTTGAAATATGAAGCACGCTGAGCTGATGACTTCCTTGTGCTGCTTATACATTATCCTGCCTGGGCAACAACCAAGTTCTGTGCAACAGTACTTCATTATTTTAATTAAGCTTATTGCAAGAGTAATCATCGTTGCCATCAGTATCAATCACCAGTAATATTTATAGTGATGTCTGTAAGTGATGAAGGTCTTAACTGACAATAAATAATAATGTTCCTGGCTTGAGTTGACACTTCATTGGACTTTGCTGGGTTGCTTTAAGTACTCCAGGCTCGCTACAAAAAGAACTATTTATCTATGACAAAAGCCAGATCTAAATCATACTTGTTTTGACTTCCCAAATGGATATGTTCATAATGTCGGCAAAATTTATCCTTTTGATTATGGCAGATACCAAGTTTGAAACACATTTTGAAAGAAGTTAGAAAGGTCTCAATACTCTGGTGCAGACACACTTTCCCATACATCTTTAATTAGTATTGATTTAAGTAAATTCTTTATTTTATTGGAGGAAGACAGCATAACATTTTTTGGATTACAAAAATGCTTTTGCTATTAGTAAGGAAAAGTCTGAAGGGACATCTTTGCACTCATATCTAAATGATTCCATGGTGTCGAGATCTGAATGAAAGGTATTACTTACACATTTAGTCCAAAATATCAGTGCACTTGCTTATTCCTGTCATTATGCTGCTGCAGATTAAACACTCTGTCTATTTTGGTTTGTGCTGCAATTTTTCTTAGCTGGACAAAGACATTTCTGGCAGTTTAGAAATGGCTTTTCTATTTTTATTTCTTTGTGTGCTTGTTAACGCTCTGAGAATGTTCATTTGGAGTTCAGCAAGAGGATATATATACAATTGTTCCGGAAACATAGAACTTAAAATATGAATATAATATTTCCAAGAAGTTTTGAAGTATTAATATAATGAACAGTAATCCTAAATTATCTTTATAATGTCTCATAAAAAAAAGCAAAATCCAGGACTATTCACAGTCATCCACCTCAGCAATAGCCAGGCTCAGCTGTAAGATCAATAGCTGAGATGACAGTCCACCCTTCTTTTTTCTCTCTGTCCTTCTTTCACCTCTCTCTCTTCCCAAAAAAATGCAGGCACTGAGCAGATGTCACTGGGGTCTTTGATAGGTGATTCCAGAGAAGACCACTTATTGCAGCAAACGTTAGACAAGACGGACATTTCCCAAACTAGATTTTCAGGAAACGGCAAATTTTATATTTCGTACTTATTGATAGTCAACACAATATAGAAATTCTCTCTGATGGCACAAAACAGCAAAAAGTACAGCACACTTGCTGGACTAGAGTACAGCACACAATTGTAGGACTAGAGTTGCTGTAAATACACACCTCAGGCTGTGTGTGGGATGTAATTACTCAATAAGATCCAAAATAAAATCTGTTAGAAACAGCCATCCACAGGATTATCCAGTACAGCCCTTCAAGAAGGGTGCCCAGCCACCCCCCAGCATTCCTCTGGAGCTACATGACTGTCAAACAGCTCTGGTCAGCTCAGTCTGAGAGGGACTCCTGTCCCCCAGTTCTGGCTCTCTCCAGACAGGCAGAGAATGAAAAGGAGTGCACAGGATGGCCAGGGGGGCCTCTCCCTCATAGTGGTATGAATTTAGTTTTAATGGTCTATATTAGAAGAAACTGAAGGTTTCACTGATTTTCAGTTTTCTCCAAGGTAAGTAGTTCAGACAACAGGGTTTTATATCCAAAGTATCACAAAGAAAGGCTTCCAAAAGTGAACAGCAGAGAAACTAGAGACAGAGTAATTAAAAGAAACGGTGCAGTTCTCCAGGACTAAGCAATTCCTTCTTTTACCATCTCACATGGGGTAAAGGAACAGGTTTGCATGGAGCACTGACAACATTGAAGAACATTACTCCATTCCTTTCTTGTCCCCAACACTCATTTCATGCATGCTGCCATTTTCCACATCAATTTTTTCTAATGCTAGTATGTTTAGTTTAGGAAACACATTCCAGTTTGCCTGTCCGTCTGTCTGTCTGTCTATCTGTCTATCTATCTGCCTGCCTACATACCTGCCCGTATCTCTCTTTTTACTGAGTCATTCCAAAATCCAATGTAAAAACAAGCACTTTTTCTCACTTTCAAGGGGCTGAACCAACAAGGCATTTTCCTAAGGTAAGGCAATTTGTCACTCTTGTGTCCCTCTTTGTGGCCATTTGCTGCTGAAAAGACACAGCCTGCTCCATCCTGGGTGCTTATGGGAAAGGAACCCTCAGAGGTAAATCTCCTGTGTTGCATCAGGAGTTCATCACACCCTCTGTTTTCTGAACATAAATGCAATGCAATTTTGCTCTGAGAGTCAGGCAGTTCCTGGCCAATCCATCCAAGAACTGTGGACACAGAAAACAGAAACATTACCATTATTATTTTGAAGCCTTGCTCAGTGCATAAAGCCATCATCACTTCTCTGAATGAGCATTGCTCTTTCTACTTTTTCCACTTCAGGGCTGCATCCCACCTTCACAAAGATGTCTCACTTCCCCAGTTTCATCTCCTTACAGGTGTTAGATATGCTACATAACCCTTCCTATAGATCATGTTACAGCGAGTCACACTCCTGGTGCTTTGGGCTCTTTTTAAAATTACATTTTACACATCAGTAAACTTGTAATGTAGAAACAGCTTTCTTAGTGTTATTTATATCCCCGTGTAGCAAAAGAATTTGTCAGAGAGTAATATGAATGTTATTTATCTGACGGCTCAGCTTTATTGGCTGCTACATTTCATATCCCTCAGTACTTTTTGGCAGAGGAGTAAATAACAGTGCTGTTAACCTCTAACACCAGTACAAAAATAGGCATTTATTAAGGAGTAAATATTACTTTAATTATTATTGTCCTAGTTTCCTTTCTCTGTAAAAAAAATAGACCCCTTTGTAGATCTAAAAAATCTATCCAAATTTTATTTAAGTTGTAGACAGTTGTCTGGCCACTTGCTCTGGATAGTTTCTGGTACCTTCAGCAGTAATTAAGGAACATACAATGCTTCAGCCACCTGATTGGATAAAATTAAAATAAGCAGATGAAAATAGCAAGTTAAACCAAGATGTCCAGGGCTACACTGACATCAGTCAGTGCCACATCAGTGACTGCCTTCTGTGACCTGTTCTAACCTCAGATAAACCTGTCTATGAAGAGACCAGACCTATCACTGTTTCAACAGCAGAAGCTCCAGACAATAGCAAGGGGAAATTAATTAAGTCCTAAACTCTCAGCCCTGTCAGCAAGATTTAAAAAGCACAATGCTCAAATCCTCAGACGACTTTTTACTTCAAGCTTCCTTTGGTTTTGAAAATCAATAGATGTGATGTATGTAAATACCTTGGGAACCAGGGTTCCAGCACCTCACCAGGGATGTTCAGCACCCTGCACGATCAAGGCCTTTGCAACCCTCTAAATCGCCTCAAGTGGCAATATTTCATTGCAAAGCAGGGATAGTGTAAGTGGCATTTCTGTTTCTATGGCAATTGCAGCAGCAGGAAGCACTGGGGTTTGTTACTTCAGAGAACTCCATATTCTGCTGCTGGATGCAACTTTCCGCTTCAAAATCTCATCTGCTTCACCTAGAGGGAAGAAATTAATGACTGTGAGCATGGAGAGATTATCAAATATCTAGCAAATAAAGCAGATTTTTATATAATGTGCAACTGTATGTATTGGGTTACATTAAAATGATGTAAAGAATTAGTAACCCTCTGATGTCTAGTGCCTCCTATCTCAGGTGTGGCATTTATATGTAAGAGATCAACAAGTTGAAAGTGCCATTACTTCAGACTACAGAACCTGCTGGTTTCATCTCTGAGGGATATCTTTGCTCTGGTAGGTATTTTTACACCTTTTATTTCATTACTCAGGTGGCTTAAGACAAATGTTTTAGTAATGGCAAAAGGCAGCATCTAGGAGCTGTTGTGAGCCTCACATGGGGTTAGCAGCATCTGTGCTAATGATAATATGGGAGCTCACTCTCTGCTTTTAACCATAGTCCTCCCTGTGGCTCAGTGAAAGTGTTCAAGCTTCTGTATTTGACAATACCATCACTATGTAGCATTGGAGCTTAGCCTGAGAGAAAACAAAGGAAGAACTTCTTTGCCTGACAGGCATGACAGGGTGAGACCTTTTCTCCAGGAAGACTCTGGAGCCCAACAGGCCACAGGAATCCTCTTTTTGATGTCAGCAAGGATTGAAATTGGCTGGCAGGTAGACCAGAGGCTTGCTTCACGACCACAGTGGCTATGGTGAATGGTCTTGTGCTTCAGTTTGTAGCTAGCCCTCCCATCCCAGTACCAAACGGGTCATGGCAGGAACATGCTTTGAATGGCGTGTGGCAAGAAAGGCTTGTTAATCCTGGCCAGAGGAGCATCAATATGCATGTGACCATTAAGGTGGAATATTAATGAGGTCACTCCAGAGGGAAATATATGAGATTATGTTTTGAGTTTCTTGACATATATTGTGAACAAAACTTTGTTTGATCTTGCTAAACAGAATCTCCTCTGCTTAAAAGGAACATTCAAAAAATCTATGGAAACTTTTGTTGGGATCCTTTTAAGAAAGTAGAATCAAAATTATTTGGTGGATCTGTTGGAGATCGCAGTAACTTAAGAGACAAAATCTATTTCGTAGTCAGAATGAAGAGAGATCAGAATGTAAAAACTTAAAGTTGTGACGCTCAAAAAAACCCAGTTTAGTAAAGAAGAATTGTTAATAGAAGAATTTAGAACTGGTGAGTTTGAAGGTAACAATGTAGAATGATAAAAATTTTTATAGTGAGCCCTTAACACTTACTATGTCTTTTCATTGGGGTAAAGAAACTTGCTACACGCCTTTCACACAGCCTCACACAATGGGTGAGGTTGGGAGGAATCTCTGGAGGTCACCTGGTCCAACCTTCTCGCCCCTGCAGGACCCCCCAGAGCATGTTAATCTGGAGTGTGCCCAGATGGCTTTTGAGTATCCCCAGTGAGGAAGACTCCACATTCTCTGGGCAGCTTGTTCCAGTGCAGGTTAACCCTCACACTAAAGAAGTTTTCACATATGTTCAGGTGGAACTTCTTGTGTTCCAGTTTCTGCCTACTGCCTCTCGTCCTATTGCTCAGCACAACTAGAATGAGCCTGACTCCTTCCTCTTGGCACCCTGCCTTCAGAAAGCTTTGAATCAGCCAGTCTCATTATATTCTTGCTGATGAGATAAGAAGCAAAGGGAAAACAAGATTAACTTTAAGAAAGTAACAACTAAAGCACAGCGTTCTTTGTACACAAACTTGTTTAATGAGATATAGCTGTTGAGTTCTATTGCTGCAAATCTGATTTTCATCCATTCCAAGAAAATGTCACAACTGAAAAGAACTATACAAAGTTTGCAGTCTTACTAAGCATGTCTTCAGAGAGACTCCTGTAAATTTGTTGTCATCTATAATTATAAATTTGCAAGTTTATTTTGAAAGGTAGTTTCATTCATATACCCTGCTTTAAAATCACACACAGAAAAAGATTTTCTATATTGAAAATTTCTATTTCATTTTTTCTCTTAGGAAGAAGGCAGGAAATTAACATATATTCACGATTTTCAATTAAAATCACAATGAAGCATGCTGTATCTTAAAATCTAATTTAATTTAATATTTTTAAACAGAGGGGGAACAATAACCAAGAAACTATCTAAAATGAAATCGACATCTGTTTCCCAAGTAATTTGGCCCCTACCCAAATGAATTACAGCACTGATCCAGATAACTGGGGGTGTGAAGTGGCCCATGTATGATATATTACATTTATAGATTAGTATATGTCGTAATACAATATTTTTTGTTTTAAATAAGGTAATGAATTAGTATTGAGAGAGGAGATTCTGAAAACTCTGGAGGATATTTATTCTTGTAGACTTAGAGCGATGTCCTCCTCCCTCCCTCTCTCCCTTTTTCTCCCTCATTTGCAGAGAGACTCGAATCCCAATTCCTAGAAAAATCATTATGTATTTTTTTCCTTTCCTGGTTATCCATCATGATTTTTAGCTGAACCCTCTGACTTTTTCAGAAATAATAGGTCATGCAGGATGTGTTGCAGTGCATGTGTCAGCTGCTGCATAGCTGCAGAGCATGTCCAAGGACAGGTCCAGCTCAGGGGTTGCTATACTCCCTCCTCAGGAGGAAGTACTTCCAAAGCTCTGGAAGAAACAGTTTACTCGAAAGGTTTGTGACCCACATGAAACTGTTAGTATCCAGTGTCTCACAGATGGATGGATGGATGGATGGATGGATGGATGGATGGATGGATGGATGGATGGATGGATGGATGGATGGATGGATGGATGGACGGACATTGTGCACCCATCAAGCTTGAATCTGTCTTCACTCACCGAGCCAACAGCACTGTTGTAGGTAACCCCTTTGCCTAGCTCCTGTTCTTGGACATGACTCATTTTTCTAGTAAGGCAAAGCCAAAGGAAAACAGCCTTGAAACAGATAGAGGTCTCATGGTGCAGGAGCTCAGGAAAAAGGAATATATGGCCAGTGGAAAGTGAAAGTTCAGAGAGAGCTACATGGAAACTTGTGCAAATGTTGTGGCTTCATTTCTAAGTTTGAGAGGTCTTTGCTGAGTTATAATCTCATGCATTTTAATGCTCTCCAATAATACTCAGTCGCCTGATGCCCCAGACAGTTTGTGCCTCCTTAGAACCTAATTCTCCAGTTTTGCTCTTCAAGGAAGGTACATTCACAGGGAATGTTGCAAAGGAAAGAGCCTAGGGCAAGATGGTTATGGGTACAAGAGTCTCAGCTCTTTGTAGAGATTGTATGTCTGCAGGAAGTGAGCACAGCTTTGTTTCTCACTTCTTTGTGGTCATGGCAAGAAAAATGAGACACAAGAAAAGAAACCCGGAAGAAAAAGGCAGTAAAAGGGAGAAAATGGACAAACTAAGGCTCATGGCAGAAATTTGAAAAGGTAAGAGTTTTTTGCATATTCTATTATTAGTTTGGTTTTATGTATGGGATTAAGATTTCAAGTTCAAAAGGGTCATAAACCAGGTCCAGTAGAAAAAGTCAGGTTGAAAGACTTCACAGAGGTAATCAGCTTTGCATTAAGTGACCATAGGTTTACCTATCAAGACTAGGGACAATTTCATAAAAATTTATCCTATCAGTAAATTAGCCATCAGAAAAGCAAACAGATTTTGTAATCACCAATTTTCCTGCCATTCCATAATATGTCTTGCAATAATATATCTATGCATAATTTCTCTTTAAAACTCCCAAAGCATTAGTTCCAGGAAATGTTCATTTTATTTATTTTAAAAATTTTTTAAAAAGAAAAAAAAAGAAAAAAAATCAACCCAGCAGCTATAGCTTTCTCAAGTGCTAAGAGCCCTTTAGAGTGATCTTGTCTTTTCAGAGTGCTGTCTTTAGCAATAACCACAGTATATTGACTCAGGAAACCCATCTAAGGAAGAATGGCATAGAGGAGTATTATGTAGATTTGCATACAGTGACATCTCACCTTTCCCTCTGTGCAATTTTATCACCGCATTTTTATAATATAGACAGAGCTCCACAATCAGGCCAGGCATTCAGGAAATACAGTAGCAATCGTATTTGTAGAGTTGACTTAATCTTTGGAACCTTTCATGACAGCATAGTCAACCACTGTTTTATTTGTGAAGAACAGACAAATCTTTTTAGGCAGTTCCTTGTAAACTTAAACTTCTGCATTTAGCAGGATTGATACAGAGAGGTAACCAGCAATGCAATAAAAATACATCATTTACATCTTTCTACATTTAAATATGTTATCCACACTGAAAGTTATTAAGAGCAAGTTATTTATTTCATGCTCAGGGTTTCTGAAGTCTGCAAAATCAGCAGTATGGAAATGAGTAATTTTCACTCATCTTACATTGTTTAATAGGTTAAACTGAGCATAAACTCAATGGCAGCGTTGTGATTCACATCTAAACTAAGCTTTGTTTCTGTTATGATATACTCTTCTACTCCTTAAGGGCCTCTCCAATTCCCACTGAAGTCAAAGAGAGTACTTCCCTTGATGCAAAATTGCTGCATAAGATTCTACACATGCATTGTGTGCAATAGCTGTTGTAGATGCACGTGTCACAGCCCATGGAACTAGGATATACTATGGTGAGTATTCATTTCAGGGACTTTAAAATCACTTCAGGCAAAATCTTCTTACAGTAGAAACCATGTAGTTTTGTTGGAAGAATTTTGTTATCCTAATGTCATTGGGGAATTTTACATCTTTTTCTAAAATAAAAAATCCATTAATTATTTCTTTAAAAGAAAATATTATTAATTACTTCTTTACCACCAAGATTTTTGAGCTGTTAAAAAAATTGACCAGTTCAGAAAATAATATTTGTGACTTCTTTTGTCACATTGTTTCTGTTAGTTACATTAGGTGCCTGATTTATTTTCCATCTGGAGGACAGAAACACATGTATAAATACTGTAAATGGGTGTGGTTTTCAGCTAGTAGGCAATTACAGCTGGTTCTGCTAGAGGACATAGGTGCCACTGTCACATTTAGTGCCTCTGCTGCCTTAAGGCCAAGGGGACCTGAGCAGTTACTGTACAAGGACATGCCCGCTCTCACAGGGATCTGGGGTGGGATAGCTTTTCTTTCTTCTGTGAAGCTTAATCACTGTATGTTAGAATTAAATATTCTTTAGAATAAATGCTGTTATCCTCTGTAAAAATCTAGGAATGGAGAGGCCATCCAATCAGGGCAAAAATAAAGGACTTGGAGTAACTGGAGACTCTTCTTCCTCCCAGCTTTCATCCAGCTGTCTGCAGCACATCCTGCACCTCTCTCCAGTGATTCCCTAGCGATCACGGCGTCAGTTCTCACTCAGTGTCAGGGCACAGACAAGGACCTCCAAGTAGAGGAGATCATGACCTTGTAAGGAGCAGGTAACCATTCTTCTTGGCCCCAACCACCCATAGGTTGTTCTTTCTCCTTTCTTTCTCAGCATGAATATTTAGCTACCCTACATGTAGCAAAGCAGCTTCAGCAGAAGTGGTTGAATTTAACTTCCCGTGTTGCCTGGGGCAATGGGGCTTTTCAAAGAGGATGTGCATGCATGCCTCAGCAGGTAGAAGAATGGTTTGGTCTCAGGGCTTTCATATCTCAGAGGAAAGACCTAATTGCTGGATTCCCAAGAAAAGCACAACACTGGCAACCTTTGCCAGCTGCACAAGTTGTGCTCAGGTGCTGCAGGTATGTGCCTAAACATTAGGCATTAAAATACCCACCTATCTGGAGACAGTTCACTGAATTCACATGGAAAATTAAAAGTTCTCCAAGAACTTTCAAGTAATCCTTTATTTGGGACACTTAGTAGCCTCAAGGATTTTGTGCTGGTTCCCAGGCCTGGGTCCTAGCTGAGCTCACCTAATTCAAGGTTCAAAAATGGATGGAGCCAACATGGTCTCACTGCATTTTGTTTTCTGCTGGATTCAATCAGAGAGCCAAGTTGGTCTACACATCATGATAGGATCAGGTCTTCTCCCAGTAGTGCCATTTGGAAGGATTATTATAAGCATGAATCGATTGCCAAAATATTTTTGCTACAAATCTCTACCACATACCTTATGATTGCCACAGGGAGACACTTTGCTCACGTGTTCAGTTCGATGAGATTTGATAATTTCTGGAACACTCAGAGAAAATAGGTCTGCTGTCACCGTGCAGGACCTGCTTAATATGCACACTAGCAATAGCTAGTGAGAGCAGATGGAGGACTTTACTCACTGAAAAGTGAGGCAGGGAATTAAAACTTCCCTCTGCACCAACATTTTCTCAGCATATTCAAGAAATATGGTAGTGTGGATGTTCAGGATGCCTGGCACTGCTCTTGGCTTTCTAGCTCTGTAAGGATCAGCACCCTCAGAGGAATGCTGCTTAGTCCAGGAGAGCCAAATGAGATGGTTTTGCTTTGTGAGCATGGTATGTATGCCTTGGAACTGCATTCATGTTGGAAATACAATTTAATTTTTCCTTCTCTTCAGAGCTGACAAAGCAGTGAATGAGTAAGGACAACAGAGACATGCTCTTTGACTGGATTTAAAAAAAAAAAGGACAAGAAAGAGTGTATTAGGGTCTTACGACTTTTTAATAGTTGCTATTCAGGTACAAGTGAGATTCTTTGTACACTTCTCCTTCTGCTCCAATACAAGCATTCTTTTACTTCAGAGTGTCTGCATTGCTTCCACATTCTGTTTCTCCTGGAAGATAAAGCTTTGTGCATTTAATGAATTGTCAGAAATATCCTTGCTGAAAGTCCAATCAGTTGCTTCAGAGTTTACTTCTTTATATATGTATTTTACCACCGGAAGAATGGCTTGTTTTCCTGCAAAAAGGAAAGGAAAAAAAACACCGGAAAAAAGGGCTTTTTTAGTTGTCTGAAAATAAAAATCTTTTATATTCGCATATAATTAGTGAATAATATTTGGAGTTTTGTCTACCCCTGTCTTCTCTATTTCCTTTTTTCTGGAGACCTCAATTGTAGAAAAGCTTTCTTTTCTTTTTGTGGGGAAGATATTTTCTCTATTTGGTGTGCAGGGTAAATCAGGTCCTTGGTGCTACTGTACTTAGTATTAGGCCATGAGTTCTCAAGGAAAATGTAATGCATGAGCAGAAATTGCAAATTAGAACTTTTTTTTTTTTTTAATAAGCTTCTTGGGCTGGTTTCTCTCTTCCTCTTTTTACATTACTCTTATCCTTCTGACAACTAATAATTTAGTTTAGTACAAGAAAGGTTAAAATCACACAATGAGAGCTTGTCATGCAGTTTATTTAGTATTTAGAGTGCGGATGTATGTAGTTAGGAATTATGAAACAGCTCATCAAAATTAACCTTGCCCACCATGTTTATTTTTATCAAATTAAGTTGATTGAAGTAAACCTAATTTCTCCTTATTCACGTGCCTTTTGTGAAATGGCATGACAGAAAACCAACAGAGCACATCCCAAATGCACAACCATAATTTTACAGTATTTATTCACCTGCTTGTCTTGTTTCAATGACATAATATGAAGTTACAATGAGGGCTGACAGGCTGCAAACACATGGGAAACACCAGGGAAGGAGAAGATGGCAAAGAAAATAGATGGACGCTTGTCAGAGGGGTCACCTTTTACTCTTAGCAGTGAGGCTGCTGGTTTGGAGAAGAGAATCAAAAGTCAGCCAGTCAGCCATGTTCCTCGAGGCAGGTCCATAAATCTGCTGGGCAGAAGATCCTAAACGGTGCAATCCCAACAGATGCAAGCCTACACCACAAAACAGGTAAAAGCTGGGTCTTCCCATCTTAGTGGTAGCATACCAGAAGACTTTAATTATCTGGGTGTCTCAGAAGAGTTTATTATCTAGGGCATTACCCTCCCTACGGCTATAGGGCTGGTAGTCGGCTCAGAAGTTGGAGGAGTTGCTCGGTTGCACAAGCTGGCAGTGGCTCATAACAAAACAGCAAATGTGTAGGTGCTCCCTGTAGATGATCCAACAACTGTTGGCCAACAGACCTGTAAGAGATAAACATAAGGGCTTTATCTCATAGGTGGCTCCCTTTCTTCTCCTACGTGATCATCAACAGAGAAAAACTTCCAGATTATCTTGTACTCTGGGGGGAGTTTTGTGCAGGCCTCGTGATGTCTACACCTGTAGAGAAAATAATCAGGCTCCTGTGTCTCATTTGCAGAGCATGAACAATATATTTTTACTTTTGAGTAGTCAAATGTTGAATAAATGAGCTGAAAATGAATACCTGGAACCATGCTAATTCACCCAGTCACGTTGCAAGGCCACTGCCTTATTTGCAAAGAGTGCTAGGCTCAAAACCTTGCCCCAGGCTCCACATATTGTTCCTATTTTTTTAATAGTCCAAATCCGAGCCTCTAAAATCTCAGAAAGTTCCAATCTGGATTCAGATTTTATGCTACAGCCATAAAAACTAATAATAACAAATTTATCAGAAACAGGATGCCTTCCAAAGACCAAATATGGCGGAAATATTAACAAAATCTAAAAGGAACTGTTAGGAAAGATAAAACTGTTACTGATAATCTTAATCAATCTTTTGCATTTATGCTCACCAGGAGGACTTCATCTTACTATAAAGCTTTTCTTTAAAGGAATAAACCTACAGAGAGGTTGTGGTTGCCCCCTCCCTGGAAATATTAAAGGTCGGGTTGAATGGGACTCTGAGCAATCTGATCTAATTGAAGATGCCCCTGGTCATCGCATGAGGTTGGACAAGATGACCTTTAAAAGTCCCTTCCAACCCAAACCATTCCGTGATGTTATAATTTTATGATTCTAGGAATCTAAGGATCATTTTCATAATTTAGTCATAATAATGCAGGCTGTAGGGTAACTCAATAAATGGAACAATAAGAAATTTCCAAAACCAGATAATGTTTGCACATGAGGGCTAAACAAATTAAAGTACAAAAACACTTTAATTGTGGTACAGGTAAATTACTGATCAAATATACCCTAACACAGGATGAATATAGAGTAACAAAGATGATATCAAAATGCATATTCAGATACACAGATTTGGTACCTGATTCTCCCCTGATTTCCCAATATCTAACCACAACCAGGATCACTCTCATGCAAAAGACAGAGCATTTATTACTTTTTCTGGTAAAGGCCTCTAAAATACACTGGGCACGGATTAACAAAGACAGGATTTCCAACTTCATGTCTGTTTTCATAGCCTTGTTTTGAAGGTGCTCCATATCTTAATACTCTGGTAATTTTCCTTCTTCTTTCCTTAAGGCTCAATTTATAAACCAGTATGAAAAAATTAGATGGATGATGAAAGATAAAAGGGGGGTGTGGATCATTAAGTTTCTGATGAAGTAATAATGTATAGTGTATGCTTGGTGATGAAAGAAGTCAGACAAAAGTGGTCAGTTAGGATGGAAAAAGTTGTATGGGACAAAAGAAGAAAACTTAGTAACCTCTACAGAAGATAGTCTTTAAACAGTGGATTTTCAGTAAGTTCCTCATGCCCCACAACATTTTTTCCATTAAAAGTAATTTGCACTTCTGATCATCTGCAGCAAATAAAGTGTTCATATAACATAGAATTGAGGGATTTTGCCTGACATTTGTGGTCTACATCTGTTTGTTAAAGCTGTGATGAAGATTGCATTTGCTTCCTTTAGTGAAGCAATACAGTGTACATTGTTTACTCTTGAATTGCAGTGACACCAAGATCAATTTTTGTACCAGTGTGGGCATCTTACCATAACACACTCTTATAGATACACATTTGATGCTCTTTCTCCAGTGCCAGCCTGGAATACAAGAGCCTTTGGAGAGGGAGTAGGGTGTTAGGGAGATGAGGCCTCTCCAGCCAGATGCTGTATGGGAACAAAACTCCATGGTTATTATTCCAGGCCGGGAGGGCTGCATGTGTTCTGTGCTGAAGGATTTGGTCAATAATCTCAGACCCATGTGTCCTGTCCTGGCACAATTACCCTCAGTAGAGCAAGCAGTCTCGAACAGAGGTGTATTCTGTGGTTTAGGGGATACACTGCACATGCTTTTCTCTCATGGTTAGCTTGTCCTTCCTTGAGTCTCTTAGCTCGACCAGGAATTTCCCCCTGCATGCCAGTTCTAAGATCTTGTGTGGAATCTGTGGCTCTAATAAACATGCAGTGTGCTTCCTCCCTCTGAGGTGCCTGCTTTACAGTAAGGAGAGAAGTGATCTGTTTATATTTACAGCCCATTTCCTTGCCAAAAATATCACAGAAGTGAAGGGCAGTTTTAACAGACACCAAGCCTGTTGATTTGGCACACTAATAGTCCCACGACTGAACTCACACAATTCTTTTTTGACTTTAGCCTGTGTCGCTGCCACTGATAGACAGCAAATACACACACTCTGCCTGTCAGGCAGTGGCCAGATTTTTTGGCTGAGGTTAGGAAGTTGGCGGGTTACCCGCCCTGTGGCTGTACTTGCGGTGTGCACAACACACATCTCCCCCCTCCCTCCATGAAACTCAAGCTGGGGTCTTTATGGTTTGTAAGCAGTAATTCTAGGAGCTGAGCAGCTATCAGCAAGCTAGCCCGAGCTGTGTTAAGCTTTCCTCAGTTGGAAGTTGTTCTATGTTATATATCACTCAACAGATCTATACGCGGTGGTGCTTTAAAGAACAGAGCTCTGTCTTAACTTGTAATCATTTTCTTTGAACTCAGATACTGTGAGAAATGCCAATAAACCCAGCAGAGACTATTTCTTACTGAGAAAGTGGGACTGTACAGGAATGTGGATTTGAACAACAGGCTCACAGATCTCATAAGCAGTAGGGTTGCTGGAGGAGGTAAAGGGGCACAACCAGACTAATTTCTCTGGTGAGAAACAGACTAATTGCCCTTATCCAGATCACTGGCACTATGTAAAACAAACATGTAAAAAGGGAAACGTGTAACTGCTGTGCTGTTGTGTTAGCCTACATTCAAATTCTTGGCATGGGAGCATCTACTTGGGAGACAGAGCACCATTATACCTGTACTGGGTCTGTTGATGTCATCAACAGCCTAAGAGCACAAGAGGTTACAAGAAAGCAATAGCAAAAGGACTTAGAAAAGTCTACACCAAACTGATTTGCAAATTTACATGGAAGTGCACACAGACAAAGCCATACAGCTTGGAGAAGAGAGAGAGAAAAAGCCTGACCCCTGGCTTAACTTCCCTGCTGTATCTCTCTAATGGATCTCAGCCAGAAACATTACATCTGATCCTTCTTCAGTTTTGATCGGGTTTTCTAATTGAACTCCCATCCAAATGTTGCTTTTCAGGCCTATGTTAATGCACGGTTGTGTGTATTTACAGTAAAGCTGCAGAGCTGTTCATATTCACATAAGCAATGCCTCATAGCTGGCTGACAATTTAATGAGACATTCTGAATTTTACCTAAGGCATTCTCACCAGTAGGAAATCCTGTTAGATTTACAAGTGTCCATCTGTTAAAATCCTCCAGAGTCATTTTAGATGCTACACTGTTTGTTGGGTTTTGACCTCCTTTGCTGTGATTGTTCAATTAGTTCTGTTGTGTTCAGACCACATTTGTGTTGTGCAACTTGGAAAGCACAGTAGGAAAAGAGCTCTGCTTTGATGAGATTAAAATGCCAGCCAGGATGTGGCATGCATTCCTGCTCACTTATTTTCCAGGGAAATGCAAGCTAATGCTTCCTTATTTTTGCTAATATAACTATACTTGTAAGTAGAAGAATTACAGTGCCTAAAATGAGTTTGATGCACTTCAATTAAACTTCTTTTTGTCCTGTTAATGCATCTTGAAGGCATTAAGTGGGATCAAGTGGATTAAGATTTCGAGGGCCTTTGAATCTGTTCATGGACCTGCAAATGACACACTATTTACTCTTTCTGAATCGGTTAGCTTACCCATAAAATGGGCATAATATATGAACTGGGTGGGAAAAAAAATGTACAGCATTTGAAAATCTTTGGGTGAAACAAATGTCAAATTCCAAAGCTGCCTTGATTAAAGGGGAAAAAAAATCCTATTTTGGTTTCCTTTTGAGTTCACAACACTTACTCCTTCCCTTAGCTTTCCTCCCCTCTTAAAGTGCAAGAAAAAAAATCTCAACCCCTGGTGCCAGAGAAAGCAGAAGGTGGCAAATCAGTGAGGTTCACATCTACAGTTCACAAGCTCTTTTGGCAGAGACACTCAGCCCCGCCAACGCTACACAGCCAAAATGGCTCCACGTTGTCCTACACGGAGACCTCTCTACAGCTCTCTTATCTGCACAGCTCAAGCAAACACTACCACCATAAAATACACCCCCTCTGTATGTTCAGCATGCTCTCCCTGAAAAGTATATTGAGCAAGGGTTACAACAGTTGCATCATAAGGTCATAAACTTATAATTAACTGTAACTAAATACACAGAGCTAGTTCTTCTCCTCCTGCTGCCTTACTGAGGAGACCTGTGTATACCCTTTTCCCCCTGCTCCTTCACAGCTGCTGTGTGATGGTTCAGTAGCATGGGGGGACCCTTGGGCTAGCATGTAATTTCAAATCTTATGGAAGATGGCCGTGGCTTTTGGGGAAGATACTGTTACATGCATTTTGTATGGCTAGAGCAATGATGTCAGTCCCAGGGTGCAAGGAGCTGTATAAACAGTAAAAACATTTTTTTTTCCCTCTCTCTTAAAAGACAGGAAACACAAGATGGGTAGATGCTAATGAGGGAGCAGGAGTGCCCATTGCATCCGCTGGGTCCAGTGGCTTTTTCGAGGCCACAGCAGAACTTCAAGACAGAATTCCACTGCAGATAACGAGGTGGTTTAGAAAGGATTTAGGAATATACATGCCATGTCTGAAGAAAAAATAGATGAGACAGCACAAAATATTTTTTCAGGATGCATACTGATGAGAAGAGGGAGATGGAAATACTAGGAAGAGATGTAAGAGAGAGCAAGCAAATGCAGGCATTCCACAAGTGAGAGGTGACATGGAAAAGCATGATGGGCACCAAGTGATGGGCTGAGAAGAGAAACTTGACAGCAACATTCTACATAGCAAACAACCAGCCACAAATCTGCTAGTCAAGGCCAGAAAACTAAACAATACTCCGCCAGGATCCATGCCCATGCTGTGCATGGGCAACGTTTGGGGTTGAGCCAACGCCACTCTCATTGAGCTCATTGCCACCAAGATGAGCTGAGTGAGGAAGACTCTTTCATAGTCATTTTTCTACGTGTAGCCAAGGACTCAGAGAAACACCCAGTAAAAAAATAGTGTCTGAGTTATGGAAGAGAGTGCAGATGGGGTGGCGACTTGCTTCATGGTACTTGAATAAGGAAATAGAGGATAGAGTTTTGATCACGGAAATGTACTGAAAATCAGGAGTTCCTTTCATGTTGAGGACAGGTTTACTGTTGGGATTATTCATGGAAAGCTTCACCTCAGGTTATCATTATGTTGTTTTGTCTGTGAACTTTATATTAGTGGAGAGTTAAGATGTACAGTCAAGTTCTATAAAGACTGCACAAAGGTTTCTTGACTGTGCTAGGCGCCTACAACCAATTCTTGACTCTGAGCCAGCATCCTTTTCCACTGAGAGACTGCTCAGTTTCAGAAATAATTTTCAAGGAGCAGGAATCTTATCTAGCATGATCCTTTCATTCNTTCTGCCAGCTGTGAACTCTGTGTAGATCTCTTGATATGTGATCTCTGAATTTGGTCCAGTGAATTTAAAAGAACCTAAGTAGTAACCCAGGTGCCAAAATAGAAGAGTTAAGCAATAAAAGACATTACTAAGTGAACATTAATGCCAATAAGTAACAGGCTACATTTTTATTTCAGATGCAATCCTCCAGAGGGCACATTACATAGTTGTGCCATTGCAGCAGGAACCCCCTGAGGCACTGTAACTCAGCGACACACCTTCTCCTCTCCTATTCCCTCAGGCAATCATTTACCTCTGGCCTAAATCAGAAATAAAATAATATTCCACCCTTCCTCCCTCAACCCCCCCAAGCACTCACCATCTCAGCTGAGCTGGCCAGAGAGCATGGACCCCAGGCTCTTATTCATTTCCCACCCTCCTATTTCTAATACCCAGGGAGGAAGTAAGCAGATGTGTGGCCCTGCTTGTTTCGTGCACCTGGACAAAGCCCAAGTAATCCGTGTGGGGTTGTAAGTGGGTTCTTACTCCCTCAGGCAGCAGCGTCCTGCACACATGCAAAACAGAGCATTGAGTTTTTCTTTCTTCTGGCTCCCTAGAATTCAAGTTCAAACTCTGTGTACCCTTTCTCCTACAGCCAAGAGGCTTTTTTATCTCTGAATTTGTCTTTTAAAAACATAACCATCTCACCCTGCAACCATCCAAAAAACACAGGATTTTCCCTTCATTCCCAAAATACTTTACTCTGAACCTAAGTCTGAGCTCCAAAATAGTCATGTGGCTGCTAAGCAAAGTGCTGTCAATCTGACCTATGGGGCAGGGTCCCAGCTGGGAGAGGGTGACATTCCTTCAGCAAACAATGGCTATATTTTGAGGAAAAATAACTCTCATTTTAAAAGGAAGTTATTGGAGAGGGCAGGTGGAAAGCGGAATTAGAAGGGAGTCTCTGTGTGCCTGTAACAATAGGGAAGCTGATGGCAGTGACCCAGAGCAGCTGGAGCAAAGCTGTCCCTTTGCTTACCCCAAATTTATTGCACTCCCTCTGGATTTACTTCTTTACTTCTATGTGTCTCACCTGGGGTCTGGTGTGTCAGTTGGCATGGTAAGGCACGTGCTTCATCTTGGCATTTGATCTTGGAAAAACCCTCACAGAGAAGCACTAATTCCTGCAAGTCCTCTGGCACTCTGCTTTGCATCTCCTGGGAAACTTGTACACACTGTACTAGCAAACACCTCTGCTGCATGCACTTCCAGCGGGAAGCACTCCAAGGATGTCTACGTGAGGAAGCACCGCCACTGCCTCTTTAAGAGCAATAATTAGTTAAGATGTTGTACTATCAAGTTGCATTTGATAGTAGCAGCACAGTAGGTTGCTGTGGATGACTAAAGATGAGAGTGAATCATTGAAGGGTAGGAGGAATTGAACTGCCTCTATCTGTGAAAACAGGCTGAGACAATGGGGGTGGTTCAGCCCAGAAAATATAAGGCTCCAGGAGCCACATTTTCAGCCTTGTTGCTCACTTATGAGTGAGCCATCTGACTCCTTATTGTGACCTTTCAGTACTTAAAGATTGCTTATAGGAAAGATGGAGACAAAGGTTTTGTAGCTCCTTATAGCAACAGGACAAGGGAGAATGGTTTGAAACTAAAAAAGTATAGAGTCAGGCTAGATGTAAGGAAGAAACTCTTTTACGATGAGAGTGGTGAAGCACTGGAACAGATTGCCCAGAGAGGTGGTAGATTCCCCCACCCCTGGAAACATTCAAGGTCAGGTTGGATGGGGCTCTGAGCAACCTGATCTAGTTGAAGACTTCAGGGGTTGAACTACATGACTTTTCAATGTCCCTTACAACCCAAACCATTCTATTATGGAATCCCACCATGGGCCACTAGATCAGGTTGCCCAGAGTCTATGTGTCTATGATTCATCGAAAAACAGGTTGCAATTTTTTAGTCAGTAAAAGCCATTGCACAGTGAGACCACAGTACCCCTAGAGGGGTAAATAAAGGCACATTTTTTCCTCTCACTGCTCCAGCAGAGACGTGGAAGTCCACATGAGCAGCAAAGGGATATCAGCATGTACAGTAGCGCCACAAGCACCCAAGGAAGTGGCAATAGCTGGGAATGTGGATGAAAGCCCCAACTTCTCTTCCTTTATTCACAGGTAAAGGTGGTGAGACTGTACCATGGAGGTCTGGTTTCAGAAGAGAAATCTAACAAAAAGCAAGTGTGATGTTTTAAAAATAAAATCTTATACCTTTAGTAGGTTTGATTGGGGTGCTTTGAAGGGCGGGTCAATCAAGGGATTATATGTAATCTCACACCAGATTTTCAATACGTGTGGATGGAAAAACCTCTTTAAGGCCAAAATTCATTGGCCTCACTGCAACTACTCTGAGTTACACAGGCCACTGCGGTGGTCACGAGAATTTTTATAAACTAATATAAAGCTGCCAATCCCACTCTTACTGTGATCACTGGAATACCCATTAACTTGATCTACTTTGCACTGGAAATACATTTAACTAATATTCAAAGTTAGCCTGATCACTGAGGTGATTTTATTTTAATGTTAAAACTAACACCAGCTGAGCTGTGCCCAGAGAAGGCATTTGATTAATTCACAGTTTAAAACAAACAAATGAAAATGTCAAAAAGAATGTAATTGACTGATGAAACAAAGATGGAAATAGGCTATACATGCAGAAATATGGTGACTTATGAACATCCACTGAAGTTGGGAAAAAAAATACACATGGGAAACATTTTAGTGTGTGAAAAATAAAAAAAAAAAAGCGAAATAGGAAACTATCAAGAACATGGGAGAGTGGCTGGTCAATTAAGTACTGTGTAAAGATTTCCAATTTTCTTGTAGTAAATTATTTATTTAGCCCTTGCATGCCATCAATATATTTTACAAGTTTAATACCCAAATTATAGCTACCCACCCATTTATGGCCTTGTAAATGAGTCCTGACTTATCAATGCAAATTCTTGTTCTAGGCAATGTCAAATTTAGATTGGATTTGGATGTATTGCTTTTACCCTTATCAAGAAGGTTTGCTAGTGTGGTATTTTATTGCTATATTTAAAATGGAAAGTGCTTTTAAATAGACTTGCCTGGATAGCACAACTGATCACAGCTCAGATATGTCATTTCCCAGCTTAAAAACCCATCCTAATCCAGGCAGGAGGTCTTGGAGATGTTGCAGAACCCATTTATACTGAACGCGTTTCACTGCAATCTCAATCCTTTGCGATGAAGTAGAAGAGCTATTGTGACAACAATGACTTTAATCTAAAGTAAGGATGGCTGGAACTCTTAAGTAATAAAACCAAATGGCAATCTGCATGTTTCCTGATACTTTGCAAGAAAAACAAGCAATAAAGAATTCAAATGAACAAGTGTAATAACTTCCTAAAGTGCATTGCATTACATTTGGTTATGCTTGTGTCTCTCACCCGTGTTTCAGTCTTTAGCAAAGGTAGGCAGCTATACAGCAAAGGTGAAGAATTATCAGTGGAGGAGAATAATATGTAAGTGACCAACTAATCAAAAAGGCACACAAAAATAAGAACACTGTTGTGTAAAATTGTATCAAAGCAACACAAGTATCAGGAAAACAGAAAAGAAATAAAGCAGAAACATTAACTTCATATGACTAACTAAAAGCAGGATGTGCCCCAGTACAGGAGTCATTTGGAAGGTTAATAAAAACAACATTTGTATTCATGAGATCAAAGCTCACTGAGATTTGCATCTCTGCAACAAAGGGCGTATCTAGTAAGAGGACAAAACAGAGAGGGAGCAAGAATTGGATAGGGAGCAATTGGATGTAAGAGCTGAAAGTGACGGCCACCTTTTTGTTGGCTGAAGCCTGCAACCAGCATTTCTGGGCCACAGTTCTTTGGAGCATAAACAGCCACTGGTAAAAGATCCTGAGGCAAAAGCTGGCTGGACTGAAGGCTGCTACAAAGGCGGGAGAATGTGGGAGGAAAGCCCAGACGAAGAAAGGGAGTTCTGAACTGAGAGACATGCTCAGGGGAGATGGAGACCTGCAAACTGCCAATTGCATGTAGGGCTGTCCACCAGGATTTTGCACTCTGATGTCCCAGTGCTTATCCTAAGTGCAGTCTTGGGGCACAGCAAAGACATACAGCTGCAGCAAGGCTTGCTACATCCCTCTGTGGGGCAATTGTGGGGAAAGAGTCTGACTACAGCACAAGCAAAGCTTTGGTGATGGGCCCATATGCTGATAGATAACCAGAGGAAACAAGAGTTGCAACAGGACAGCACAGGTTTGGTTCAGTAGGACAAGCATAAGGGATTGGTGCAGCCTGTTAAGTGGGCATGAAGATAGCACAACTGGCAAAGCAAACTGCAGGGATCTAGGGACACAAGTACAGACCCAGCTCTCTAGCTGTTCAGGCTCAAATTACCCACTAACAACATATGGCTGCATCAGAATAGACAAGCATGCATGGCAAGGAAGAAGGGAGCTTCCAAGCAGGCATTTTGCAGCCATTGCCTTTAGATGCATCTCATGCACCATGAGTAGTCCAAAAGCTTGGCATTTCAGCTGTCAAGACTCCTGCAATTGTCCCTGGAAGGAGACAACCTCCTCCAGGGCAGATTTCATCACATCTCACATTTGTTTTACAGTGGGATGAAAACCCCACATTTTCTCAATGCCTGGCTTAGACTAGGAACCTCATTTTTTCTTTCAGTGGGCAACAATATGGGATTTGGATCCCACCCTAAGTACATATAGCTGACCTGTCAAAGAGGTCAGGATCACTGATATCTGCAGCCTGATACAATCCACTCCCCTGAACCTATGGCTGATATCTCAGATGATTTACTTCAAAAGCACCTTCACTTGGGAAAACTACAGTGCTTATACAACTCCATTAAGTCCAATACCTCTTCATGAAATCACAATTGTTCCTTTTGCTCTTTGCATGCGCACTTGCTATCTATCTCAGCTCAATACAACTGTTGACTGTTGGAAGGTAAAGTTAACATTAACTAGCATAGATGACCCCTATATATTGCAGTAATTTCTGGCTAGAGCTATTTGCTGCCTCTCATATTGCTGTGTTGTTTTGAGGGGTCCACAGTAGAGATGAAAACAGATTTAAACCACTTTTTTTCTGTCCTTATCTGAAGATTTACAAACATTATGCTTTTAAAATAAATAGTAAAATATTTAACTTTTTTAAATTTAATTTTTGCTACTGAATTGAGTGGGAGCAAAGTTGTTTCAGCATTCAGTCCTTTTAATAACTTCATCTTAAATCAACTTTATATACAGACCACTTAAAATACCCTTCCAGCTAATTTGTTATGGGCACTGTGTTATGTCACACTGATCTGTCCTGGGAATTTACAAATTCATCACAGATAACTATTTTCCAGACTTGTTCTTGCTCCCACTGAATTCAGTCATAAAAATCCCACTGTGTTCAGGGCCAAAATGACTGGGTCACTGAGTCCTACTATTATTTCAAGTTCAGGTTTATTCTACAGTTTCTATCCCCTGTGACTTTATTCTGTTTTGGAGCTGCTAAACAGCATAGTCCACTTGAAGAAGGCACATTAGTTGTGATAGCATCATACAAAGTCTTGTCAGTATCTACTGTTGCATAAATGCAGTGTATTGTTAGTATGTTTCTAGTTAGTCCTCTGTATTTCATAATCAGCTCTCTTTTTTTTTGATTACTAAACATGACTGTATAACTGTGGTCACACATTAAGACTAAAATTGTGCCATTGATGAACTGTAGGAGTGGGAAGGGATGGGGGGAAATCTCCTATTGAACTATAAATAGTCCTTACAAAGTGAAAACAACCTAACCTTGTTAATCACAAATTAGGAAGGAGCGTGCCAAAAATAGCACAAAGATGGAGTGTCAAATCAAACGCCTCTGTGCAGGTAGTTTGTACAATACCAGGTGACTATAACTGCTGTGGGAATATCCTTGCTCAGGAAAACAGTCTAACTCTGTGCCAACTAGCCATCAACGACTGGCTTTCTCAAGAGCTCTGTTTAAAAGGCATCTAGGCAACAGGAATGAGTGATATGGTCTGTTCCTCCCGCATTACTTGGTCTCACTGGCAGTACAGTGTGGTTGTTGTAATCTAAAACCAGACAGTTGTTTGTACAGTAGTGTAAGAATCTAACAATGGCTGTGCCAAATAACTCTCCCACACAACTTCTGAGATCCCTGTGAATATAAGTTTGCATTAACAATTCGCCCTGCAGGGTTTGCTAAAATGCTTCTTCCCAGCAAGCTGAAGGTCTCCTGAATTTTCAGGTTTCATGATAAAGCCTTCTGGCTCACACAGTTTGATTAGTTTCTAGCCTTGACTATGTTCAAATATTTTATAATAAGAAACTGCATTTTTTCCACTCCTAGACTCCCATCAGAGTGTTTATTATATTAGATACATTACATAAGCTGGCACTTTAGGCGCTTTATGAGTTTTCCATAAACCCTTATTTGCTAATGGCTAGCCTGACTTTGTGAGTCTACTGCAATTTCTGACCTTTCCTAGTAATGGGAACCTGGTTTGAATAATGTTTATAGTACCTTTATAAAGAGGCATCATAGAAAAGAAAAAAAAATCATAATCATTATGATAAAAATATTTCCTTTATATGATACTTCAGCCAACTTTCTTTCACTGGCTAAGTAGTGTCTTTCCAAAAACTTTCAGCATGTACCTTTATTTTTCTCAGCTGTGGATTCCAGGTTGAAAAGCAAACCCCTTGGATTAAAATCAGAAATAGACTAAATCTGGCAATCTCTGATGAAAGGTAAGACTCTTTGGTAAAAGTTCCATGCCTGGTGACCAGGCTCAGTAACTCCATCCAACTTACTGACATTCTGCTTTCATGGTTTAAGAATTTCAAACATGCAGAATCTCTCACTATCTTCATAAGCTAGTAGCCCTGATTTTCAAAGATGTCAACACCAGAGAAATAGCTGAGATTTTAGTTTGAAGGTAGTGTTCTGCAGCTGGACAGGAAGTTCTGTGTTGGGGTCCCACTCTGAGCCATTATCAGCCCCACTAGAAGCTGTATCAGCCTTGCTCAGGTGAGTAAGAAGAGTGGGTAGGATTGAGCCCTGCTATATGACATGATACCATCCCTGGATTTGACTTCTTGGCAGGAAAGAATTTAAAGGAATTCTGGTGAGAGCCAACTGGAAGAACTTTTATTGGTATACATGCAGAGTCAGAGAATCATAGAATGGTTTGGGCTGGACGATACCTTACAGATCATCTAGTTCTACCTCCCTGGCATGGCCTGGGACACCTTCCACTAGACCAGTTTGCTCAAAACCTCATCCAACCTGGCCTGAACAGTTTTCTCCAGGCTGAAATACCCTAGGTATTTCAGTCTGTCTTCACAGGAGGGATGACCCAGCCATCTGATCATCTTTGTGGTCCTCCTCTGGACCCACTCCAGCAGGTCCACATCTTTTTTATGCTGGAGGGCCCAGAGCTGGACACAGCATTCCAGTGAGGTCTCACGAGAGCAGGGAGGGAGAATCACCTCCCTTGACCTGCTGGTCATGCTGCTCTTGATGCAGCCCAGGATACAGTTGAGTCTCTGGACTGCAAATGCACATAACTGGGTCATGTTAACCTTCTTGTCAATCCACTGCTCCAAGTCCTTCTCCAAAGGGTTGCTTTTGATCCATTCCCCGCCCAGCCTGTATTTGTGCTTGGGATTGCTCCAGTCCAGGTGCAGGACCTTGCATTTGGCCTTGTTCACCTTCATGAGGTTCACAAAGGCCCACCTCTCCTGCCTGTCAAGGTCCTTCTGGATGCCGTCCCTTCTCTTCTGTGCCACAACCATACCACACATCTTGGTATTGTTGGCATGATTGCTGAGGGCGCGTGAAATCCCACTGTCCATGTCAACAAGGACATTGAACAGCACCAGTCCCAGGGCCAGCCCCTGAGGAACACTCCTTGTCACTGGCCTTTACCTGAGGGTGAACAAGAATTTAGAAAAACATTTGGGCAAACCTTTCCCATTTCTCAAACAAGTATGAATATTTACCAGGTAGGCCTGCTCCTCAATATACTTGCAGTTACTTTACAGAGATGCAGTACAGAGAGATCTGCTCTTAATTATCTTAAAATACAACCACAGGAAATAGCACAAGGCTGTCATAGGCTTTGCAACCTAGAATTCCTACTTTTAATCAGCAATAGTAATTTTAAATTCAGCTTTTTAAAAGTCTTAGTAAAATTTACCTTAGGGAACAATAAAATGGAAATTAGGTATGACAAAGGTACAGAGCAGAAACAATTAGTCATTACCTCAATAAAAGAAGAAAAGATGGGACTGTGAACCTACCAGACAAATTCCAGGAAACAGGATAGGCTTCTTGACCATAATGCAAAAAGCCCAAATATTTGGAGATGGTATTTTTTGTATTTCTCTAAAGAAACCAGGGCTTTTTTCTTTTTTTCATTGCCCAGCTTACTACTGATACTACACTATATTGATTCAATGGTATCACTCAGATTAATCATCCTATATTTGCTTGCATTACAAGTCTCCTAACATACCTCAACACTGTGCAGAAAGCGCTGCAATGTACCCCAAGTAGTCACTAGGTGGTAACATATGCAGACTCGAGCATACCTGCAAATCCTGCATATCCTCATCTAATGTTTGTCCACATTAGAGAAATTTAATCGATCTTCTGATGGAACAACATCAGGTTTGTAATGTCTCATAATGTTTGATAGAGACAAAACCTTGAGAGTTCATTAGTTGACTAAAGCCAGCCAGGAGGATAGCTGACATTCATGCTGCTCTGGAGAGTCCTGTAGCCACGTTCATCTCCATGCCTGCCTGCGAAGCCTGGTCTGTAGGAATCCCTGTGAAACTTGATATGAGAGTTCAGAAAGGTATGTGTTTTCTATTAACTGCTATCAGCCTTTCCCATAGGGAGAAAGACGTTGCGGTTTGCAAGTTTCTGCCTTGGTGCTTTTGATATATTTGCTGAATGTTTCCTGCTAATACAGGGCAAGGTTGCCCCACGCACCCACGCCAGGGAATAAGGAATTGAAAGTCTCCCTGGGTGGCCCCTGCATGTCGACTGACTGTGCCTGACAGGCAGAGCAGGCTGCCAGGGAGCCTGTGAGCCCCAGCCCACTGCTCTCCTACCCCAGCACCCCAGCGGGAAGTAATTTACTGGTGATCTGGGCCAGGAGCAGTCTGCTTTGCTGTCTGATTAATGGGAGAACCCCAGATGAAAGCATCATTCTCCAACTCCCAGAGCTAGGCAACAGAGAGCAGATCTGTGTTTTAGGAGGAGCTGGCTGTCTGGCAAGCACCAGGGCAGACCCAAACGCATCTAAGTGAAGCTGTGCAACACTTCCATGGCTCAAAATCTGTCTGGCTCATTTGCAGGGAGCCTAGAGGGCATGGCAAACTGAAGGCCAGATTTCTTGCTTCTTTTCAAACATGTAACAGTTTTCCTGCAAAGTAATAGCGAAGAAGGGAGAGGAAGAGGGATGTTAGGTTAGCTGAGAAGCTACGCACAAGATGATCCGAGATACAGACATCAAGAAGGAGGGAGGCTGATTCTCAAATTTTCAACTGCACAGAGCCGGAAATTTTTCTGCTTTTAAGAAAGTAGCGCTATTTTAAACCTTGGTCTCCCATTTCTGAGTTAATAAGTCTGCCTCGAGGAAAGGGAGGTGCCTGAAATGGGAGCATGTGGGCTTTGTTTGGATTGTCCCAGCTACTGAGTCTGCCCTGCAGCTTACTAAGTGATTGGCACATTAATTAAAAAAAAATCCCCAGTCATTTTTAAAACAAACATGTTTTGTCCTTTCTCCCCCTCCTTTGATATATTTGTTACCTTTCCAATAGGCTTAGCCAGAAAGAAGAGCAAAGTGAACGAGCTGTAGAAATGCTAATCCTGAAGGCCTGCTTCCTCACCTTGATTATGTAGATGTGTGTTGCCTAATATAGCAATTGAAGGATGACATCTTCTGAACCATCTGAGGCAAGCCATGACTCCTGGCATGCTGAAGAGGAACTGGAGAATCTTTAGGGGGTTTAGTCCATGTTTTATCATCTGCTAGCTGTATCTCTAAGAACATAGCAACTGCTCATTCATTTATTGTCCTGGACTATTTCTTAGCAATGCAAATGGAATAATAGAAGATTGAATCAAGAACAGCAAATAGATGCACATGGCCATTGTATGGAACTACGACTTCATGCTGCCCAAAGATGTTGTGGAGTCTCCTTTCCTGAAGATATTAAAACCCCCCCGGACATGATCCTGTGCAACCTGCTCTGGGTGAACCTGCTTTATCCAGGGGGTTAGACTGGATGATATCCAGAGCTTCCTTCCAGCTCCAACCATTCTCTGTGATTCATGTTGAATGAGTCAAAGGACTTTCACCAGACTTCTTTATTCATGTTTGTTTCCTCTGGCATCCATTTGTGTAAAAGTGATCAGATTGTTATTGTAATCCTTTATTGTAAATAAAGTGATTCAGTAACAAATACAGTGATTTAAGAAAGTAAATATTGATAGCTAGCTCATGATGGTTGGTACACTTTGGAGAGATAGAAAAGAAAATGCAGTACCTGAAACACTCACATTGAAAAACTCAAACCTGGTCTAAGTTTAAGTAAGTTAGAAACTGTCTGACCACGCACACTTAAAAAAAAACAAAAACAAAAAACAAAAAACAAACAAACAAAAAAACCCACCACACTACCACTCTAATGTAAACTTTTAAACACCAAGAAGAATCTTAAAAATCATTTTTAAAAGAGGGCTTATCCAGACTGAAAATTATCTAGTTCTTCTCCTGATTTTTCTGACAGTTTAAAACAACTTTCAGAGACAGTGTTTTCTCAAGTTCCCTACATGGCTGATTCCAACAGCAATCCCTGGCTATCTGTATTGCTAGCCATCTACGCTGCTTTTTTTCTTGATGTCTACTCTAAACCTCCTTTGATGCAATTTAAACTCAACACTCGCTGTTTTGTCACCAGTGGACACAGAAAAGCTTATTTCCTTTCTGGATTAAGTGCCTTTTATGTATTTGAAAACTGTTGACTTCAGTTAAGGGAGAAAAAAAAATGCATCCATTGGCACTGCAAGGTCAAATTTAATCCTTAGCAATACAAATCCTGTCATCCTTCTTCAGGATGTGAAAGAGGCATGACATGGCCAAGAAGCTGTTGCCAGCCAAGGAGATGAAGGCGCTGTAGACTTGGCCACTGCTGTACCAGGAACACACCTAGCACAGCAGGAAGGAAGGACACAGCGAGCTCTGAAGATACTCTGCCAATTCTCCTGGAATAGGAGGAGTTCCCATCTCCAGTAGTACTTGAGGACAGGGAGCAGCGACTGGGACAAGCATCCTGCTAGCAGCTCCAGGGATCTGGCTAGCCTAAGCCCTTTAGTTCTGCTGGGCAGGGATAGCCCACAGGGCACAATGAGGCTGATAGGTAGGATGCATCTGAAGCACTCCTCAAATATTCAGAACCCAAAAGATTAATTCATTCAGGATGATTTAGATAAATTGCTGTGGCTCTAATCTAAACATTTTATAGTTCATAATGCTCATGATTTGCAAGGGTAAGCTGGCACTCTCGAGACAGAGCTACATGTGATTACTAAAAATATTCCGTTTTAAACATAAACAAACTTATAGCATCATTTTTATTTTGTAGTGTTTAGATTGTATCTGCGGCCTTACAAGGAAAAGGATTCTTTTAACAAGCTTTAAACCAGAGAAAAAAAAAGAAAAAGGTGCTCTGGTGCATTCTTGTTAACATTAAAATTAATTACCATGGTTATACATTTTTAAAAACAGTTCTTAAAAAGTAATATAATAATTCTCCCTCAGAAAGCAAAGATAATTACACAGTATTGTTGCACCAGCTTTGTTTTTGTTGTTCATATTCTAGGTGATATGAAGAGTCATTCTAATTGTGAGTGTTCATATATGCTTTAGTCTATGTGAAAAGCTCCATCACTAGGAAGGAACACCTAGCCTAGATTGATAACTTAAGGCTAGAAACTTATGTGGCTACTAGAGAGGAAAGCAGATTACTTTCATTTGCCACATGATTGTCCTCCCCCTCTTTTTTTCCTTTCTTTTTTAGTTCCTTGGCTCTCTTTGATTTACGCTCTTGCTGGTCTACTGTTTTGAGAACCTGATGTGGAATCTTTAAGTCATCTGTGACCTAGGTCACTAGAGACAGGAGCAATTTAGTAAAAGTATTAATTGAAGCTCTCTGGTAAGCCCTAGTTCTGCAGATGAAGTTACACATCAAACCTATACAGACTGCAACTACGCTTCCGAACAGACTAAGATTTTCAATATCTCATAAACAGGCTCCTCAATCACCAGAATCTAATAAGACTATAATCATCATTGACACTCTAATGATTAAAATGAATAAAACCCATTAAGAAAAGTCATGTTGAGTTATTAAAAGTTTCGCTCTGTGTGATATGTAATCTTTTATCCATTTTTTATGATGAAATCTGTAACCATCTATCCACAAAAGACCATTAATTTACTGCTCTGTGGATGTTATCATGCTCTTTAGTTTAACAGCTTCTCATTGATTTCTTGAGGGAGATATTATATTTGGAGAAATACACATGGAACCAAAGCCAGTATCTTGCTGTAAATTTGCCACTGACAGGATGGGCAAAGTATTTTGGTCTAGTCAAAGCAGAGGGCTGGTGAACAAGTTCAGAAGAGCCTATGGTCATATCCCTGCTGTTGTAAGCAGACCCCGAGGCAAGGCAGCAGATACATGTTTTCAAGAATCACAAACTCTTGTAAGAAAAGGTCATGTGCACTGCAGGGGGAAACACAATAAAATTTCCATTAACTAGAGCCTAGTTAACCGGCTTATTGGCATCTATTAGAAACAAATTGCAAACAAAACTGATCCTATTATAAACTTCCCCTTGTTCCCTCAGTAAAATAAAGTCACTGAATGACCCACAAAAGAGGAGGAACGCAGCTTGTCAGATGACTTGCTTTATTTTTGAGGGAAGTATTATGTTTCACACACTGAATCTACAATCTACAGTCTATACTCATGACTGGCAGAAAATTACATAGTTATGGGAAATACGTGAATCAGTGCATCAAAAGTAACCTGGAGAGGGGAAGCAATGCACTTCTGCTCACATTCTTTAATAGGGACCTTTTTTTCCTCCTAGGCAAACAGCAATAAAAAAAATGTGAATGGAAAGCTGTGTACACAAACTTTCTGTCTAAGTGGTGGGAGAGCACTCTTCCTGAAGTGTACATTTTCTCATAATAAACCCAGTTCCAATATCTTTATTGCTCATCTCCTTTTTAATCTTTCTAACAATAAAGCCTAAAAATGTTTTGAAGATGTCAAATGAAGGGTTCTCTTCTTTTTTTCCTGAACATTCTTTCCATTTACCTGGGATTACCAATAAAGTGTCTTTCCCAACATTTTTAATGCTGGGTCAAATCTTCAGATGGTGCAAAGTCACTCAAAAGCAGTGAGGATATGAAGATTATTATTTGTTGAGAATCTGACCCAATCTCTATATTTTCCATCTTTCTCGATTTTTCCTTCTGGCATCTCTTAACACTTCAGATATAGCTATTAATCAAATAAAATTCCTCTTGGTTTATCTGAACATGCCACAGGCCAGTTCCACAGAAAGGTAAGTTGCCTTGCAAAGGGAATAGAACAAAACATATTTGCTTTTCAAATAAATATAGGCACGACAATTATAAAAGTCAAACATCACCCTCCTCTTAACAAAAGAAAGTAGCAGATGGAGGATGCAGGAGCATGGAATTGTGGATGTTATTGATGTTATGATTGTGGATGTTATTTTTACATAGAATACAGCTATTGGGAAAATGCTCTGATTTTAGGCACTCCATTCAGAGACAAAGGTGTGCCAAGGAATTCACAGAGACAAGCTTGGTCTGGCCAGCCCTGCCTTTTCACATGCTCTGCCAATGAAGGATGCTATCTATCTGAAAAACCCAATTATATCAGCAATGCTTTTGAAAGAATAATAGAAAGGTTTCAAGTAATGGTTGTAGTAGGAGTTTGGGAAACAATCCTAAAAGTTAAGTCTTTTCTTCTAACCCTTACTTTGGGGACTGTGACAAATATCTGTCATGATCATCTGGTTTTCTGGTTTTATACAACAGCTACATGCTCTGCTGCAAAAAAAAAAGAAAAAAATTAAAAAAAAAATTTAGGAGATCACCTACTCTGACCTAGTTGAGAGTCTTTCCTGTAGTCTGGATCCTGGATTTGCTGAGTGATCCATGCTGAGTTCTACTGCAGCATTTTGTTGGTAAGCAAGAGATTAAAATTCTATTGCACAAATGCCCCAGAGCCATAGAGCTTCTGTCCATGGGGGATCTTTCACATTGTTCAGCCTGATGCTCTGAAGAGCACAAGCCAGGGAGCTCAGTACAGCTGTCTACAGATTGAGTCCTATGACTTAGGTGAGTCTGAGGTATTTCAGTTGGTTTGCCATACATTGATTGACTGCCATTAGTAGAAAATGGGTAGTCTGAGGTATTTATGGTGAACTCTACAATCATCTATCCTTTGAAGAGCAATAATTTACTGCTCTGCACATGTGAACACACTCTTTAATTTAACAGTTCATCTTTCTGGGGGCAGGGAATTTGTTAGTAACAGATTATTCTGACAGGTGACCTATATTCCATGTTGCAAAAAATGGGGCTCCTGACAGATCTTCCCTCACTCCAACTCTGGTCAATGGTTTGATTCCTTGTAAGTCATAACACCCTGAATTGGGAAACACCTGAGAAAGGAGTCTCAGACTGCTGTGCCTTTCTGCCTACTATCCCCACCCCAGCTCTTGCCAGAGTCTAATCAGGAGGAAAAAAATCCAAATCCAAGTTCAAATTCCAGTTGCATACCAAAGTGCTGGTATTTCTTCATGATCCTTGCAACTAATTCACTAAAACCCTGAAGCATGACTTGACTACAGTCATGTATTAATACAGAGCTTCAGGTATTATGAAAGCAAAGATTTTGCCTCTGCCCCTGGACTAAAATATGGGAGGGAATAAATAGGAAATTTTGTGGCTTAACAGATGTTTGATTCCTTAACAAATACTGCAAATCACAGTGAATGGTGTCTGTTACCAAAAGATTTAAAGGGGAAAGTTACTAGGTAGATGAAAGCTTGTTAAAGAGTATTCTATGATAGTGAATAAAGTAACATTGCCTCCATCCTTGGAGAAATATTTATTTTAATACACCATAGACAAAAGGTAAACTGATTGCTAAAATATGCATAATTTTCAAGATATTAATTAATTTCATTTTATCTTAGTATGTTTAAAAATATATATCTTTCAGCAAGGTGGTGAAGAGTTTGTTGCATGAATTTTTCCCTGTTCTTATTTTGAACTGTAACTAATTATGGTCTTTTGAGATGACTCTTACACTGATCAGAAAAGTGAGGGAATTGTGAGGGAGTGGCACGCTTGCAGGAATGATGAGAAAACAAGTCACTTGGAGAGTTTTAGCAAATCCATTCAATGGTAAGGGATGATTATGGACTGATGAGTCAGCTGTGCCACAATTATAGGTGGAGAGAGCAATAAAATCTTGCTGAGTTTGGCTATTGAAATTATGTGGTTTCATAAATAGTATAATATTGTTCTCAGCAAGTAAATGGTTTATTTTAAGGACGACCACTTTACCACACATAGAACTTTCCAATGGCTGAAGGTTAACAGGCCACCTGCTTAACGATAATATAAATCCATACAGTTACTTGATAGCAAAGTAATTGCTGAAGCTTTGTTCTTGTTATGAAATTATAGTTTACTCAATAGGTAATATTTTCATTGTAAATATTTTCCCACAAATCTATCAAGGGAGAGAGAGCCAAATGAATTTTTACCAGTGTGTCTCAACAAGGAGTACCACATTTTATAATAAACAAGTCATAATGGTTGGTCTATTTTTCCTTCCAGCTGATGCAGGAAAAGAACAAATTTCTTTTGCCTTTCTTGCTCAAACATTATGTCTAGAACTGTAACCTCAGCACTCTCTTTAAATTGGTGATCACATCATGCAGCTACAGATTCCCAGATGCGACTGCATCGGGAGAGTGGAGTGTTGAATGACACCTTTTTTTTCCTAAACAAGGAATGTCCACCCTCAACAAAACACAGTATATGAGGAATATGAGCTAGCTTGTCCTCCTTTAACCCCCTATTATGCCTCACAATTGTTCCTGACCTTTATCTGGTGGAAGCTCCTTCCTCCCTGCTCTCTGACTGTGCATTTGTAAGCAGAGCAGATGAGAAATTTCACAAACAGCCCTGTGAAGCTGGAGAACTGCCTCAGAGATAGGGTAGCAGTGCATGGAGAATTGACATGTAAAGTCAGTCAAAAAATCACTTCCTTCACAAAGCATTAAGCATATTTTTGGATACTCCCTCAAGTGATAATCCCTTAGCAGCCAGGCCCTAGACTTCATCCCTTTGAGTCTAAAAATCAGCTGAAATTTTCTGAGGATTGGTCTGTAAGATTGCTATTATTTCAGAGTCATCTGAAAAGTTATCCACAGCTTTCATCAATCATCATGCAAGTGAACTATGCTCTGCAAGTCTGATCACATCTTGATGTTCTTTTTACTAAAATGTTCTTTTTTTGGAATATTTTTTACAAAAGGACTTATAACTGATACTCAGGAGTATTCATCATGCAGCAGGCTTATTTATACCCAGCATAATGCTAAGTGTTATAGTCCTCAAATTGCAAATGTCTTGCTCTCACAGGGGATGCAAACAAGGTCCAAAGAGTTCTCAACTGAACCCAGACATTTCAAAATTTAATACAAATTTCTGCCATGAAAAACTGTGACGGTATTTTAAATGATTACACATACGGGTCTATAGAAAGTCATTTTGAAGGCTCATTTCCGCAGGTGTAAAGTGCCTAGGCTTTCAAAGGAACTATTAGGACTTGTCTAGGTATAATTAAAATTACATAATTCATAAATAATAAATCCCTTTTTTTCAATTACTCTTCTATCTAATTATACATCAGTGCTTAATTGATATTTAGCCCTGTCAGTACCGAGGTCTTTATGTAAAAGCAGAAAAAATACTTTGGGTTGGAGTCCAGTCAACCAGCATCTCACTTGCATTCACATATTTTTCTCACACACAAAAAAAATACAGATTATCTAAAATGAGAGTGTAAATTGTCTCACTATGTCAACAGTGAGAAGCGGGTATGTTTTAAGGCTTTTAAGGGGAAACTTAGGCTAGGCAATAAGGTTTCATCCAGGACTCCCATTTCAGTTTGCTCTTAGGTATGGAAAAGGCCTTAAAAAACAAGTCTAAAGGGTGTAAGGGGAAGGAGCATCTCAAGAGTGACTCTTGGTGTGGTCTGAGGCACTGCATAATAGAATAGTTTCCTATATAGCTCTTCTGAAGATTAGTGTTATTTTTAAGTGGGTAAGTAACCAAGAATAATTTCTTAATGTGAAGACTTCTCTTGCATGGACAGCCATGCTGAGAGGCAATATTTGCCTCAGATCTCCATGGATAATTTGCAGTAGCGTTTTGCTATTCGGAGGATGTATTACTGATTTCTTTCCTGTCTTCTAACATTTGCCATTAGTCTGTATTTTAGCATAATATCACAGTACCTGCTGGTGCATGTATTATGTTGCCATTGTAAATTACTGTTGCAATGGCTGGATTCCTCCTGGACTCTTAAACTGAAAGGTAATTTGTCTCAGGTTTGCCATCAAGTCTTGAATTTGACCTCTGAACTGTGCATGACTACTCACAGAGTCAATCTGATGGGAAAGTTCCACCACTGACTGAATCTTCCATTATGGCTATTGCAAGGTCTCAACAATCTTTGCAACAGATAACCCACAGGCAAATCACATACCATTTGGTAGCAATGCTAGAACTGTACTAATTTACGAAGCTGTCACTGAATTTGCAGTAGAAGATAATTTGCTTTAATTTATCTGAAACTGTCTATCTCTGCACATACTTTGCTGATGTGAACATACACATGCTTTATGTTCACTGTGTTTAATATAGAAGATTCTCTCTCTTTAGTAGCTGTTTTCCCTGCTACCCAGGTTAGGAAAAGAGTGGCAAATATTCAGAAGGGCTATGTTCTCATCTAATTTGTCCTATATCACCATGTTTTCATCTAATTTGGTCTATATCATGTTGTAATACTTTCCCATTCATATTTGAACTTCAAAGTCCCACATCAATAAAACCTCTTTCCATGCTCATTCGCCTATCACCTACTATTCTCTACAGAGTAAAATGTGCATCATCCCACTGAATCTCCAACACATTTGAATGGAAATGGGCCAAATGAATTTACCATTGCTCTAGGTCTGCAAAGACAGGTTCTCCTGTATTGAGGAAGTAAGAGGTTTTCATCTTTCTTTCCGTAGAGTAATGGGAGAAACATTCAGCAGCAACACATGAAGGTTTGACATCTACACCTTTGTTTCAGTTTATCAACATTTTTTACTTTCATCTTTCAGTAAAAAAATTACAGAGGTATTACAAGAGAAATCCTAGATAATATCTTTGTAGTACATTCAAGACAGATCACTGTTTCCCACTGTTTAAACAAAATCTAATGTGAACATACTTCAGCTTGGCTGGCTTTGAAGCATGAGTTTAAAATAACCATTGGGATAGAAATACCATTATTCATAAAAAATAACAACAGCGAGTTAATAATAAAAGTGTGCTTTCTAGAACTTGCAGCCCTCTTATTGTATATAATCCCAAAACCAAGAACAGTTGTTTAGAAATCAGGATATTTAAAAACAACTTAGAGTCTAAATCTCCATGCTCCATGTTCGCCTTTCAGTTACTATTTCAAGTTTTTCTTCACAAAGAAGATATTTGGAAAGTAATTTTTTTTAAAAAAAGGAAAGCCAGGTCCTCCTGGTTCTAGGACTCATAGCTTCAAAGAAAAACCAAAACATTACAGAATCATGGAATAGTTGGGAAATTTGTCAACCCTATGACACAACAACACAGTTACATTCTAGAATACAACTTGCTTGCCCAGGATTCACAAGGCCAAAGGGTTTGTCCCCAGAATGGGCCTGGTTATCAAGAAAAGTTGCAGGCATTCACATAGCCTCATGCCAAAGCCTTCTCCTGCCATCCCTTGCATATGGAAAATGTTAGAGAACCCAAACAACTAAATCAGGCAAGAGAAACAAAAAGAGAATAACAATTACTTTCACGTGTCCCATAAATATAGCTTGGCAGTGAATCCATTTGCAAGCGCAGCACATTAGACAATTAAGGGCAATTTTTCAAATGTGTTCTCTGAAATTTTAATGCAGTGTTACTCGCCTGGTTTTCACAGGAAAACTCATGTTTTCGTGTTGAGTTGCATGTGAAAGCTGGCATGCAACCCTTCCTTGTGTAGTTTCAGAGACTGTGAAGAAGGGTCTTTGAAAGTTGAACCTGCTGGTTACCATTCTAATGCAGAGATAAAATATTTTTTCTTCACCTTCATCTTGCAGGGTTTCACAAGCTTCAAGTGAAAATAAGTGTTCATTCCTCTAAGTAATTTTTGCAAGATGTCTGTGGGAAATTACCCGCAAGATGTAAGTAGGTTCATCTGATAGCTGGAGGTCCTTAAAGTGTCTATTAGAAAACTATACTCATGAAAGACTTTCTTATTGATTGCAACCATTATTAGCTCAACTGGCCTGAGACAGAATAAATATGCATTATACCTCTTGAGAAAACAAGTTTCACAATTATACAGATTTTATTAGACAAACAAAATTTTTAAAAGCTTGTATGGTTGGTTCCTCTTTGGAGGGGCTTTGTCCAGCTTGGAATCATTACAAGAGCTAACAGCAGCTCTCTGTATTGCATGATTCATCTGTCCCTATAGATAACCCTATATATCACTGCAGAGTGTGCTGATTAGAAGGGATGTTACTAGGACCCAGAGGCCTAAATTGCTGCTTAAAACTGCATTAACATTTCACATTTATTAACTCAACATACAAACGATTGATCTGAAAACAAAATTAATGGTTTCTCTGGCATAGTAGAGAAGAATAGCTCTTTGTAATGGAAGAAATTCTCATTCTTGATTGCATAACAGTAACCATTAAATTTCCTTATTATAAAGGCATCTAATTAGCAAAGATTTTCATTTTTTCCCAATACCACAGGGGGCCAATCACTATTCTGAGCACATATCACTTAGGTGCATAAAAATTTGCATTGTGCTGTTGGTTTTTCTTTTGAAAGAATGCCTGGGAATATAACAGAATATAGATATGATGGTAGTATTTTCTATATAAAATTAAAACTAAAATTCGGTGGAAAGTGGGCAGAAAGGAAATGTACTTGAAGGTTCTGTTTCCTCTCTGTCTTCTCATTCTTCACCCCTCCCTGAAAACTTTGTAATGGATATTGTTACCATAAAAAGAAAATGGCTTTGTTGTTTGATATAAAATTCCCCTGCAAAACACCCAGAGGTTTTCAGTAGGGCCCTGCTTCTTCTGAACATCCTCTTGCCTCACATAGAATTCAGCTGCCATTTAAAACCATCGCTTGCATTTCAAGGGTTCTCCATCTGGGCTTTCTTCAACTCTCTCTCCTCCATGAAGTCAAATGCTGTGAAAGAGAAATTAAAACTTGGAAATGTACTGCTGTGCACAGACATGGAATGAATGACTTTGGAGTGTGTGTCCCGAGCGCTTCCTCATGCTGTGCCTGTGTTTCCGCTGGAGCCATGGATGCCGGAATGCTTAGGCCAGCAGGTTCAGTAAGTGCAGCAGGTGTACTGAAAGGGAGCAAACTCTTCTGAAACATAATAATGCAGTGTTCTCTCGGAGGCCCTGCACCAAACTTACAGGTATTTTGAGTGCTGTAAAAGCACATGTGATGTATGTTGAACATAAGCACCATGCCTGGTCCCTCTGTGTGGGAGAGTGATAGGAAATATTGGTATCCTGAGTGGGACCTAAACATTTTTATCTGAATGGAAATCAGTGGCAATCCTCAGAGGAGAGTTTTTCTGACATGTTGACAATGCCTATAATGTAGCTTCTGCAATTTTGAAGGCATGATACCGCTTGGGGTGTTATGATTATTTGGTTGGGGGTGGGGTTCCTAGTAATGTACATCTTTCTATCTTTATAAATATATTAAATTTGTATAAAACAAGTGAAATTGAATTTATAATGCTTATATGGAGATGGCATGGGCATCATAGTCAGGAGATATGAATTTTAGCTCTGGACTCAAAGTATCTTGGCTATCTATGCGTGCTTTATGGAATGGCTGAATGGAATGAAACAGCATGGTGAACACAAGCAAAAATCCCTAATTACTTTGATGGGAGAAAAGGGGAAAGAGAAGAGGGAAAAATACAACTTAGCCTGTACATTATTCTTTCAGTCATGATTTTCAAAGCCAGAAAGCCAAAGCACGGGGCCACAATCCCGCCCGTTGCTCTCTGCAACTACATTGATCTCAAGTAAGAGTTCAGCACTATATAGAAATAGGAAAAAAAAATTAAAATCATCACAATGAAATATTTCCTTTCCCAGCTAGAACTGCTGATTTCACTGCAACACCCAGCTACTGGAGACAGCATTTGAAAGTTGGTTTCAACTCCTTACAGGCAGCCTCTGGATCATCTCTTGCTATTTCTTACTGTTTTGGTCTCTCTTTGGGGAGCTATGGAAATGCAAGTCTTCTCTCCATGTTTTTATGTAGCAAGCTCCTACCCGAAATTAAGAAAGGGTCAAACTGGTGGTTAGACATATTGTCTTTCATTCTAGGGCTTCTAAAAGTGGGGCTAAAACAGCTGTGGTGGAATCAGCCTGCCAAGAACGCCTTACAGCACAAGGGCATACCCAACTGGTTTATATAGCCTTAATTCAAGCAGCACAACTAATGATAATGATATGTTACAGTATTATTATGCCAGGAATGTATGAAATCAAGAGAGAACATTTCATTTTAAACTTTGCTGATTTTTCACATTTGCTTAGCATTTTCTCTAATGATTTCTTGCACTGTTTTTATGCCACCTCAGATAAAATGCCATCATACATGATATTTGCACCATTAAGCACAAAGTAAGCTTTAGTTATGATTAGAGGCAACGCTGTGAAGCATTAAAAAATGTAAAGGAAATGGTTTTCAAGCATACTCTCAAAGGCTCTGAAGCTTGAGTGTCATTTGCTTTCACTAGGCCAGCTGGGTGATGTTCTGCATTTCAACAATGCTAGCTACTATTTCCAAACAGATCCACACAACATTTTCAGCATTCATATTTGAGTGAGAGGTCCAGTAAAACACATTCACACAGAAATGCAGAGAGCAGAAACCCAATGAACCTATCTAGAGGGAATTAAGTGAAACAAAACGCAGTGGTTACAATTAATCATCAGTGAACATGGTCACAATGACATTCTTTTCAAGGAAAGGAAACCATTCTGTCATAAGCTGCATCTTGTCAAACAACACCTCTAATATTTGGTTTTTATTATGACTCTTGTCTTTGTGGAGCATAACAGTGATTTTGACTTGCTGCATAGAAAAAGGGTGAATAATGTAATTAGGTTGAATTAATGAAACTCATGCTCTTGCACTATTCACATGTCAGTATGGGAATTTTTCTCAGCTATTTCCTAATGCTGAAATCTAATAGAGTAGAGTTCCACAGGATTAATCCTCTACAATTATTGTGTTTATCCTCTGGCTTGTGAAGAAAGAACAAGACTATTTTTGAGCTGTGCTAACTGTTCTTTCAGCTTTTGGCTATGTCAGTTAGAGTGCAGTAAGCAAAACACCTGAAAGAAATGATGGAACAAGCTAAGATCAGCTGAAATCAAGTCCCTTGGTGTACATGTAGTCCAGACTTTTTCATGTTCTAGTCCCACATAAATTATTATAACTTTTTCTTAGAGTTTTCTTTTAATTTATTTGCCCAGAAAAGCAGGCCTAAGGTCCACAATCTGATTTTCTGTGAGTTCACTGTTTGCAACACTACAGTGACTCTTTTTGAATCATTAGAGATCTAAAAGGCATTCAAATGATTTATTGGAGTGGATCTTGCTGCCAACATCTACCCTGGTGTGAATGATATGCCTGATTCCATTGCATTTCATGAGCATTAACCCAATAGCACTCAAAGATGGAAGACAAAAATGTTGCTGGTGTAAAATTTTTAAGGCCCCATGCATCAACTCTCTCTGTGTATGAGAGATTTGCCATAACTTCATATTTGTTCTTTAATTTTTATATCAATCATTTAAACAAAACAAAACAAAAACAACCTAAACATCTAGTTTAGAAAATAACACAACTTTCTGATGAGAATTATTGTTTATCCTCAAAATTATGGTGATTTCATAAGGCAAGACTGAAATCTTGACTTAGACCAACATAAAATAAGTACAGCTGTGCCAAAATCCTCTCACATAGTGACAGAGGTTTGAAGGCACCTCGGGAGTTCATCTGGTCCAGCTCCCTGCTCAGGCAGGGCCACCCAAAGCCACTTGCCCAGAACCACATCCAGACAGCTTTCTAATATCTCTGAGGACAGGGGATGCCACAACCCACCTGGGCAAACTGTGCAAGGACTCAGTCACCCTCACAGTGGAAGGGTGTTTCCTAATGCCAGCCAGAATCCCATACTTCTTTCCTCTCTTTCTTCATTTCCACTGGACACAAGGAAGTGTAGAGTTCACGAGAGCTGTGCCCTTCTGTGCTGCCGAGAGAAGGCAGTAGGAAGACACGTCTTCTTTGTTTCCTTGCAAGTGAGCTCAAATATCCTTCTCTTTCTAACACTTGCATTTCAATAATATAGACTCTTCTGGAGACATCAGCAAAAGAATGATACAGGCTGCTAACACAGTAGAGGCCTCACCAAAAATACCAACACGATACTTGTGTGATGCTTAATACAGCATGATACTCCCTCTGCTTTGAGTTTCCTGACACAAAAAAATGAATTTAAAAAAGCCCTCTCTACTCTGAGAGGAAGTGGTATTTCCCTGGTATTCAGCAAGGCCTAATAGAATGAGGAAAAATATCACCAAAGGCAAAGAACAAATAGGCTGGAGTAATTACTGCCTTCAGTAAGGCAGGATGCAGCTATATCATCCAAAAAGGGTTCTACACCCTGCTGCTCAGAGTGAAGCTCACATGTTGACCTGCCTCCATTTGTAGTACCATCAGACTAGCAAGTGGATGTTTTTATTGTCATTTTCAACAGATCTTTTAATCAGTTGCCAATTGACAGTGAAATAGATCAGAAAATGCTGGAATTCTTGTAGGGTTTTTTTAGTCTTGAAGATGATAATAACAGAATAATGAAGAAACCTTAAATCTTAAGCTTCTAATACAATTGAAATTAATATAAATCATCAGAACAGACTACATTTGGAGGAAAGTTTTTGTTATCAGTTGTTACATTGGCTAACTGTTATGATTCCAGAAAGGACAATAGCATCAGGCTAATATTCCACAATATTCTTCTGAATGTGGCTGTTAAATACCAAAACCTGTCATTCTTCTCCTTACAAGAAGAGAGGTGTCTGAAAAAATGTCATTGCCAATCAGTTTAATCTATCTGGCACTGAAAACACAAATCTGTCTTCCTCCTAACTTTCTTTTTTCCATCATGTTGCTGGTAGGAAAGGGCAGAGCTACTATTACTTAGAGCTGTATTTCCACACCTTCATGTGCTTGCATTGCTTTGAAGCGCAATTTAACCACGAATTTCCTGCACTTGTAATGATCAGGGGTTTGTGTGATTGCAGCACAACAGTGATGCTCTTCCATTATCAATGCATGCTTTTAAATGTCACTGAATTCTGATATTTTTTGGCCCTGAAGCTCTAATCACAGACCGGAAGTGTGCAATAAACAGAGATGGAGGCCTTTATGTGCATAATATATTCGCCTCAGGCTATTGTCACTTCCATAACATATTCAATTATCTGAATCCATATATTATTTAATGGGACATGCTTTTGTCCTTCAGTCTAGCCTATACTGGTGCTCAACAGGAAAAGCTGAAATTTCTTTGAGTCAGGCAGATAACCGATGGCAAAGGAGTGCTGGTTTATCTTCAAGTTGCCAGAAACACTGGTTGTTATAAAACTTCTCTGGTCATTAATGTACTAATCCTTTAGGGTGGTCTACTGAGAGGAAGGGGGCTGTGGCGACACCACCCACAGCCTTCTCAAGGTAAAGATGAGCCATAAACATCAAACCTGAAACAGCTACTCTGAATCTCAATGCAGATTAGGGATTAAGCAGTGGGGTGCTGTTTTACATATGAATAGGCTGACACCAGTACAAAGAGAATGCTTGGTGTTAGCCACTTAGTTTTGAAGCACAAATGCAACATCCAAGAGGAAGACATGGACAGTTGCCAGTAAAACGGGTTCAGCTAAACCACATAAGGAATTTATTTTTGCGGAAACAAATTCTTACACATTATTTTATTTGAAACACTGATACTTGAATTGCTTGTAAACTCTTGAAATTTATTTAGCTACTCTAGGCTTATCAGAATTCATTACAATATATTTCATTTTGACCCAGGAAATGTATTTTCTTTTTTAAAAGAGAAGATAAAAACATACCAACCCACAATATTCTAAACACGGAATTAGTGTCAGATAAGTGTAGACAAAATCATCTCCTATCTGAGACTCTGGAATTAGATGTTCTTCAGGCTTTAAGAAGGCCACAGCATCCCATGGCAAATGGATAGCTGTTTGTTAATTTCTTTCCTTCAGAAGAGCTCAGGAAAAAAGTTATCATAGGCAAAAGTAACAGCTGTACCATATATCTTTCAAATCTACAAAACATTTGTGTTAAATCACAAATGAACCTCTAAGAAATAACTTTGGAAAAGCCTGAATTCATCTCTTTCAGGATACGCAATCTAATCAGCACAGCACCAAGGGAGAGGAGGAATGGATTAGAAATAGCAGGCTCTGTTTATTTTTGTCTGGGAACTATGGAATGTACATTTATAGCTTTGTTTGAGAGCTCAGAATTTATAAATACAGTCCATAACTCTGTACTCCCCAAATAACTTACATCACCAAAAGAGCCATTTAGAAGAGAGTGGATGAAACCAAATCTGCAATCCCAAATTCATCTTCGTTTTAAGGAGCAAGCACATTTCATCTGCAAATATTCAGACATGCATCAACTAGTGTAGGACAAATTCTGATTTATATTTTTTTTGGTTAGGATTTAGCTGTCTCTAATGTCCTTCAGTAAAAATGGACTTTATGAGATTTCTTCTGTTGTAAGCAAAAGTCTCAGAAATACACTCCAAAACTGAAATCCCCCTTTAAACTGCACAGTCTGTTTTCAATGTTGCCCTGATATAAAAGTTCATTCAGTTGAACTACCAGTAATGCAGCTGGTTGATCTCAACACTTTGGCCTACCTGAATAAATCAAGAGTACAAAATAGTGTCCTCTTCTCTGGTGTGAAGGAGGAGAGGGAATACACCTTTTCGCTCACGATTCTTAGGAATTTTGGCAATGAACACCTGAAAGTGTAGGGAGGTTTGTCAATGCCATGCAGATGTGGCCAGAGGATGAGACTGGAGGCTGGCCTCACTTCCTGTCTGTACAGCTGTTCTTGAGCCTGTATGAGAATAGATCTTCCCAGTCCAAAGACAGCTTTCCCTTTTTCACCTCCCTGCACTTTTTCCTCCTCTTCTTACATTACTTACAGTCACACTCCATCTCTCTTGTTGCCCGTGCTTGTTTCTTTGTCCCTCAAGAAATTCTTCCCATCATTTTTTTTCCACACTGTTTGCTGCCACCGCCTTTCTCCCTCTGTTCCTAATATAACCCAAAGCATCCAGACCTTTTCCAAAATCTCCCAGAAAATGGAGACTTGGGGAAAGGACTGGATTTTCTCCTGCCCATTTTACCACACTGTCATATGTTCCCACCTGGCAGCGCACTGCCCCGCTCTCAGAGGGTGGGGGAAACACCATCCTTCCCTCACCCTCATCCTCCCTGTGCTTCCTGCCATGGTCCTCTGAGGGAGAGTGCAACAGAAGAGGTCATGCTACCAAAGGAGAAATATGTGAAGGGAGGATTTTACTAGTGCTTTTTATGGATAACTTCTCAGTTGAGTGGGGATAAACATCTTAACCAAATCTGTCTCCAGACACCAGGAAAGGAGGGTAGCAAATAGCAGAGGCCCTTGCAACAGCCCTACTGTCTGCAATTAATGCCAGAGCCCAGGCTGGCTGCTGCCCACGGAACAGGAGTGAGACTGAGACTGCTGAGAAACACACAGCACCTCTGCCTTGAGGGTTGCAAGCTTTGCCCTTATGCCTTCTCACCTTTCAGGCAGGCTCTTCTTCCTTCTCTTCTTTGTCTGCCAGCAGAGGCTGAGCCTTGGTCTTGTGGTTTCAGATCAGCTCCACCCCTGCTAACAAACTGCCTGGACTCTGCTCATCATGCCATGCCATGTGAAAGGATGGTACCCCCAGGCACCTACGGCAAGAGGGGAAGATCACTCTCAAGGAGACTTCTCCACAAGGAGAGTAACAATTTGCACTTTGGTTTGGGGAAACAAATGCACTTCACTATGCACTGCACACTTCCATTCATGTGGAGGACTGACAGAAGAACAATTTCTGAACGGTGATGTTCTGTAACTAGGACCAAGATTGTCTATCAGAGAGATCATGATAAAATAGCTGACAACTCCTGACCTCACAACTCTTTCCAACAGCAGTGTTCTTCTTCCCACACAGCTTACCAGTGGAAAGTGTATTATTTTTGTACATCTCATGCAAAAATGCAGCTTTTATTTTGCTTACAGAAAATTAACTAAGGCTAAAATCAGGCTTAAAATAGAAATTATCCCACAAATTGGATTAGATATACATATAACTGACAAACTCTTGAATGCTCCTTTTATATTTTTAAAAAATTCTCCAGAGATAACATTCAGACCTACAGTGGCTGCACCAAATGATGGGAAAAGCCTGATGAGATGTTGTTTGTCCACCAATCTCCATGAAACATGAGTCATCTTTATCACTATAGAGAGCATTCTGGGGAGATTAAAAATTTGACATGGATGCCATTCATCCATGTGCATGGAGCCAGCACCCGGCCAATGCACGGTATGAATTCCACATAATCCCTCTTCTGTAGGCTTCAGGGGTACTTAGGCTTTATCCAGATCATAGAGAACCAAGAATTTTACCCATGGGAAGTAAAATAAAAACAATTCAAGACAAACTGTGAGGAAAATATCACTGATAAAGGATTGCAGGAGCATGTTTGGAGAATGCCCCTACTTCATTGGCCACTGGGGAGTTGAAATGTCAGTACAGGGAAGATCTGGACCACTTAACAAATTTTGGGTCTGAGCCTGCAAACAGTTACTTGTGTGAGTGATTATCAGCACAAGTAATTCCATGAAACTCTTGTCTAAACATTTGCAAAAATGTCCAAAACTGGTTTATTTAGTCAGCAAATACAAGCATGTTCCCAGCACCATCATAGGGCAGTAGGTGATATACACAGTCGGTGTAGGTATTTTTCAGTTTGTTTTGTTTAAAAGGTATTTTAAAGCATGATGCTTTGGCAACAGTAGAGGAAATAATAGGAGAGAAGGCAGAGCGTAGGAGAGGGTTCATGTTCAGAGAAATCTTTCATATAAATTTGCTGCTAATTGCTTCCTTCTTCTTAAGACACCAAATGATGCCATTGATCATTCACAAGTGCTGAGGACAGCACAAGGATGGTTAAATGTATCAGTAAAGAAACATTCTTAATGAGACAGAAAGCAGGGTAAATCTTGACCAGCAAATTTTACTACTTTTCAATTTAAAGGAATATTGACCTTATCATCAGTTTTACTTATTTTTTTTTTACCTCAAAATTTGAAGGAAGAGTGAAAATCAGGTAATCATAGGGAGCTGTGAGTTGCTGCCATTCATATATTTCAGTGGTCCTAAATATAATAGTTAAAATCCCAACCAGAAAAAGGGTGATCTAGTTTTTCTTGCTGTTTCACAATCTCACATTGTCAGAGTTTAGTAAGATCATCACACAATTAAAGTTTTAATAAATGGTCATACTAACTAAAACAGATTTACTCCAAAAGTGTTGGTTCAAATTTTTTAATTCCTGTTTTGTCAAGCTGCTTTAAACAGCCACCCCTTGTTGTAAGAATATGCTAATGTGTAATTAAACTACACTCACGTCATGCCATATGGTACATTTGAAACATAAACCACCATTCTATTATTTGGGGAGGGTCATTTGAAAAAGAAAGGAAAAGAAAAAGAGACAACCCAGGGGAAAAGACAGTTTATCTGTCCTCTCACATTTTATAAGCCAGCTTTAATCATTAGGCACTGTTATTCTGGATGAGAATTGCCTGTTTGGGGGTCAACAGATTCTTAATCTTTTAATAAAGGGAAGAGAATGTGCTGATATGCAACAAAGACCATTTTTTGGGTTGTGGGGTTTTCCTTTTAAATTAGATAATTAAGATTTTAGAGAAAATATCTTTACTGTGAAGCCGTGAGCAGGTAAACCTGCACGCATGGGGCAAGTAAGCTTTGGAGACGGTGTGAGTTTTGCTGTTGCCTTCTGTGGGAGCAGATCCTGGTTCTCTGCCATTTTCCAATCTGATATTAACATGCAAGTCAGGATGGGTGAGAGGGAGATATAAAGAGAGAAATGCTGGATTCAGAAAGGGAGTTTGGCAGTTAGGTGCTTAATTATATAGTGGCATGTGGACAGTGTGCAAGCAAGAGTGCAGACGCAGGCAAAAGTGATTAATCTCTTGTTTTAATTATAGCTGATTGTTTGATTGTGTGGTCATTATTGAAAATGACCTGGTATTTCATTTGGGAACTTCAGAGTAGCAGGTAGGTGAGGGATGCTGTAGTCTAAGGCATTAGCTTCTTACCAGTAGATGTTTGTGTTTTAATGTGCTTGACAGGTCACAAGTGAGATGAGTGATGGGCTCAACCTAACCTTTGCCAGATGATCACCTACATTAAAAAATCCTGCATAATTTATTAAAATAATTCAAATATGTTTCTCAGTAGAGCATTCACTGTCTACTTTTCTTTTTAATGATAACCATCCATGATGCTACTGTCTGATGACTATTCAAAGAGATGTACATTAAATTAGTTGGCCAGTGTTTTCAGCTTAGTTCCCAGAACCAAAGGTGCAGGTCCTCAGAGGCATTTCAATTTCTAAAATAAAAATAACTCCTCCTCAGCATTCCTCAGGATTTGCATATGTCTACTCCCAAAGTCCAACCTACCTTGAATTTGGCAGGTACAAGCAAAGAGGCTAAAAACTCAACAGTGCTCTGCTCAGTGATGTGGTGAAAAGCAAGCACCTCTTGAAGCAAACGCTTCAAGGCGAGATTGTGGCAAGAAGCCTGGGTTGCTACATAGAGAATTTTAGTTTTCAGAGTTGGCAGGCTGTAGACTTTCAATGCAGGGTTATTGCACTCAGAAATATGTTTCTGGCCTCATGGGAAGGCCAGAATACTACATAAAATTCTGCTGCAGCATGAAAGAGTTGAAAGGTTTCTTTCAAATGATGTAACCTCTCAAGAAATCTAACCTGACAAACAAAATAAAAATACCCTCTCCTCTCCTTCATTAACAAGAAAATAACAACCTTGTTAACCAACTGAGTGTAATACGTTTTACCTCAGCTCTACAAAGTACTTGCTTATCCTAAAGTGTGTTTCAAACCCCATTCCTATTCTGCAAGGCAAAAAAACCAGGGTGTGCAATTTAAAAACATCTACAGCCATTATTTCACTTGATAAATCAGAGCTAGTGAGAACCACGTGAAGCTGTTGATGGCACGAGGCCTCCACCACAGGCCTGTGAGAACTGAAGTGCAGAGGAAGGTCTGGGTGTTGTCTGCCCACCGCTCGTCCTATTTTTCATACATGCCCAGGTTAAATGCTTGACCCCACTGAAATCAGGAGTGTTTTCAATTACTTGAATGAGGCCAAGCCTTTGCCCACAAACTTTAAGGATGACAGTCATCTTGACTGGTCTATTGTAATCCATCCAGGAATCTCTGTGTTAAGCTCAGAACTTCTGTCTGAACTAGGTACTTTAGGAGCATATCCAGTGTTGGTTTAAAGGTTTTAAATAGAGAAGCATTCGTTGTACACCTATTAAAGGTATTCCAAAGGCTAATTACTCTCACTCTTTAAAGACTGAATCTTACCTCCCATCTTAATTTGTGTATATTCACCTTCTAGATGTTGAATATCACCATATCTGATGGTCTGAAGCACTCACTTCTATTAAAATACCCATACCCATTTATAGATCACAATCAAAACAGCTCTTCATATTTTCTTCGACAAACTGAGGAAACGTAAATATACACAATTTTCAACAGGAGAACGTTTATTGGCCAACTATCACAGAAGAATATTTTTCAATGGAAAATGGAATAAATGGCAAATCTGTATCAGATTTGAATACAGGCATGCCAAAATGGGTTTATTTTAATATGTGTATTAATATAATTGCATTATATATTTAAATAGGACCCACTGCATTGCCCTGACAATAAGATGGCACAGAGTCTTGCATTGTTGAATGAATTACAGCACTATTTTCAAAATGTAATAAAATAGAGGAAAAAATCTAAGACAATTGTCCAGGGAAGACAGAATTCATAGACTGCAGGCCCAGAAGAAATAAATGATTCTTCAAAGAAAAAAATAAAAGAACTTGATTGAGAATAGAGAATGAGGAGTCTGGCAAGCGGAAGGTGTTCCCTACATTGGAAAATGTGTCAGAACACTTACATTCACAAAGAAGGAAAGATAAATAAGTTTTGATGGAGTCCTTCTCTGTTAACACCAACTGCAATGGGAGAAATTTAGAAGAGTATGAGATGAAACATGACTAAAGATGTTTCAGGGTCTTTCAGGGGATAGGGTCTTTCTAAACTTGAATTAGGAGCTTGAAATGTACTTGGGGTTTGAAAGGAAGATAATAGACAAAAGAAAGAAGAAATTATTTGCCTGGTGCAGATTCCCAGAAGAAGATAATTGCCAGAAGAAGATATTTTAAAAAGAACGGAGAAAACAAAAATGAAAAATCTGGTGAGTCTGAATGCAAAATGAACTAGGAGAGGAGAGGGTGAAAAACAGGTAGCTTTGGAAAAAATTAGTGAGAAAAGAAGACATTAGAATAAGCAAGTGTTTAAAGACACGGAGTGATCATAAGGCTGCTTAGAGAAAGGGAACTTCTGGAGTTGAAAGTGTCCACACAGACAGCTGCAGCTATAGGTTCAGGAATAGTATTGTAGTATTGTCCCTGAGCATTCTTATTTCCTCAGGGAAAGGGAAATGGGAAAACAACAACTAATCAAAGGAGATAATGAAAGGACAATAAGAGAAAATCCAAGAAAGATGGGTACTCCTGAAGTTAGTAAGTTGAAAAGGGAAAACTGGCTAGAAAAAAATCAAGAAGTCAAAGAAGTCCCCATTATATGGGAAATAAAAAACTTAGATAAGATTATTTCCTTGCAGAAAAGTGGATTACAGTGTTCGTTGGAGGGGATTAAGAGGACAGAAGAAGTTTGTGTAGCTGGGAGGCTATGGCTAACTCTATTCATTGACTTTAAAATTTCCAACATTCTGAAAAAAAAAATTTCAGAGATAAAGGAAGTTTAGTTATCCCATTTCCCAACCACACTCTTCTGTTTCACTGGCCAAAATGCAAGTCTATTAGGAAAGAGGACTGGAGTGAACTAACATATCTGCAAGACATTGTTCCTTATACTGATAAGATTTCTGGAAGTTTCAGACTCTATGGAGATAAGGATAATAACGCTTATATTTCTTTCAGGGTGGTAAAAAACTTTGAAGCTTCTATAAACTGAGATGAAAAGCTGTGAGTGGGAAGAAATGAATCTATTCAGTGGTGAGCTCATTTAACTCTCTTATGGATTATGTTACCAATCAATCTCGTCTGAAGATATGGTATGACCTACCAAGAGAGAATAAATTAATAACAGCTGGTAAGGATATTCTTGATGTTTTCTATAAATGCATGATATTCACAAATTATTAAATAGATCTATAGACAATATACTTATTCAATATGAACGATACAAATGTTTTCTATCTGAACATAACTTGAAGTGATAAACCTCAGAGGTTTGTCATCAGGGCTGGAAGTGTGTGTTCTTCTGGATCCTTTCTAACAAATTCCCAGCCGTTGCCCAGATTTACTATTAAATTTAGCATGTACAAAAAATTATTGTCAAAGAGAAGTTGCTTCTCTGCTACAAATCCTAAAAAAATCTCTTCTCTGCTTGTTTAACTGCGAAGTGCTATTAAGTCACAACAGTCTTGTGTGCATGACACGGTAGTTTTCATTCATTGTCATCCAAAACAGAATCACAGAGAATCACAGAACTGGTAAGTTTGGAAGGCACCACTGTGGGCCATGGGTCCAAGCACCCTGCTTAAGCAGGGCCATCTTAGCCTTGCTGAGGTCAAGGTAGAAAATATTCACTGCTCTCCCTTCATCCATCCACGTACCTGCTTCATCATAGAAGGCAATCAGGTTGGTGAAGCATGATTTACCTTTAGCGAATCCATGCTGACTACTCCTGATCATCCTCTTGTCATTCATGTGGGTAGAGATGGACAGCAGGTTGAGGCACCCCACTATTTTTTCAGAGATTGAGGTGAGGCTGACTGGCCAGTAGTTTCCTGGGTCCTCATTCTTGTCCTTTTTAAAGACTGGAGTAATATTTGCTTTCTTCCAGTCCTCAGGAACCTCTCCTGATTGTCATGACCCTTCAAAGATAACCCTGAGCAGGCTAGCTGTGGTGTCTGTCAACTCTCTCGACAAACTCCTGGATGCATCCTGTCAGGGCCCATGGACTTGTAGATGTCAAGTTCACCTGGATGTTCTCTAACCCAATCCTTCTTGACCAAGGGAAACAGAATACCAGACTCAAGAGCAAGAAAATTCAAAACCGTTATGGAAGGAGTGAATTAAGCTATCTTGAAAGAAGACTGAAATGTGACTAAAGTGCCACAGATTTATTGTTCTACAGATAGTTTTCTTGATTTGAAGGTTATACTTCTGGTGTAGCATTGCTTGGAAAGTTAGGTCACAGTTTCAAATTTATATTAACTTTGAATATGGTGGTTTAGTTTTGTTCTTCCTTTGTATCTCTATATTTCATCTTGATTTCACCTTCACTCTGAAATGCAGTTAATTCATACCGTAGCACAGGTAAGTGGAAACACATTGATCTCAGCAATCTGTGGGAGAATAAAGCTGTATCTTCTACAGCACTGATGGTGAAACATTGCCTTTGTCTGTGCTATCTGTTCCTGAGACTTCAAAGGAAGAAGCAATTTCAGTTAAAGAGATATATTACGTCCTTATTTAAGGGGAAGGGGTCAGTTCCTGGTTACTCAAGCACATCTGAGAAATGTAAACTTAAATACTATCAAATTATCTTTGTATGGTAGGGGATAAGAAGTGATTTGTGTGTACTGTGAAGCCAAATTTTGTGTGTCTGTCTAGGCGCTTTTATTGAAACTTGTAATGAATGGCTCATCACAAATTATTCTCCTGAGTAGATTGTGTGAGCTAGAGAGCCAGTAGGTGATCCTAGAAGTCCCAACCAATGCAGGAATGTCTTTTGCAAAGGGTTACTAAATGCTTTGTCTCATCTAATTTTTAGTTGATTGGGCAATGACAGCCTTACAACTTCCCATGAGAGATCTTTTCATGTAGCATCAATTCCACATTAAGTCATTTCTGTTTCTCGTTCTGTTGCTCTATAAAACTTTTCATGGGGCAAGGGAAAAATAATCAATGTGAGTGAGAAAGGCCTGCATCACATTTAATTAAAAATATTTTTGCCCTTGGAATGAAAAGGTGTGGTGATAACTGGAGTCACTGGGGAGTCCTGCCTAAAAAATTGGCAGCATATCACCTTATTTCAGTACAGATACAAAATTGAACAAAATGTGCAATTATGTCTGAAACAAAAATGTGGTGCTAGACATCAAATGCATGTAGCTGAAGCAACATATGAACACATGGCATCTTTGCTAAGTAATTTGCTCTTAATTGTCAGCACATTTAGTACTGGCATTTTTAGATACATTTTTGGTTCATTCTCTAACAAATGACTCTACACTAATTGTTTCGCCCAGCAATTTATTGCACAGCTGGGAGACCAAGTTGCAGAATTGCACACACACTATCTTGTATTGATTTCATTTCTTGAAAATGTTTAAAATTCCATGAGGTAGTCAAGAATTATTTTAATTGCAGTGTCTACAATGAAAATATGGAATTAATTAAATGTCTTGCAGGTCAGGTAAGGTATGGCTTTCAGAACCTATTGCTCAGGAATGTTTCAACAACTGTAATAGTGTAAATCAAGATATCTTTTAGCAATGGGGATAATTGTGACATTTCAGAGGATCTCTTAAAAGCTTATTTTTATTTAAAAGGTGAACATCTGCTAAGGTAGCAAACTCATCTGTATGCAAAAGAATTCTCTTTCTGAGGATCTTTACATTATGAAATACCTGTCATGATTCTCTTGTACAAATCTGTTAGGTCTCACAAATCTTTCTCTCATGTCGCTCTTAAGGTGCACTTATCTTCTCTGATGAGAGATAAATGCTCATAATTAAAAAAAAAAAGAAAGTTTTAATCTTAAGCAGACCGAAGTCTAAAGGCTTACTAAGGAATATTAGCTCTAACAGTATAAATGGAGATGGATCTTTAGAAAATGGGTTGCCTACTGTATGTGGAATTAACTTTTGAGAAGCACTGATGTCACATTTTAAGTTGGGAACAAATTGCTAAAAATTCCTTCCCTCTTAGCTCATGAATCACACTTCTCTGATATGTCAAATCACATCAAGAGCAATCAGTCAAATTAACTGACATCATGAAGTGCTTAGTGATTTTTTTTTTTCCATAGGAGAATGATCTCATAGCTTTCTGACTTTACACTGTAAGCAAGGTCTCAAGACACTGAGGAAAAAATGGTTGTATGAAGTTGGAATATATTTTGAGTCTGAAATGAGCAAAGTCTTGATAAATTCTTTGGGGCTTCAGGTGGGGTTTTTTTGGTTGGTTTTGATTTTTTTTTTGTTGTTTTTTGTTTGTTTTGGGTTTTGGGTTTTTGTTTGGTTGGGGTTTTTGGGGGGATTTTTTGGCAAGGTTTTATCACTGTTAGAGTATTTTTATAATTGAAAGTACTTTGTGCTTTTAATAGTCCATGAAATGTAAGTAGCATGCACTACTGCAGAGACTTAAGATCACCTGTATACCTTCACATACAGTGAATTACTTTGAATTACTGACCTCATTTTGAATACCGATTTTGCAAGCTGTAACTTTTCCATTAGCAGAAGGACTTGTGATAACAGGATGAATTCACCTGGTCAGAGCACTTGGACCTGTGAAGTGCTTGGGCTGGAAACCCCTGTCACTGCTAGTACAAGCCAATGCCTGCAGTAGACCCACAGCAAACACAAGGTCACAGAAGCTGAAGTTGGACTTGGAAAGATCCATACAGCTTCACAGCAATGACTGAGATGGTGGGTGAAGGAAAGGGGGTAGCCTTCAGTATGGGTATAATCCATCACTGAAGACAATATGGTAGTAATCAACACCATAATCAACAGACCTGCAAGAAGGTTAAGTCCTATTCACACACAAGAAAAGAAATAGCTGGTTCAGGGCCGGGGTTAGTGGTTTGTTTGGGTTTGGAGGAGGTTGGTTTGAGTTTGGTTTGATTCCACTTGTTTTGCTGAGTTTTTTCCTCCATGTACCTAAATTCTTTGTACATTTTCCAAGATGGTTGCATGCAAAAAGTATCTATGCAAAAATCATAGCAAATCAAATATTTGCACATGCCATGTCTAATTGTAAAATTAGACTAAAAATGTGTGCAAATTTGGCATTTTTTACAATTTTATATCATGTTCAATAATACAAAACTTTTTTAAAATCTTGCTGTAATCAGTTAACTGAGCTCTTTTAAACTATTCAAAACTCTGAATATACCATTTCTTCCATTTAAACCACCTAAGGAAGTGATTAGCTAGTGTGTTTTTACTGTTTGTTTGTCTTCTCTGTGCAATGCCTTCTTTTTTACACAGGACATAAACATCCCTTTTGGTTTTTAGCTATGAAGGGCAATCTAATAGAATAAATGCAGCCCAAGCTAAATTGGGATTGCTCTGTCAGTGTTACTGAGTGGTGCCTGCTTAACCTAGAGCTGAATTTCCATTGATTTCAATTGAAGAAGGGCTAAGGTCCTTAATGAAAAAGGAGTGGAACCAAATAGTTCTTAGCTGAACAGTTTTGGGTTTATTTTTTTCCCTCATAAATTTGCAGGCTGAAATCCTAAATCGTGTAGATCAGTTATCAGATTGTATTATCTGCTGATGCTCAGCATCTGTTAGCTAAATCAACAGCTCTGAACAGCAAGACTGCAACTTTCTATAAATCACAGCTTAGTTAAAATAGCCTATCTGTTAGCTGCATGATACAGGGAGAGGCACAGCTACTGAATAAGTGGAAGGGGAAATGGAAGGGCTAGGAAGCCCAAGATGGTGATCGTGTCATATGATGGAGTACATGCTACTCGGGAGGGGCTGAACAGCCTTCCCCTGCCCTGCTGTTCTGTACCTGCAGAGAACATAAAAACACCTGAAACACTTGATTTAATTTTTTGTAAATAGATTTTTGTCAATTATTTCAGCTGACTAAACAAAGGCTTTGCTGTGCTGATAAAAATTCAGGTTTTTTCCATCCATATCAGCTGGTCCAGTTAAAAATCAGTCTATTCCTACAAAACTTATCTCTTATCCTCAAGCCACCACTGCTACCTAAAATAATACAGGCAATGCTGTAGCTAGCAAGTAGTGGCCAAATACTTTATTAAACTGGTTCATTTCATCAGGCTACAAGTGATAGCTAGCCTTATCACCTGAAGAGGTAATGTCTGTGCTGAAGACCTTCACTCTCCTAGCATCCTGGCAGGAAGAATCTCACCATTTATACACCTGATATATTGAAATGGAGAATATGAGTAACTAAGGGCTTTTGTTTGCAACAAGATGCTGAGGAGGAAGGAAAAACTAACAGATTTGTTCTGATCTGCCCCTTGAAAAAACAGCTTAGAGTGATTGCATTGTGAATGGCCATGTAAAGGTTGCTGAGGGAGAGGGCCAGCCCTTGTGGACCCTTTGGCTATGTGTTTTGGACTAGCCTGGGAGGTGCTGCCCACAGCCACTGTGAGTGGCTGAGCCAAGATTTGCCATGAGAGGTGTTTGGACTCTTATTCGAGCAGTCCTTCCCTAGGCTGCCATGAAGGTAATCTCCTCTGTGCTCACAGGCTGGAGACTGCTCCTGCTCACCCAGCAGGATCAGAGACTTTGCTCTCCTCACCATCAAAACTCAACTCAGCTGCAGCCCAGCTAAGTCCTAGGGCCAGGACTTAACCCAGAGATTCTTATTAAATATATTTTCTTCTGGAAATTAGAGTACAGTAGCCAGTATTTTAGTTAACCTTTGCGATGACATATTTATTCTGGTGCACACAATAATTTCTTATCACAAATTGTTTCCATATGGAAACTTTAGACATTTCTATTTCCAGAAAAGGCCTCAAAAGGATTCTGTTCCCACTTTTCTGTACAAGTGTGATTATATTTGTAACAATTAAAAATGCAGTTCCCCTTGGGGAAATGTCAGTGGTAATTATCACACTGATGATTCAGAGAATGCTTCCTTCTACAACTGTCTCTTGATAAATTGCTGGTACTTGTTTGACACTCTCAGTTCTCTTGTTTGATTAAATAATCATCAGGAAAAAAAATCATCACTTCATAGTCAGATGTCAGTCTCCTTTCACCGTGGAGTGCATTGCTCTTGCTGTTAAAAATCACAACCATGTCACAATGTGAAAGCCAAAAAAGCCTCCAAGAGCCCATCTGTGTGGCTCATAATGTATGTCAGCAGTAGCTAGAAGAGCTGTACACCTAAACTCATCTCCACATGGGTGGAAAGTTCAGGGATAAAATCCGTGCCCTGCTTAGCAGCGGTACATACCAATAATGAAACCGTTCATGGATCTGCTAGTGTTCCCTCAACTCTTGCTCACAGTTGTCTGGGTTTCACTGTGTATTAGGCTTGCAACTCCTGCTGACCACATTTGTTGTACCCTACCCCACTGGGCAAGGGAACCAGTCAACAGCAACCTTTCCACTGACTTCAGTGGGTGCTAGGTCCAACTTTTCATCTCTTTGTGAAAATATGTCACTTCTCCCTTAGCCCCAAGCCCTACATGTCCCACATCTTCACTTCCTTCCTTGAAATCTTGCTCACTCAGTTATTCCTTGGTTGATGTTCTCTGCCTTGATCTTCATAGCAGACACCACATGCAAATACTAATGCTTACCAATAATAATAATAATAATAATAATAATAATAATAATAATAATAATAATAATAATAATAATAATAATAATAATAATAATAATAATGATGATGATGATGATGATGATGATGATGATGATGATGATGATGATGATGATGATGATGATGATGATGAAGTGGTAAACCACAGTAAACTTCACTGCATCTTTCCTCTTTCTTTAATTACCAACACTTTTCCAATATTGTCTACCTGGGACCAAAAGAACTTCAGATCACATTCTCAAAATAATACATGTTGGAAAATAGTACTACTTTATCTGAAATTTCAATCCTTTTGGTAGATGACTGTGGCTCTGGTTTTTTTTCTCTCCTTCTGCCTTATTTTTAAGTTTACCTATTGCTAAAGATACAGTTTCTAAGAAACATGTAAGAAATTCTCACATCCCAGGCCAAAACTTTCACAGTTGTTATTCTCAGGAAATTTTGTTTGTTTGTTTGCTTTCTCAGCCACAGGCCTATTTGTATGCTTTATTCACTCTGACAAGCAGTGAAGAATGTTAGTAGTTTTCTTACACTGCAATTCATTTTCACTAAGTCCTTTCTGTCAATATGAGACACAATACACTGGTTCCTCTTATTTTCTTTTGGGTTTTTTTTTTTCTTTTCCCTGATATCACCCAGTAAACAAACCTACTGTCCTTTTAACCTCTGGCAATGGACAGTTTTTCATGGAGCAGTGAATGGATCAACTTTCCAAAAATGGTTCAGCAGCAGTGATTCTGGGTTGTGGCCTTCTTTGAACTCTTGATCCATCATATCTGACGTGCTGTCTAGCCCCTTGACTGATTTTCAAATCAGTCTCTACTGCACAGAAGCTACCTATGCTTTTGGCCAGACAAATCACATGAGCAGATGTGAAGTGACCCAAACAAGGTACGTAAATGATGTGTTTGGGATCAGATTCAGTAGCCCGCTGTGCTAAATACCACATAGAAACTAATTGAAAAGACAGTACACACTCCAAGAAGCTTCAGTACAGCAACCAAGGAAGGAAATCAGCATCTAGGAAGTGGGAACAATAGAAGACAAACAAAGCATAAAACAGTGTTTGGAAACTAAGAGAATTAAAGAATATTAAAGGAACACCTTTGAAGTTGCAAGGTCAAATAACCAAAGTTAGGAAACACAAAATATTAGACTGTTTCACTCTACCTTTTCTTATGCAATTATGTGCTGGTTTTTTCAGCAGAAATATTTTGTCATTCAGGTAAAAGGTAGTTGGCCTAAAGAGCAAGTGCTTACTACTTTGTGTCTTTGCACTGGTTGCTGTGTGCTCTCAGAGTGCACTTACTGTATGTCCAACCTTTGCCATGAAGGAGGAATTATTCATTAACTTTGCCATCATATTTCTCACTGCGGGATCCACAGTTTCACAACGGTTGCAGCAGCCCATTATGATAACCCAGCAATGGCCTCTCATGTAGCCAACTTCTTGGTAGACCTTCTCACAGTGCTTACAAAAAGGTCTCTGTCACTTTTTGAGCTGATGGTAGAAACCCATCACAGATATTAAAAAACGCTGGGGTGGGTCTTTCTAACATCTGGGTTAGATCCCTGGTCATGAAACAGTTGCCCTGTGAGAGCTTGTTTCTGCCTACTGCTGGGGGAAGGGAATGTTCATGACCTGGGGAACCCATTCCTGCAATACAAAAGACTGTCAGTCTTCTGCTGAAGATGTCTTTGATGGAAGAGTGGAGTTCTGTGTCACAGAGGACTGAGCAGCTCTATAAAGGGGCCTATAAGATGGGAAAGCTGTCTAGTGTCAATTCCATGCAATGAGAATCTTCAGGAAATTTACCGCTACATCCAAAGACTGTTTCTTGAAATAAAAGTTAAGCAGAACCTAAGAACAACCTCTAAACTCTATATGTTCTTTGCTTTTTTTTTTATTTTTAAATTTCTCAAGTGCAAAAAGTTGCATCTTCTATCCCAGAGCTGTCACAAGTCAGCAGTTCTGAAAAGTTCATCACACATCGCACATCTGACTCTTACAGTAGAACAGGAACTGTTCTACTGCTGTCTGTCTGTCCACACATCCTCTAACAGACTTAGTCAGGAAAGTGTTGTAGGTGTATTCTGCTATCATCAAAAGGATCTGTCTCCATCTAAAATGTCACAGTCCATTTCAAAATTTAGCTAAGAAATAAGTGCTTATTTTCATATACATACGAATAAATAAATATAAATTTAAACGTAAGTATAAATATAAATTTAAATTTAAGTATAGATGTGTATATTTATGTCCTTGTGCTTTACTTCCCATAGTAGGCCTACACCCCCTATCTCACACCTCTCAGGCTAGTGTCCTTGTTCCCAAGCTGTGGAATGTTCTGAGGTAGAGGGACTTTCCCATGTCACAGCCCAGGGAAGAAGTCATGATTCAGTGGGTCAAAGACTGAGAATACAAGAGATGATGGCTTTGTAGCACATTCAGCCTTAAAATACTCCTACAGACCTCTTGAGAGCCATAATTTTTCAATGACTTGCATGATGGCAAGTTTGGGGAGCATCTCAAAGGGATGATAAAAGGTGGAACCTTGAATAAAGGCTACAAATTAATAAAGGCTGACAGATTTCAAGATAGGGGAGAGATGACCTATGTTTTTCCAAATAAAAGGTCAGCAGAAATTTTTAGCATGGGAAGAACACCATGTTTTTCTCCATTTTCCTTCTTAGAAATGGCAGTTTATTTTCTGCATAAATCTGTGTGTATATATAAAGTCACCATGCACTGTACACCCAACATAGAAAATTTCTATGGTTTTTGGCAAAGTTGAAAGTTACTCAAAGGAAGATCATAGCCTGGGAAATATCAGGCAACCACAGTAACAGGCAGGGTGACCCATCCAGCCTACAACAAAACACATGGCTAGAGACCATCATGCACTGGCAGATTTTCTGTTTCACATCAGCGACCACATATTTCAGCAAGGAGCTAGTGATAAAAAGTAAGTGTAGGAAAGGGCAATATGTAGCAGATATGTAGCACCTTAGAAAACGTATTGAACTGCTGTCTGGAAGAATATATGACCTGTGGGCCAGCAACGTGGTTTCCAAAAAAAAAGGAGCATTTTTTCCTGAGCTTAAGCTGTGATCTGGGACACAGTCTCAAAAGTGGGAACAAATAACGTGGAATGGTTAGGTTTGCCCGAGTGCCTTACGCCTTTCTCATTTGGTCCTGTGACACAACAGGTGAAAGACCCCTTATAGTACATGAGAGGGGGCAGAGAAGGCTTAAGCTCAGGTGCTGGCAAGATGATAAGACCAAGCTGTAATCCTATACAAAAGGTGTGCAGAGAAACTATAAAGTATTAAACTTGCAGCTGTGGAGAGGGGTTGTGCTTGCGAGGAGAATCACTGTTTCCACCAGGATAGTTCACGGAGTCAGGGTTGGTCTGCCAGGGACATGTTATAGCTGATGGCTGCTTGCAAAGCTGGCAGTCATTTAACTGCTCACATGTTTTGAGGAAAACACGTTTAGGGTTTTATTGACATACACAGGCATGGAAACTCATTCAGTTATGAGCAACAGAATGCCTCCTGCTCCAAAACTGCAGGTAAGTTTAAAAGTTTAATTGTTTAAGTGTCTCCAAGCTGGGCTGCATAATTTCCTTATAGAATTTCCCCACATGGAAGTACCACAAGCAAGCGTAGTTATGGAAATTCTTTCTGGTATAATTTGTCTTTTGGGTGAGATTATTGAGAACTGCAAGTGTTCTTCCTCAACATTTGAAAGATATATTTTATTTATTTCACCAAGGCCATATAGTAGCTTTAAAACAGCTTGTCTGAACTTCTCAGTCCTTAAGAATTCTGCTATTAAAAAAAGTCAGACTCTTTTACACATAGACAATTTGGCTTCTGCTCTCAGAGATGTGTTGTATATGCACACACAACAGTCTTTGAATAAGTAGCATCTGTAATGTTATATTTACTCTGATTAATGAAGAGAAAGATCTAAGAGATTAGATCTCTTGAGTCCTTAAACGCTGTTCTGCAATTATGCTACAGCTGATCTTTATCGTTTTAGCTGATTATTTATCTCATTTTCTCATGATTGTCTGAAGTTGTTTCTTTAAAAATTAGGTCTTGCTATTAACAATTATTATTAATTATCCTTATAGACGACCTATGTCTGCAGCAGAAATGTTACACTTACAAGTTCTGTTTTATCCAACTTTCATTTAAATTGTTTGTTGCTGCCATTTCTCTGCAAGCTCCAGGGATGATCTGAAAGTATTATCTATCTATAATACTTCAGAATTTGTTATGTGTAATGCTGAGGTTTGGAGATAGATGAATAAAAGCAAAGCATTTAAAATGCAAGTGTTTGTGACAACAGAAGAAAGTTGTATTAGACCCAAATGTTTGGCCTATATTCTCAAGGTTTCCTCAAGGGAAATGAATTAATATTGCAGAGAACTGAATCTGATTAGGATGAAAAATCATTACTAAATTCTAATGTATCTACTGAGAAGAGCATAAGAGTGGTTTCAAGGCATGTACCTCCTCACTACACTTTTGAAAAACCTACCTCAAGCATCTGATGGAACAGGGAGATCTAGTCTCACAGGCTTTGTTACAAATACTGATGGCATACAAAAGCTGCTGTAAAAAAAAGTAGCAGGTGCTCTAGAAGTACCTCAGGTCCCAGCAGTGAATCCAGAAGTTGGCATTAGGCACTGAAACTTCCTCTCCAAAAGCACAGAGGAGAAGGCACAAGCACAGAGAGACATCCCTTGTTTCTGTGGAGCCTGCATCCTGGGACAGGACTTCTGTGCAGTCATGTCTTCCCAATGGGGACCAACCGGATTACACCACATACTCTTTCTGCCTGTGTGTGAGGGTTTCCTTTAGGAAAAAAAAAAAAAAAAAAGTCATTTTTGTATAGACTAGTCTCTCAAACTCTTTGGGATCCCTATTTCCTAGTCCTTGCTCCCTTGATTTTCTTTGTGTCACTATTTGGAGTCTGGGAGCAGCCGAATAAAATTTTCCTGGGATTAAGCAATTGCTGGACAGAGCTTCTTTGGGGGGTAGATGCACTGGCTCACTAGAGTTAAGCCTGAGATACCTTTACTGATATATAGACAGGCCTAGTGTGAGGGGCAGAAAGGATTTTAAAATTACACAATTGGAAATAAAACAGGAGAGAGAAAGAGTAGTGTTCTCTTACCTATAATTTTGTGTTACTGCAAAGAGAAGGAAGAAAGATGCAAAACTAGTGAGTGATTAGGAGCACAGAAAACTTTAATGAAGGTATTTTAAGTGAAGCAGATTAATGCAAGAGGAATTAGACGTGTTATACAAAGCATCAAAAAGAAGACCCATGAAAAACACAGCTCTTTCAAGGAAATAAATTCTGTTTAGCAGAAACTACCTCCTTGTTGAAATGTCTGTCCCATTAAGTCATCAGTCTGTGTGGTAAAGCCAAATCACATGAATGTTAACAGACTAACAGACTAAACAAAACTATCTGTGACAAAATAAAGAATAACTAGGCCACCGCAACTTTAATGCAAGACACAAATTCAAAGTCGCAAAGGTATTTGAAACACAGCAGAAAGCATGTTTTCTTAATCCAAGTATCTAATAAGCACTGAAAGAATGAAGCATACAATTGGAAACACATGCCCAAACAATGTGGGGCTGCAAGGGGAAGCATGGTGTAAAGACCGGCTGTGTTTCCAATACCCCTGGAGGGAACTGACACCATGCAAAGGTGTTGGCACCAGTCTCCAATAGGAAAATGCAGCTGGAGGATGAAGCTCTGTTAATGAAACAAAGATTTTACTAAGTCTCCTAACTGAATCTACACTGGTATATTATATAGCAGGTTGTCTTCTGACACTGCATGGAAATGGATAAAAAATGAATTTCAAACAGACAGTGGAGCTGAATGTGACATAATCACAGCAAGCGCTGTGCCCAAAGTTAAAATTCAAAGCTCTGCACATTCAGATAGCAAGATCAAAATGAGTCCATTTGGCAAAGCTGTTCTGGCCTGCCTGCTAACAGATAGAAGTGTTTGAAATTGTGGAATAGAAAGTCCCAAGTGTGCTTGATTGAAGAGCAGCCTGCAAACACAGATGATCAAATTGAATAGATAACCTATCTATGGAATTGAATTCTAGACTTCCTTTTGAAGAATGCCATGGGACATGGAAGAATACAGGGTGCAATAAAGCTGTGTAGCAAATCTTATATGTTTGAGGCAATTTCAAAGAAGGTAGGAAAAAAGTCAGCATACTAAATTTAAAATTAATAGTTCCTCCCAGGCAAAGCCATAGAAAAAGTAATGTAAGATGCAATCAACAGAGAATGACAAGATAGCAACACAATTAATTGTCACAAAAAGCTTTTTCCATGTCTGTTTTATTAAGAAATAATCTTGTTAATAGAGTTTGGATTTTTTTTTTTCTTTTTACAATTTATTTTGCTGGCAAAGATATCTGCATTTTTCTGACAAACTTTGAACGCCTTGATATAATCCAGATTCTGCTTTTAAAAGTAAACTCTTTGAATGTAACACTTATTAAACAAGCTGAAAGCCAGATAGCTAATAGATCAACAGAAGAGACAATCCTCACCTAAGGGACAACTATCACAGCTCCTTCAGCAGTTCTCCTATGAGTCACCACTGCTCATTAATATTATCAGTATTTTCGGGAGAGGAATTGCTGGAAAAGAATGTGAATTTCTTTAGACATAAATATATTTTAGGGACTTGTCACTTTAAGTACATTACCTGGATCACATGGCAAATGGTCCCACATCTGCTTCCACACTTGACTTTATCACAGGATGTGGATCTGGAGTAGCATGTGGTTGCAACAGCTGAAATCTCTGAAAGATTGGGAATAACTGAACTCGAATTCCCAAGGTGATGTGGTAGCTCATAGTGGTAATTCAAATGGAGGTAACAGGCAGAGAGGATTTTTAACTACATGTAGCATAAATCCATCATTAGAATTCAAACTTCACTTTGAAAAGGTTGCAGACTTATTGGAAGAATATTCTGAAAAGTGCTGAAATAACTATCCAGATTCAAAGACACAATTTAAGATTTATTTTAGCACATCCATGTACCTTCACTTCTAATTTGGCATCACTGAATGTTGCATTGAAGATCTCCATGGTGGCATAAAATGACATGAGATGACTGAAACCTCTAGGGAATGTAAAGTTGCCAGAAAAGAACTGACATGAAATATAGTGATACCAACAAATCCCTAAGCTATTGAGTAAGGGCTGAGAGATGTAGCTATCCTTTGCTAAATCAATGGTTTAATGTCATAGGCTTTCCAAAGCATGGTATCAAACTGGATGCAGAGATAATAACGCCACAATTGGTTATCTGTCAAGTTGTAAACAGCCAAAAAGACATTGAAGTGACCAAGATGATCATGGTAAAAACTGAGAATCAATCCACTACATAAGCAGAAATTTTGTAGAACCATCCTGTGAGTATCATCCTCTGATACTCACTGCAGCTTGTGGTAGAGGGTTAAAGAAAGGCTTTGGGGATTTGAGGAGGAAGCATGAGGCATGGCTAGAGGAATATCCACGCCAGCATTTCAAAGGCTCTTCCACACAAGTCACAAAGATTGTTCTCAGGACTTAACTTCTGGTCTGAAGTTGAACTTTTGTTTCAGCAGAAGAATGGAACATGCAGTAATAGGAGAGAAGTTGCATGAAGGGTGTGTCTTGTTCATGGGTAAGGGGAGTGGCTGGGAATCAGATAGAACAAGAGAGTTTTAGTACAGTGACTCCAAGGAAGACAGCTGCAGCACACAAACATGTTTCCAGTTGCAAATATGATACAATAAACAACAAAGTTTGAATCGATGTAACAAAGAATACGAAGAAAATTAATTCTTTGGATTCTTTTACAAAAGTGGTAGGGTGTATGAATAGCACAGTCAGGGAAGAGGAAAGTTTTATTTGTGAGAAGATAGTCATCAGCCCTAGCACCTGATGGGAGTAGTCATGTGAACAGTGAGAACAAAGAGGGAATACCAACTTGGTAATTATAACTTATAACCAGCTGGTCTCAAAAGCATATGGATTGATGTACTAACTAACAAAGACCAGGGTGCTGACAGGTGTGTGTCAAAAACTGCCAAATTAAACCCAAGAATGGGATGCATTACCTCTTAAACTTTTGTCTGCAATATCTAGGCATAAAAATAGTAGCATCTGGACAAACTCAGTTCAGTATGTGTGCAACTTCTTCTCATGCAGCTAGCAATAAACCATCACTGATAGTTTCTAAAAGTCTACGTAAATCTATGGGATAAATCTACATCTTGAAAGGCATGATGTCCAGCATGGAAGAAAAAAAAATATTTTTTGGATCTTGTTATGATGTATTAATTTTTAGGCTGGAAACTGGTGGGTGGCTGGAGGCCAGAAGTACATTGCATATGAGAAATATCTACATGGAGGGCAAGTTTCTCACTCCAGAACAATCCTCAGAGAGAGTGCAATGAAGGCAAAAATCTGAAGTAAAGAAACACCATACAATATGCAATGGGAACTGTATTACATAGCAATTATCCTACATTACATGTTATAAAACACTAGAAGTTGACAAGGGAATCTACAGACAACAGGAAAAAATACAGGAGTAGTATGCAGTAAAAGGGGTAAAAAGCAGTGAAAACTCTAAAGTATAGGAAAACCAAAAGAAATCCTCTCAACAGTATGGATCTAATATTAGTTGGAAGTGCAAAATCAGTGTTTCAATCTTCAGTTGAAAATCAGCAAAAAAAGAAGAAGAAGAAGATTAGGCACTTTTTAAAAGATTATTAACTAAAGAAGGTATTAAACAATGCTTACTGGGTTAGAGAAATAATTAGTGAATTTGGAAATTCTTTTAAAAAGAAAATAACAGTGCAACTGACAAAATATGAATTTAATAACTTGCATTCCTCTCCCAAATATGTCAACCAACATCATTTGTATGAAAAAATATGTCTTGGCATTGAATATATGATTTATTTTAATGAGATTATGGGGTTAGTTTATAAATGTCTCAGCCTAGGCTTCTGTAAGGAATTTATCCCTAGATATTCTAATCTTAATATATTATATGTTATCCCTACAGTATTCTCCATCAGTAGGTGCCAGCAACTATTTAAAGCAAGTTAAAAATGGGCTAATTTGAAGAGCACAAGAGAGTGTCAGTGGTATGGACATCATCATGAAATGGGATTATGGCTAACATGACTCTGCACAGATTGAGATGTTCAGCACTACTGGCTGTTGTAATCAGGTGGTCAGAAATATGTACACGCCTAAAGTTAGTAAAATTTGTGTCAAAGATGTACTTGCTATATTGTGTATGTGGCACCTGCATACCTACATAGCTACCACCATGTTTATGGAAGACTGTTCATACAGCAGAACTATCAGATCACCTTCATTTTATTATTAATCCCTTTCCTTTTCCTCCAGTAAATCTGTTTTTTCTGGGTATGAGGTCAGCCCTGCAGCTAAGGTGCGTGAATGCCGCAGAGAAATTTGAGCCGACAAAAAAAAAACCTATTCTAAATATTGCAAAATACAAAATTAGACACTTAGGAACCAAGTTCCTACATATTGAGGAACACATCCAAGAAGACAGAGATGGAGAAAAGCAGTGTTATAGTGAAGAAATGTGTGAACATGCAGACCTGTGTCAGTGCAGCAGAACTGCATTTGGGCTACTGCAGTTCTTGGTTGCCTGGACAAGAAATATTAAATAGAAAAAAAAGACAGGCTGCTGATGGAACAAATGCAAAATACCCTGATACTGTGTAGGTAATTATGGCTCTCGTGCTTTGAGAGAGAGGCTGTAAAATTGGTGACATTATAAGAGAAAGCCTCACTCAGAGCTCAGTAACTGAAGAAAGTGCCTCACTCACACAAATTTCAGGTTTGCTTAGGTTGTCAGAGCAAAGATAGAGAGGTATTTTACTACCTCATGTAAACTTCTTTAATGGGCAATGATGGATAATAAAAGTTCAGTAACTTAGCTGAGAAGAACAGAAGGATAAATTACTGAACAATTTTTATTCAAAATAAAGGATCATAGAGGCTTTTTATTTTTCTGGTCTGTTCTGTTTGCTTTAACCAATGAATCATGGCTAGCATATACTATCAAGATTCTCCATGAGCTGATAAGTCAGGCTACATCAAGCACCTGTTTTGAAAGTCAAATGTATCATATTGCACTCAGTAAAAATTAACTGGAAAAAATCTAATGGTCTGTGATGTACAGATCAAGCCTTGGACTCCTCTAGATTTAACCTATCAGTTTATAAAGCAAAAGTTTGACAAGTATAGGAAATAACTAATTGTACACTTACAATATGATGATGTAACAGCAGCTCTCTGATTTCTGCTAGTGTGCCAGATTACAGGAGACACCAAGTACCATCCCTTGCTGAAGGGGTGGTTATGACAAACTGAAATGACATGACATGAAATGACATGGGATCTTAAACTTGCTTTAATGCTTTAATTTACAGCCATTTTTCAAGGAAATGCTGTTGTGAGAATTATGCTCCTGCATAAAAAAGTAATTGGGGCTATCAGGGTAGATGATTTTGCCCTTGGTAGAGTTATATACCAATGATACATTGTTGCCATAGCACCATGAAGCCACGCATTCCAGTGCAGAAATGTCACTCTAATTGCATAGCAGGGCTTTGAGAAGTTTAAAGTCAGACTTTGGAATACCTTCCTTTGGGCTAAGGAGTGAGGCTGTCTCTGAAGACAAAGTAAACACAAAAATTGGCCTTGGCTGTAGGAATTGCTTAAGATTCTGAACACACTAAAACTTCGTGATATGGCTGACCACCACTTGCTCCAAATCTCTGATGACTGCCCCTTTGTGGTGTTAAGTGCAATTTGGATTTGGCTGGGGAATGTTGATGTACCCTCTGGGACAATGCCAGGGAAATCAACGCTGGGAGCCAGCACAGAGAGTGCCAGCCTCTCTGATTCCTGCGTCTGGATCTGGAGAATCCACAGCAAACCCCCACTAGTGAACGTGGCTTTCTTTTTTTCTGTGGAGCAGTATCAGAAAATGGAGGTCATTATGTCCTTTATCCTGTCTTATGCTGTTATTTTACAAATGCTTGCACACAGCCCTTGAGATACAACTAGCAACTGGAATATAGTACAAAAAATCAGTAGATGGGTCAGACACATGGATAGCAACTGACCTAATAACATCAAAAGAAAGGAATCATAATTAGTGATGCTACAGCTTTTTCTTTCTTGGAGGACCTCGTGTCATGATCTGAAGTTAGATTAGATTAAATGTGGACCAAACAGGCGCAGGAATAGCTGTCTCCTTACCACCAACACAGGATTCAGTTGCTCAATGCTTCGGTATAGCTCTTTTGTAAAAACCTTCCTTTGTGACCCAAATGGCAGACAGGCTTTCAGGTGGGAAGCCGTGACTGCCAAAGCAGAGGGAGGGGAGTATAAGGTCCTGTAGCCTCAATTTTCTTGTACCTCGAGAGCCAGAGTTAATGGGCAGTAATGCATTGCTTGGGGCTGAGAATGGCTCAGACTTGTCCATTTGCTTAAATCCACACCTCTGCTAAAACAGGAGCAGGTTTAGAACGTCATTCAGAGCCAAACCAGCACGGATCAACAGGCTGAGTGCTCTCCTACCTCCAGAACAGATCCCACTCCACATTTCAATTGGCTGAAAGGGAAGCATAAACATTGGCAAAGTTAGGAGTTCCTCCCCTTCCCCCCCCTTTTTTTTTCCCCCCTTCTCTTTCCTGCATAGTTTTCTGCTTCATTTCTAGTTGTGAGAGGAGCCAAGACTGTGCTACTATATAGCTACTATAGAGTAAATCAGACCTTTTGAGTTTGGATTAATTTTTACTTCAGGTCATTTATGGAAAGTGACTTTGGAACCTATGACTCAGTGCCTCCACATTAGAGAAAACTTCCCTCCCTGAAGTGCACAGGCTTGAGTAAACGTTAGAGTAATTGTAGGATAATTCCCAGGAGTACTTCATATTAATCGTGTGGATTTAGTAATAGTAGTTGCTTTATTTGTTCTGAAACTCCTCTTTGATCCTGCACTGCAACAGCAGTAAGCAAACTTCCCTTATGTAGGCAAAAATGCATTTTGGGACAAGTTAGGACTTTCAGAATTTGGTGCCAGACAAGCAAGATGAAGAGAGTAAAATGTTTATTTAATACAAATTTAGCAAGGTGAAATCAAGCTATCGAGAAAACTGGCTGACCAGACTGTTAGGGTCTTTTCCCTTGAATAAGAAATGGAGAGTACCCATCCCAGTGCAAATTAAGGTCTCTCTGTAAGGAGTGGGATTTTCAGGCTGTGATTTTTGGTGGCAGTGCATGACCCACATAGACACAGCTTCCGGGGACGGCACATAAAACACACCTCTATTGTAACCCTGTATTGCTGCTCGGGAAGAATGTGGTAAAATGACAGTATTTTAACACTGGAAACACAACTGCAGAAGAGCAAGTGAAATAGTTCAGCTTACAAATATCAGTCAGAGATGTTTTCTTGTAAAAATTCTGATGGCTTAGTTTTGAGGTGTACCCGGGTACTAGGGATTGATGGCTCCCGAAACAGCCTCGAACTGCTTGCCTTCCCCAGAGATGCCTCTGCTAACAGCGAGTTTGAGAAGTCAGCATCCTTTCCGTTCTGCCAAATTGATTTCCTTATTAATCAAAAAATCCCATCTTCCTCTGACTTCAGGTTATTTTTTTTTTTTTTTCTAAAAGCGTTTTTTTACTACACGAAGAAAAAAAAAAAATTTAAAAAAAAAAAAAAACAAGGAGAAAGGAAAAAAAAAAGAAAAACAGAATTACTTCAAGGTGAGCTTTCAATGACTTCTTGCTCCTTTTGATGGTTCTTGTCAACTACGAACTTTCCCCTCTCTCTTTCTCTCTCTCTCTCTCCTTCGAGCACCTTCTGATCTCAGAAATGTATTTTATTCATTTGATGAATGAAGCAATCAATTTCTCTTTCGACCAAGCGTTTTTGGTTTAGAATAAATTGGCGAAGCGTTTTCCTCCCTCCTTGTTAAGAGTGTTTGCTTTGTTTCCTCCTCCTCCTCCTCCTCCTCCTCCCCCAAGGTAAATCTAGACCGCTGTAATGGCATCTATATATACAATTGGTGTCATTCAAATAAGACGTTTTATCAAGCGTCTTTAAATCTGCAGTCAGCCTCATTTAACCTCTAAAATTACGCTTAACAGGCGACCTTCATTAGCCAAATTGGAAGGAACGTGCGGTATGTGTTAAGCAGCGTCGTTTCCACGCTGGTGACCCCCCTCGGCAGCGGCCGGGGAGGGGGCCGTCCATCGCCGGCATAAATGTAGGAGCAGCTGCACCCCACGTCCCTCCCTGCCACGGGTGTCCGTGGGCACGGAGTTTCCCGGGGCGGTCTGCAAGCAGTTGGCCTCCGGTTTGTTTGGTCGTTTCCCCGCTCCTGCTAGGAGGGAGAGGGATACAGGATTCTTGTATTTATCTGTTACCTTGCGAGCGGGCGGGCAGGGCTTGCCGAGAGAGCTCTCGCCGCCCCCGCTCCCGGGTTGCCTGTCCCAGAGGACACCAATTAAAGGCACTAATTGGACAGCGATACATCAAAGTCTGTCGCTGAGACTGGCTCCTTGGAGCTCTGGGGGTCCTGAAGGCAGGCTTTTGTTTTAGGCACTGCTCCAGTTTCCCGTGTGGACCGCACGACTCCCCCGGTCCGCTCTGCTGCCCGGAACCCTCGCGTTCCCCCAAGCCCAGCAGGACCCGCGGGTGAGCGCGCCCCACGCTCCCCTTTCGCCGCGGAAAAACTACAGGGATGCGGGGCTGCCGGTACACTGGGAGGATGCCTCACCTCGCGTTGAGCCACCTGTGCTGACCCTCACACTCCCCCACCCACGAAACCCACCCTCCCTGCGGTCAGACTGTGGTGGCTCCCAGGGGCCCTTCGGTGAGCCCCTCGTCCCCAGGAGTGAGTCGGGGCCGCGCTGCCCAGCGGTCCTCGAAGCTCCCACCTTCAGGGTCCCTTGGACAGAGGATGTGGGGCCAGGGTCTACCCCTGCCATACCCCAGGTTTTCCCTTCGCACTGCGTTCCCTGGGCACTGGGGTAAGCCTCCTTGGGGCAGCAGGTGTTTCTCCGAGCCCGGGATCACCCCTCAAGTTCGGCAGGAGCCTGCAACGGCAGCCCCAGAGAGCTTTAGTGCCAGGGATATGAGGGCTCCAGGTACATGGGAGGTGTTTGGAGAAAGGGTGAGAAGTGGGAAGAGGCAGTCATACACCGGGACCCTGACAAACAAGTCTGGTCTCTTCCCTGCTTTCCACCTCTTTTTCGAGAAATTAAACAATTCTCCCCGTTACCAAAGTGGTTTACTTCAACTTTTGTAGAGGCTTTATTAACTCTGAGTTACTCGGGACCTCGGGTTTTCCCAGGTGAGGCTGGTCCAAGCCCGGAAGGAAGAGCCGACGCGTCCAGGAGAGGGGCAGAGATTCTCTGCCGGCTTCATCCCTAGCCGGGCGGGAACGGCGCCGGAGGGAGCCCGGTTCTGTGCAAGGCTGGGCCGGGGCATTCGCAGGGCTCGGCCTAAAACAGGGTTGCTGTTACACATGTATTTATATATCTCGATAGGAGCCTGTCAGAGGCAGAAAATGGCAGGTCTCCCCGCAGGAGGTCTTGGCATCCCCGGGCTGAGCAGCGGCGCGGTTTGCTTATTCTTGCGTGATTAAAAGCTGCTTTTTAACGCGTCCTTTCTGCAGCCATCGCCCTCAGGAGCAAAGCGCGACCCCACAGAGACTAGACTGGGTGGCCCACGAAGGAGCGGGGGTGGTTGCGCTGAAGAGCATAATAGCCGATAGGGCAGGGATGGAGTTTGGTGATGGTCCCCTTTATCCCCCGCCTGCAGCTCCGCTCCTTTCCTCAGGCCGGGGAGGATGTGCCGGGAGAGCGAGGAAGTGTTTGATCATTTACTGCCCACGGAGGCATTTGTTTTTCATTTTGCAAACGCTTCTCTTTAAGTAATTGTTCCTGTTAAGAGCGTATACCTTTCACTGGGCTTCACCGCACTATAAATAATCTCGATGAAGATGCAAGGATATGACTTTCACAAGATTGGACAATTGATTAAATCTGTGACCTGCAATTGAGAATAATCTTGGAAGGCTATTTAAACAGATGAAGGCCTAAATTGTCTTGCTTGTATCTGAATTAATTTCTCATTCATCATCATTATGAAGTGATTGGTTCTATTCAGGCTTTGCAGCCTGCTGGAACGAAACTGGATTTAAATGAGACTGTAACACAATTTAAATGCTCCCCAGATTTAACGAGGCCAATCGAGCAGCTGCAATAAACACAAATATTTTTCTAAACAGCCTTGTTTTAAATAATTACTTAATACTTTCATGTGATGTACTTAAGTGGCAATTTCTGTCTCTGAAGTCACAGACACTTCTTTGCAGAGAGGGCAGCAGGGAAAATCACTTTATGTGTTTGCTTTGCATGTATATGTGCATGCAGTACACCGATGGAGATTCTTTAAAATGAAGTTTGCAAATATTAGTGTAAACCTGCATTACATTCTTTGTTGTACATACACTCAGTTTAATTTTTTTAAAAAAAGCGGGGGGAAGAGGGGGAGGGAGAGGGAAGCAAACGGTGAATTGGAGGCCAGAGGTTGTGATCTATTTGTTTTCTTGTTAGAAGATCTTGAACTAGCTATCTCTTCTTCCTTCCACCTGAGAGAGAGAGAGAAGAAAAACTTCCTAAAACAAGGGCTAGGCGGGGATTTACCCTAACCTACCGTAACCACATCCCTTCAGTGGTACCAGCTCTCCAGGGTCAGGACGGGACGCTCCTGCCTTACAAAAGGAGCAGCGAGAAGATCTGAATGAAGCAGGCAACGTGTAAGGGGCTCCGGGCAGAAGGACGAAGCAGAAAGCGCGTGGGGCTGGTTTCTCTCCCCCCTTTTACACCCACCCAAGAACCTGATGCGCCTAAATGAAGCCATTTGTGTTAAAGAGACTTCAGCTCGTCCTGACGTGGGCTTTACTCCAGGGCGACACTATTGTAAGAGGCAGGACAGCGAGCCTTGGGGTGACATATGGTGGAGGGTGTTCTCAGGAGCTAAACTCGGTAGTGAAATAAAGTAGCCAAGCGAGCAGGAGAATAATAGGAAACAAAAGGATCTTTCAGACAGGCAAGCCAAAAAGCTAAAGGAGCCGCGTGCTTTTCTGCAGGTGCGGGCAAATGACCCAGCAGAAAACGTGAAATACGGAGAGACGATTTGCCAGTGATTTAGGCGCTGAAGTAAAGCACAGTGCTGGGAAAGCAGATCCGATCCAGCTTAATCATACAACCTTAATAAAAACATATAGCCTGAGACGGGAAAGTAAGCGTCAGTCTCGTCGCTATTTCACTTAATGGTACAGGAGGTGACAGATAAAACACAACAAAGATGGGCTGAGTGATTTGATAGTAAAAGAGCAATTTGATGCGCGAGTTACAGCGCTGCTCCCCGGGATCGTTTAGGCTTAACCCGTTCTCTAGAGCTCATCTTCTTCCTCTTCTGGTCCTTTTTTTTATTAGTAGTATTATTATTCAGTTGTTTAAAATGAGCATTATCCCAAACATATGCAGTGCAATCAGCTCGGTCACACTTACAAGAACACGCTTTAATAAGGCAATCAATCAAACGCTAACAAGGGGGGGGGGCGGGGGAGGGACGGCCTTTAGGAGCTGAATTTGGCTGGCCAGGGAGCGATCCCGATGTAGCACATGGGGTACCCCGAAGACAACTCCGCTCCCGCTGGTGACAAGGGGCCAGGCGCCCATCGCCGGCTCCCCCGGGGCCTCACCCCAGTTCCTCGAAGGGTCCCATCCCCGACCAGGGCGAGGCCGCGGAACCCTGCCTGCCTGGCGGCAGTGGCTCGGGGCCAAAGGCGGAACCTGCTGCCGGCTGGGTGCCCCGCGTGTGCCCTCGCCGCCGTCAGTGTCCCACGCGTGCCCGGAGCCCACGGGGGGCAGCGGACACCGCCACCGGCGGCGAAGGCGTTAACGGCGCCGGCCCCACGCAGCAAATGGAAAATTTCATTATGAAGTAATGAGTAATTCCTCCCACTGAGATGTATTGTTATATCTTCCACTTCAATTTAGGAGCACAGCGGCTCAATTACCTAGAAAATACAGTCAATTAAAGGCTGCTGATTGGACACGAGGACGGATCATCGATCTTGTACTTTCCAATATCGCTCCAGACACCTCATTTTCCCTCCCCTATTAACTGAAAATACTCTTGGCATTACCGCGACCCGCAGCCTATTTACCTGTCGCAGGCAATCTCTGCCCTGTGACCGAGCCGCGGAGAAATTCACAGCCTTCCTTTGCCGCACCATCCTCCAAGAGCGGGCGATCGGGAGGGCGGCTCTGGAGCCGCGGGGACAGCGGGGACCGACAGCGGGGACCGCGCCGGCTGCGGGCGCTCCCTGTCCCTGCCTCTCCGCTCCCCGCTTGCCAAGCGGGGGATGTCCCAGCCACGGATGGAAGTGGTAATCAGAGGCTTAAATGTTCTTTTTCTCTCACACGCACCTAAATATATAAAACACAGGTATTTGTGGCATTTTCGGAACTGGTCACTTTTGCGAGAGCAAACTGCCGCCGCGACCGCAGCAGCAGCCTCGGCCGGACCTCGGCCTGCGCTCCCGGCCCAGCAGGTGCCTGTGCCTGGCCCAGGAAAGAGGGGTGGTGGGCTAAGTAGAAGGCCCCGTTTTCTGGTGGGTAGTGCTCATCCGCCGTGCTACCCCTCCCCCGACCTCTCCAGCGCTCCCTTCTCCCGGGGTCGCCGGGGGAATGGTATCAAGCACTGGCTCCGCAGCTCGTATCTTATCCGACTGGTCCTTCTGTGTGATAAAAGACAGAGAAAAAGAGGGAGAAAGGCTTGCAAAGCTCGGATGTTGTTCGGCTCTGCCCTTGGACGCTGTTTATAATTGTTATTTCCGGGGGGGGGTGGGGGGACGGGGAGAGAGAATCTATTTGTGAGTGTCCAAACAGGGCCATTGCTTTCCATGTCCATGAGGAAATCTCACTCATAAAGGGTGGAATAATCTGGCCTTAATGATTTAAAGCTTGTGACTTTGGATCACGTTTTTAAAAGCTGTAATAAACAATATTTTTATTGGAAAAAATATATCCTGGCACGCCCGTGTCTCTTCCCTGCTCTTCGTCCGCTATAGGAAAACGCTTCTATGCACTCCCTCTCCTATAGACAAAAAGTCTCCCGTGTGGCAATAAACCAGGGGCTTCTGAGCAATTTAGCACAAAGTAGATACAGAGGTGTCAACACGTCTTTGTTCTGTCCAGCATTTATTTTCCTGCTTGTTGAACTGTAACTATTAGAAACTGCACGGTGAAATTCGTCTTAAGCAACACTTTAACCTTTTTTTTTCTTTTTTTAACAAGCGCGATAAAAATATGGGTGAGAGGTTGTTAAAATGTGTCGTTATTATCGGGTTTGGTGTTGTTATTTTTGTAGCTATTAAGTTTTATTCCGACACGGTAACAAATTATGGTAGTGTATTTTTTTGGACTATTTTAAAACAGAATGAAATAAATAATGTCGATTTTGAAAGAAACCACTACGCAGCTCCGTGCCCGTGTTTTTTAAATTTAGGGTTACAGAAATTCAAGCAAAAGCAATGATGCTACCTTCTTCCAAAATATCTTCTGGATAGGAGACGGTGAGAGAGTTTGTGAAATAAATACTCCTCAAGAAGGAAGAGCGATCAGTGTGAAGGACACACACAAATGCAAAGATTAGGGATGGAGAAAGAAACACGAAACCCAACAAATGAAATAATTACTTAAAAATAGAATTAGAAAATAATAAAGAGAAGACACAACAAGGAAAAGGCAATGAGACAACTGAAGGCTGAAGTACAAAGGAAGGGAAATCGCCTTTGCTCCAATTTACAGACTGGTGATTGTCTGAAGGAGTTGTGCTCCCTGTCACCTCTAATCTCTTCCCTTGGCGGCTTGTTAGCGTTTGGCACGGGGTCTTTGCTCACAGAGCATTGTACATTCGATATTCAAAAACCCACTTTACATATACATCACTTGCTAATTTCATCAGTGTGTGCACATTTCAGCGACTGATAATAGGACATTGTTACTTAAAGGACAAATAGCTCTGACCCATGAAGAGGCAGGAGCTCGTATTTTTCCCCCTACCAGTTCCAGTCTGCCTCTTAAAAACAAAAGTTGGGATGAAAGGGGAAATGAAACGCTGGATTTCTGCTCACAACGAAGGACGAGACGAGGGAGGGTAAAGAACGCAATTAAACTACCAGAGTAATGTATAGAATGACAGGTTTTCTTTATAGCAAAGCATCGTTATTTTCCATAGAGACAACTGGATAATACTGCCGAGTTGCAAACCGGAAACATTTTGGTTGATCTGGGGGCTTTTTGTTGTTTTTTTTTCTCTTTTTTTTTTTTTTTTTTTGCTGTTTGTCTGCTGTTTTTTATTTTCCGAACACTGAGAGGTTACATCTTTGCTTTCCTCATGCGCACAAACTATTTCGTTATCAAGATAGTGTTTCTTTCAAGTATTTCAGATTTTCCTTCTCCGTCTCATAGGTTTGTGCATAAGGTTTGTTGTGATCCGCAGAAGTCCCAGACCTTGGGAAGAAGTCTTTCCACGGAAAAGAAAGTCCCAGCACATTTCTATGAGTGGCTGGCTGGAGCATATTTCATTCGAGTTGATTTTCTTTCTCCTTCGTGCCTAATTTCCTTCTCAGAGATAATTCACTAGTATTTCTTTCCTTCTTCTTTCTTTTATTTTCTCCCCCTTGGAATGTAAATCCTTTTAAGACTGAGCTATTTTTAGTCTTTTTCCTTTTTTTTTTCTTTCTTTTTTTTTTCTTTTTGCTGTGGGTGTCCACGGCTGAGGAGAGAACACGATTAAATAAACATGGGCTGTAGGTACATTAACTCGAAGAGAAGTCCGGGAAAGGGATGAGCATTTAATAACCCTGAGACAAAGGTTTATCTCGTTAAAGGTACCTCTTCTCTCTGGTCCATGGAAACTGAGGTGGCTTTGCTCAGCACAGAGGGCGTGAAAGTGAGAAAGGAGTCCGTCCTGGTTGTGGCCGAACAGGTAAAGTCTGATCCGGAGGGTCTCTGCGCCAGCCCGTTGGACTGGCCGCTGTGGCATGCCAGGCAGGAGCAGGGGCTGCCCCCGGCGCTGCTGAGTCCATGAGCTGGGGCAGGGTACAGAGAGGGATGTCTAAAGGCGCACAGCAGTTCTGGTCTCGGGTACGGGTGGGAGAGGACCCTGAAGGTGTCCAGAGGCCTCAGGGGGGTGCTGAAGGGGGTGGCGGCAGAGGCCGATGTGGCGCCGATGCCCATGTGGGAGTAGTAGGGCAGGGGCAGGTGGGACGGGAACGGATAGGGCAGGTTCCCGGTGGCTGCCGCGTGGCTCATCATGTACGTATAAAACGCCGGGTCGGCCGGGTGAGGCCAGGTCATGGCCAGGCGCTGCCGCTTGTCCTTCATCCTGCGGTTCTGGAACCAAACCTGCGGGTAGAGGAGAGGCGAGAGCCGTCATCCGCCACCGCCCCGCTCCTCCTGGCCGCCGGCACCGGCCCTGCTCCCGGGGCGGAGCGGCGCGGCGGACGTGGGTCTGCCGGAGAGCGGAGACCGGCGCCAGCTTTCCCTCCTGGACGGACTTGTCATCACGTACAGGAGGATCAGTTAAGCCTCTATAAAAATCTATCGGGAGACCCAGAGGAGCAGCCCTTTCTGGGCGCTTGTTTTCCTTTTTGTTCGTTAGGGCTCGTCCTGCTGCCCCCCACCCCCCGTCCCTGGGTCCCGGCCAGCCGGGAGGCTCTGCCTCATCGCTGGCCTTTCGCATCCAGAGCTACCTGGGATTGCTGCTACCGGGTTTGTTTTCATGTGCAAATGTTTTGGAAAAGGCAGAGCAAAGCGAGATAGAAACAAGATCGGCTACTGGCTTCCCTTTCCCTCCCCCAAGAGCTGAGCGAGATTTGAACTGAACCAGAGGGAGGATTAAAAATAATCTGCTAGGGAGAGGGCGGATTAGCGCTGGCCAGGATGGCTCCGGGAGCCGTGCCCCGTCTCCCGCATTGCTGCAGGGTGCGGGCAGGGCCAGGAAAGGGGCGGGAGGCGGGGGGAGCCGAGAGGGAGGGTTACGCTGGCGAAGTGCTTTCCCGAGTTTTGCAAGGAAGTTTGGCCATACAGATTTACATCGTGCTAATTGGAAACATGTCCGAGCTGTGTGTACCTTGATGGTGGTTTCTGGCAGATTTAGAGCAGCCGCCAGCTCACATCTCCGGGGCCTGGACACGTAATTCTCCCGGTAAAACTCCTTCTCCAGCCGGGCGATCTGCTCGCGGGTGAAGGCGGTGCGGTAGCGGCGCATCTGGTCGCTGGCGCTGCAGGCCAGCGAGCCCTGGGAGCCGCCGCTGCCTCCGCTGCCCTTGGGGTGATCCCCCCCGCCGCTGGGGCTGCCGCCCAGCGCCTCGGAGCACGGCCCTGCGTGGGGAGCCCGGAGCAAAAGACACACGCTCGGAGGCGGGCGGGCACGCAGGGATGCTCGCCGTCCGCCTCCCCAGCGAATCCGCTTCGGCCCCCCCATTCCACCCCACTCGCCGTTCCCGTGCCTGCCCCGGTGTCCTGAGGGCATTGGGGCACTGACATCCAAGAGGGACCAGGGGGAGGGCAGCGAGAAGGGGGACGAAACACCGCCCAAGGGTTTGAGGGGGGTTTATTCACTCTGGATGGGAGGTCACCTGTCCCCCGCCCTCCCCGACACACACTCCCAGCAATGGCGGTGTCTGTCCGCTGAGCCTCCCTCTCGCTTCCCGCGCTGGGAAACAAACGGGAGCGCCGCAGCATCCCCCGACCCCGAGGGTCTGGAAAAGGCAGGTGTGCCCGCCGTCCGTGTAGCACACTGGGCTCCGCTGTCCCTTCCTCCAGGCCAGCAGGGACCCAGGAGTGGAGCAGCCAGCAGACAGAGACTGCTCTCTCTGAGGGGAAGGTGAGGCCTTAGGGATCTCCGCTCGGCATCCAAAGAACAGGATGGGATATTTCCAACGAGCCTCTAAGGGACGAAGGAGGACAGATAGCGCTGTCTACGCTTCCTGGCTTTTTGAAGTGATTGAAGAATGGGAAGGGGGGAGAAGTGAGTTGTTGTCAGGGTAGGGATATCTTTGTCGGGCTGGGAAGGTGGGAATAGGGAGTGGGGGTAGGGGAAAAAGGGGCCTGTCCACTGCCTTTGCTTTCAAATGCAACTCTCCCTCATTGTACCCGAGACCAAAGGCAATTAATTCATTGGGACCATTTCCGAGCTGGCGCCACCGAGACATAGAAGTGACAAGGTAATTTGGACCTTTCTTTTTTTTTTTTTTTTTCCCTTTTTTTTTTTTTTAACCCAATGTGCAAACAAGGCCCTCGCTAGCGCACTTGGGGCTGGCATGAGTCGGCGAGCGATTTTACGGTCTTTATGGGCGCTTCCGCACTCGCCCGGGCACATTTCACCCTGCAAAACCACAAACAGCTCTTGGCCAGAAAACCCGTTTGATCTTACCCACACACACACACACATACAAAAAACCCCGCCGGGGTGGAGGATCGTAAGGGATTTCCTGAAGTATGCACTGTCTAGGCGATGGGGAAGAATAAAAATAAAATAGAACAAATTGAAGAGGAGAGCGCGTGGTTGTCTTGGCCAAAAAGATCCTACGGGACAAGCTGCAGACCTGACGCATCCACGACTGGAAGCCTGGCTCCCCTCCAGGGACGCGGGGGCTGCCCGGTGTCGTGTCCTCTGACTCCCAAACAAGTCTCCCGGTGGCAGGGAGGCGAGCAGTCAGTCAGGAAAAGAGATCACACACGCGCAGACACACACACACACCCGATTTCGTTGCCCCTCGCTCAGCTGGCGAAGGGAAAACCCCCTCCGGCAGCCCCCCCGCCCCACGAGCGCTGCCACCCAGCCCCGGAGCGGACGTGGGGCTGGAGGCATGGGAAGGAGTTGGGTACCTTTGCTGTGCTGGTACTCGGCGCTCCCCGTGGCGCAGTCCGGGGTGCAGCTCACCTCGATTTCCTCATAGAAATCCGACTCGGTGTCCGAGCTGCTCTGCTGCCCTTTGCTGGAGGGGAGCTCCGGGGCGGGGGGCTGCTGCTGTCCGGCCGAAAGCAGTGCTGCCGCCGCCGAGCGGCTCTCCGGCACCGTCCCTGTCCCTGGCAGCACCTCCACCTCCTCTTCGTCTTCTCCTCCGCCACCTCCTCCTCCTCCTCCTCTCTCCCGGGACGACAAGGGGCCAGGTCTGGGGCTGATGCAGTTCCGATGGATCATCTTCTCCTGCGGCTCCGCGGCGGGGCTCCCCACTGCTTCGGACAAATTAGGCACCCTCTTGCCAACAAGAGCGCCGAGAGTAGTCCCCTCCAGAAACATCACCATCTCCTTCCTGGTTTCCATTGTGGCTTTGCTTAAGGGAGGGGAGAAAAAAAATCCAGATCTCTTCCCCCCCTCCCTCCTGCTCCCGCCCCAGCCTTGTACAAACCCAGCAACCCTCTCCTGCCAATGCAGAGGAGCCAGCGGTGAGATAGGGTGACCTTGTGATGCGAGCGCTACACTCCGCTGTGCTGCTCTGGGAGGGATCACCATTGCCCTCTTCTTTCTAAGCTGTCATCCTCAATGGTGCAGTCGTCATTACAGTACCACCGGTGACGCCACACATTGATTGCCAGTGGATAAATAGAAACGTCTGCCATTGGGAAGATGAAAGGAAGAGCCGGAGCGAATGGGCTAAATGCGTGATGCACCAGGTGTAGGAGCCTGAGATGGAGAGGGAAGTGTGAAAAAGAGATGCATATGGAGCTGCAAAGATGTAACATGCGGAGAGAGTTCCGCGGGGGGAAGCCTTGCCTGGCAATTAACTAGCCCTTTGACTGCTTTAAGCCGCAACCTTGATGTAGAATTGAGGCGAAGATCCCTAGCTGCATCCTGGAAGTGAGAAGATATGTACTCAAGCCTCTTCCTTGGATGCATTATTTATTGCTGGCAATCAGCTTCCGCCTAACTGCATGTATAAGGCTTCTAAGAATCCTTTGCAAACTTGAGGATAAAGAAATGCGCTGCTGACATTTGAATGTCAAAATAGCTTTGATTTCTTGCTCTGGGTCAATATCGGTTCCTATCGGTATAATTGTCATTGCTTTCTGTTTACTGAGATTAAAATGCGAGTTTGCCATTTGGAAATGTGGTTATATATTTATTGTTTTTTGGTTATGAAAAGATGCAACTACATCACTTGTAACTGTAGTTATCCTGGATATCTGCCGTTTATCGTTTGTTCTTATTTTTTCCTTTGCTTTTTCCATTTTTCCATGATTCTTGTGCTGTTATGAGGGGTTTATGTCTCCTCTCCTTTCTTCTTTTTAACCAATTGTTTTGCACAAATTATTATCTTCTTTCGGGGCGGAGGGGTAGGGAGGAATGCATGAAGAAATCTGCCAAAAATAATTCAGGCTCAGAAAAATGCAAGTTATCAAGGCCAGAGCTTATGCTAGCTAGCAGATGTGGTTAAAACAGACATGACAAGGGAAACCGTTTGGACGGCGCTTGTCTGAAAATAAGGGACCTTGTACCATAAATACAGTGGCACGTGTAATCTTTTTGGAGTGTTATGATATTTCTAATGAATGCGGTAAGGATCTCATCTTTAGTTAATATTGCCTCACATGGGTAGTGTCAAGTCATTTTCCGCCATCTGTCGTAACTAGGTTGCTCTAATTTTTTTTTTTCTCGGAGTGTTATTGGCTAGTCAGGATACAGAAAACATTCAACCAATTACAATCCCAACCCGGTAAGGAATTTACTGGCATATCTGAGGTGACGTTGCTTCGGTGGGGAACAGGCAGCGCAGGAGGAAACATGCTGTGATTTTCCGTCTAGCCCTGCGAGCAGGGTGCGGAGAGAGAAACAAACAAGCAAGCAAACAAGACTCCCGGTCTGTTGGATGCGTGGATTAAGGAGTACTCCTAGCAATAAGCTCCTAGCACCCTGCTTTCAGGGTGATAAACCACGAATTTTTACGGGGCTATGGCCACCATTCTCCCTTTCTCCCTGTCTATATGTGCACGTTATTTTTCCATGCAAAAACACGTCATGCACACAACACACTCAGGACTGCGCTGCTTTCCACCACACGTTGTGCAGCGTGCACTGCTCCAAAGCTTGCAAAATTCTTGAAAGCTCATTTTTAAATTCCCTTTTCCTTCCCTCCCCGGCAGGATCAAGACCGACGCGTGCCCTGTGAGGACCTGCCGCCCATCCCTGCCGCAGCCGGGCTCTGCTCTGCGGGCTGTGTGAGCGCAGAGTCCGTCGGGCAAGCAGGCCGAGGTCCGGCTGGGTGGATGGATGGATGGATGGATGGATGGATGGATGGATGGATGGATGGATGGATGGATGGATGGATGGATGGATGGATGGATGGATGGATGGATGGATGGATGGATGGATGGATGGATGGATGGATGGATGGATAAGGCAGTTCGTCTTTGGTGCTGAGCAGAGCAGAGCAGAGAGGGCAGGAGGGCAGCGCTGATCCCGCTGAGCGGAGCGGAGCTGCGGGGCAAGGCCAGACAAGGCGAGGGGGGTGTGCTCGGGCAGCGCTCTTTCCGTGTCGCGCTAGTGCCGCTTCCCACGGCTGGTGGCGTCGTTTTTGCGCTTTTTTGGAGTAAGCAGGGGAGCTGTGTTCGTGTTCCTGACATCTCCGGGGGGAGTGTGTAGGTTCGGCCTCCCCCTGGGCCCACGGTAGCCCCAGCTTCCCGAGGAAGCTCACCTCCAGCCTCCTTCCTAGCTCGGCCAAGCAGCCCTGTGGGAAGAAGCTGGCTGGTATTTGCGGCGGACGGAGAGGATTTCCGCATCACAACGAGTTTGGTGGTAGTAAGAAGAGGGATATTCATGTCTGTTTCTAAACAAGACCGTAATCAGGAGCTGAATTCTGAGTGCGAGGGAGCGCTCCCAGAGTGGGCAATGGAAACGATTGCGGGGAGGTTAATGGGAAATCCTCCCTCTCAGACTGGAGCCCTGGGGATGATTCCTGTGTATTATGCTGTCCGATCCCCAGGAATTCTATCATCTTCGTTTATGAGTCACCGCTGCCTTCTTCCTCACCCCATTCTTAATGCGTTCCCACCAAGAAGCCCCCCCGTCTTGCACCCCGGGTGAAAGATTTTGTTGAGTCCGAGACGATGGTCATTGCCACGGAAGGCTTGAGGCCGCCCGCAGCAGCACGGGCTGTGGAACATCCCCGCACAGACAGAAGCACACCCCCCACGCATACACATTTGCCAAGGGTAAACACAGAGAGTTAAAGGCCCGAGTGGAATAGGAATAGGGAAAAAAAAAAAGAAATTAAAAAAAAAAAGTACTGGAACTTTTGGGGTAAATTTTGATTGGATTAGTAAAGGCTTCTTAAAATGTCTGTTGTTCCATCCCCCAGGAAGAGTACCGCCGCAAGAGCCCCTCGCACGTCAACCAGCCGGTGACGCGGCGTGGTGCAGCGAGGAGCCCCGTCCCGCTCTTTGCCGCCGCGGAGTTTTGCCTCTCTGGGAATGCGGGGTCCGGCGCACCGCCTTCTGTCTAGTGTTTCTCTCAGATCTGTCATGCTCGATTTGGAAGGAGACTCCCTCATTTGGGATTAATTTCCCGGCAGATTGGAAAGTGTATCCCTATGGGTGTGGGTGGGTTTTTTTCCTGCATGCTCCAGACCGAGATTTAAAACCTATTCTTTCTCTCTCGCTGGGTCACAGCCAGGATACCATAAATATGCTCAAAACTTTTCAAACTTATATATTTCTCCGAGTTTGCAGCTTTCCTTGCTGATACATGGCCAGGGCGGGATCAGGACACCGAATCCCGCCTTAACGCTGTCTGAAATGCAGCCCCGCGTACGAAAAACAAACGAAACACACATACACACCCTACCCAAAACGAGAAAGCAATAGGGGGACATTAAAACATTGCTAGAGTGATATGCTCATAAATCAGGCATTTTCCTTGAAAGTGCTAAGCCTGCAGAAGGAAAGGCACGTCACACCCTCCTTCCCCGCGGGATATTTATTTTTCTTAGCCGGTCAACAGGGTGTCAATAACTTTTGACCGATACTGTCCAGTTAGGACTGGGAACCCCCTATCAGTTTCTCTAGAAAAACCCTGAAGTCTTGTCATCTCTAAAAAAGGAAGAAAGTTTTGACATCCGCGGAAACAATTTAGCGCCGCAAAAAATGATACCTAGTTCAAATGGGTGACCAAACCAGAAAACCTATTTTTAAATTTTTAATGGGTAGTGTTAACAATAATGGCGTAATTATCACTGTTTTATTAAGGCTATTTTTTACGACATGATTAGAGGTGGAAGCTTTGGAGAGAAGAGAATAATAGGCGCATTATTCTTGTGTGTAAAGACAAGCTGATACAATGACAGCACGTAACACGTAAGTGGCGTTGAGGAGAGAGAGGACAGAGCCGTGAAGTGGGATGCGCCCAGGAAAGCATGTAATGGTATTTATAGGATCCGATCCAGGACGCATTTCTGCCTTCCTGTACCCCTGAATGTGGGATCCCGGTACCTCCGCAGAGGGCATCTGTCTGTTCTGGATGAATCCTTTTGGGGTTTTGTTTTTACCTGTTGGCCGTCCGAAGCAACGCCTCGTTGTCACTGCATGAGTNGTGCACGATTCCCTGATTCCCTTTTATTGGACTGATGCAGGACAAGTTTGAACGTGGAAACTGAATCTGCTGCTTTACTGATGACAGTGAGTAAATCGTGAGGAATTTGGCCTTTCAATTTCAATTCCTATCTCCCCCAGACTCGTCTAGAGCCATAAAACTGCGGCAATCTTTTAATGTTAGAATGAGCAGTAGAAACACCATCTGCGTGCAAACTCCCTGATTTGAAAACAAAAAGGTATTTATGGAATGAATTTAGTTCGGAAGAAGGCACAGGTAAATGAAAATCGACAGTATTTCAGTAGATCTCGCGACTAGAGTTTTTTTTCTTAAATATTTGATTTAACGAGAACTGAGCTGGCAGAAAATGCTGTGCATTTTCGTAATTTCGCCCCGCGGGGGACGGCGTCGCCTGAGACCTGGTGCGCAGAAGCATCTCTTACAGAAACACTGAGGAGTTTCAGGGGGTGCTCCAAGGAAGAGCCGTAAGGGAGGATGCAGCATTATCAGGAGAAAACCGCAGGGATGCCAGAGGCGAACACAAACCCTTTCACCGCATTTAGTATTTTGGTGTCCTGCTTTATTAAAACAAACTGGAGGCCCAGAAGGGGCCGAGGAAAGCGGTGCTGCCTGCCAGGACGCCTCCCCGCAGGCTGCCCGCCCTCCCGTCAGGGCGCCGGTACCTGCCCCGGCCCCACCGCCGGCCACACGCCGGGACACCCAGCTATTTCTCCCTTTGTCGTCCCCAGGTAGGCGGCCATGTCCCGGAGAGAAGGTCTCCTGGCCCTTCCCTGACGGAAATGGTTGAAAGGAGGGGCGTTTGCAGTGCTCTCTGTCTGCTGTAAACAAGTGGCGCACGGCCAGAACCAGCGGCTCTCTGCGCCCTCTTGCAGCCCTGTCGCTTTCCAGCGTCAGGCCTGGTTCTGCCCCAGATAGACCAAACCCCGGGATTTTTCCTATAATGAAGACGTTTTTATACAGAGCCTCATGAACCAGCGCAGAGAGGGGCATGGGTGTGGTTCAGAGCATTGGAGACTGACGCCGAGAGGTGGAAATTCTGCCGAGAGAAAAACGTTGAAAAAGTCCCAGTTTGTGTACTGGATCCTGGGGACCCTTTTTATCCCTGGGGAGGGTGTGAGAAATCCCTAAGGAACGTTCCTTTGGAGGTAAGGGTGTCCAAGGGGTACAGGATCTGCTGGGCCCTCTCGCCATTAGGGAAATGCCAGAAGTGGGTATCTTACTCCAGAGACCCAACAGTGTGTCTCTTGTGATGAAAGGGTGATTTCCTCTTAGGTCTGATTTGACCCCATGGGAACAGGCGTGCTGCCTCTTGTTTTCTCTTTATGCACGCCATGAGACTCTGTTTAGAATGACAAGGAACAGAAAGCTGTATATGAGATGAACAAATGAAAAGGGGGAAAGAAGAAAAAAAAAGAAAGGAAAGGGAACATAAAGAGAAGGGGAAGGGAAGGGGGAAGAGATAGGGGCAGGAGAAGGGGGGAGGAAAGAGAAAGGAAATCTCAGCCACCTAGAACAGATATCTCAATGGAAATTCTCTCACTCCTCATTGAATCTGACTGTCCTTAAAAATAGCAGTTGCACTGATGCAAAATGCTGGTTCAATTACTGGACATTGCTGTCTTGTTCAAACTCTCCCCAAAACAAACACATATAAAACCTCAAATAAGGGCATGGAAGGCATGCTGAATGAAAATTTTACACAGTTTTAACAACGAAGAGTGGAATGTTAACCCCTCAACTTCCAGTCCCGCTTTCAGAAATCTTCATCTACAGCTAGCCCAGCTGAGATGGCATCATCTGTTCTCATAGTGCATCCTCAACAGCAGGTCTGGCCGTCTAGATTGTTTTTGGCTTGTACCTCTGTGCATGGCCTCCAGGGATCAGGATGTGAATCCACATGCTGGATTTGTTCCACAGAAACAAAATCTCCACCCTGACTCCCTGAGCAGTGGCCAAAGTGCTTCAGCACCGCTGCCTGACGGAAATGCCCAGGTTTGCACTCTGGGTACTGGATCTCCAAACCCTGACCACTTTCTGTCCGTAAAATCCCCCGTCTGTGAAATCCGTGATCCCCTGGACAAGGACAGAGGCAAGGTGAGCATGGAGCAGCAGGCAATGTGCACTGAGCAAAGCCAGTGACCTCGATGAGCTGTGCTGATGGAGACCTCGATGAGCTGTGCTGATGGAGATCCTTCTCCTTTGGCCAGTTGTTCCTCTCTGTGCTCCCAGAGCACAGCTCTGGGCATACCATGTGTGTCACGTGAGATAGCAATCAGGGCAAAAGCAGAGATGTAGAAAACTTTCACAGAAAGTCAGGGGCTTCTGGCAGAGAGTTCAGCCCAGGAACATGTAGGAAATTCTGAGTTTGTCTAAAAAACTTGTACCAAAGCAAACAAAATCCGTGAAAGCAGATAACTCGTGATCCTTTCCCCCCACTTTCTGATGCATATTTAAGAACACAGAAATTCTGCTGGAACTACTGATGGACTTCTGATCCCATTTATCAGTATCAACAGTTTCCAATAAATATTTCAGCTGAACTTTTTGGTCATTGAGGACCAGAAAGGGTGAAAGGATTAAGTGGGCAATGGAGCAACCTGAGTTACCCGCCGCTGTGACAGAACTGCATTAACCCCTTGATACACGTACAGCAGCAATGCCGAATGTCACCTCGCCTGTCCTCTCTACACCCGGGCACAGAGGCACAGTGCCGGGGGAGTGTTTGCACACTTTGCCTAGGAGGGCTTGTCTTTCAGGCCTCCTGCTTGCAAGGCTGAGCTGAAGGAGGAAAATTCTGCCTTCAGACGGATCCCGAGGCGGGCCCGACCTTGACTATGCCGCTACCAGAATGGCAGAGAAAATTGCGGCCCGCCCGCATGGGCGCCCAGTGTGAATGGATTTCTCCCCAGGTGGGCGCACGGGATGCTCGGCACGCAGGATGGGTGTGCTGGTCAGCGGAAAAAGGCCCTGCAGCCGCGGGGAGGCTGAGAGATCATCACGATTCTGCTGGGAATAGAGGGCGTATCGATACTGGGTGGAGGGAAAAATCTGGCCATGTTCGTGTGATTGCCTGTTGCGTTGCCTGAGAACTAGCGTGAGAAAAGATAATGTTAGAAGCGAAGCCCGAGTGTCCGGGCTTTGCTGCTTCCAAAAGAGGAAACGAGCGCGTACTGGGGAGCCCCGGCAGAGGAAGGCAGGAGACTGTCGCGCAGGGCAGCAGCGCGCAGGGCACGGCGGAGGTAGCGAGAAGGCTGCAGCAGGTAGCCATGGCACACACGCGGGGCCGGCTGCTCGCTCCAGGGCTTCCCTGCGCTGCCCGACCCGCGCTCTACGGCTCTGCTTCTCTGCCGCCTTGTTGAACGCTCCTTTAGGAGCTGGTCCCGAAGTCCCAGGCGAGTCTCATCGGCAAAGAAGACGAGAAGGGAACATGGCACAGCCCTGGGGGAGTGGGGGCTCGGGAGAGGACGGCGTCTCTGCCTTCCCCGGCCAGCGCAGCCCTGCGCACGGCCTCCCGTTCCCGCAGCGCCGCCGGCCGCATCCGTTCTCCCCGCAACGCCAGTCGCGGCATCTCCCCTCCCTCCCACCCTCCCAGACGGCGGTCCCTGACTGGGATCACCGCGGCCCTACACTAACTGCTGTCTTCTTGCGCCCCCCACTGCTGATGGGCCGCAGAGATGAAAGGAGACAAGCCAGACCGCTCGCCCTCTCGCCTCCGGTCCTTTGCTTCCTTTTTTTTTTTTTTTTTTTTTTTTTTCCTTTTTTGTNNNNTTTCCCCTCTTGGACCAGGAATGAGTAAATGAGAAGGAGCAAGAGGACCAGGCAGCTCTTCCGACGGCTCCCGCCCGGGGTGCCAAGACGCGGGAGGTTCCCCCGCCTTCCTCCCGCGGGCAGGGAGGAACCCACCGGGGCAGCGGCCTCCCAGGCGGCCGGCTGGCATCAGCACCGCCCCGCTCTTACCCTGCCGGGGGCATGGCTCCGCAGCCCGCGGCTTATTCGCTGATTCTCTCAGAAATTACGTCATCCTCACCATCCGCGTCCCTCGAGGTCAAGAACATTTTGCCCAGACTAACTTAAAGCTCTCGGGAAACACGCCCAGGGAGAGCAAGCGCTGCTGCAGGTACAGCAGGAGAGGAATTCGAGCAGGTCCTCCTCGGGCGGTACCGGGGGAAGCCGCGGCACACGCTCGGTACTCTCTGCTGCTCTCGGAGGGTCTCCGGAAAACCAGCCTTTGCCACAAGCAGTCAAGGGCTTAGATGTCTGGAGCCGGAATAACGAAATAAATATGACTCTTTGCTTTAATCGCGTTCGTCGACTTCTTCTAGGACCTGATATGCTCTCCCCGTTTAGATCCGTGGTGCGTGCCATATGGCACATCTTATCTCGTATGTACATACACAGATGAACACGAACACATACTTATGGGCATATCTGCTTGAGTTCCTCCCGCTCTTGTTCTTCCATTAAAATCCAGTTTCGGAAAAACGGCTCAAATCCAGAAAGACTGCATATCTATGCGCCAGTATATACATGCCTTTTACTATGGATACACAGTAACCAGTAGGGGTTTGTCGTTCTCAGTCCACAAAACTCGTTTTGAATGCTTTTGGTCTTGTTGCCAACCAGCATTTAAAAAAAAAAAAAAGGTATAATTAATAATCAAAGCATGTGGAAGAAATCCCACGGGCTTCTCCTTTCTCGTTTAGTGCTTTTCTCACAATATTTCTAGCCCTGTAGGAAACATGAATGACTTTGCTGGATTAAGGTCTTTCCTTGGGCAGCATTGTAACGGGATGATTCCACAGGGAAAACTTTGAAACACCTTTATATTTGAGGGTTATTCTCAAATATAAAGGCGGTTATTCTCCCCCTGTAGCTCTTCCCTCTAGAACAGGACCACGGGATTCAGCCCCCGTCCATGTTTTGGGAGAGTGAACGGCAAACCCGGAGCCCTCAGGAAGCGGGACGCTCCCTCGGGTGCTGGGGGCGATCCGAGGGCGGAAAGGCGATGGCACTTGCCGTCGCCAACGCCCACCCCCAGGGGTGGGGGTAACATTTCAGGCGCTGCAGTTCTTCAGCAAAAGCCCAACCTGTCCTATGCAATCGTTGTTTTTCTCAAGAAAAGGGCAAAATGGCAAAAAAGCAAAGAAGGCAAAAAGGAGAGGGAGAAGGAGAAGGAGAAGGAGAAGGAGAAGGAGAAGGAGAAGGAGAAGGAGCAGGAGAAGGAGCAGGAGAAGGAGAANAAAGAAAAGAAAAGAAAAGAAAAGAAAAGAAAAGAAAAGAAAAGAAAAGAAAAGAAAAGAAAAGAAAAGAAAAGAAAAGAAAAGAAAAGAAAAGAAAAGAAAAGAAAAGAAAAGAAAAGAAAAGAAAAGAAAAGAAAAGAAAAGAAAAGAAAAGAAAAGAAAAGAAAAGAAAAGAAAAGAAAAGAAAAGAAAAGAAAAGAAAAGAAAAGAAAAGAAAAGAAAAGAGGAAAACAAAGCTCTCACAAGTCGGAGAGAAGAAGCAGAACAAAATGTTGCAAGGGAAACATTTCCTGGCATCCCGGCTGGATGCTGGAAAGTCACTGGAAATCGGATTAAAACTGTGAGCTTGTGCTCCAAAATCACCCTCCAGCACGGGGAAGGAACATGCTTGGGGACTACAGAGGGGAGAATCGAGAGGTGGGATCTCGCAATTTGCCCCTTCACGGGCAGTCTCATCCCATCGCGCGTGGATTTTGGACTAAGAGATCAAACCTCAAATCCATTTTGACCGAGCAGCAACGAGCTCCAGGCAGAGTGGGTTGAGCTCGCTGCTCGCGGTGCTCCGCAGGAAAACCTCTCCCCACGCAGCGGGAAGGAGCCGCTCGGCTTTGCGGGATCTTAATTGCGTGGAGTTATTATTTCCCGCATTCCCCCAGCAGAGACAAGAGCCTTCAGATTGGCTGCTTGCCCCCGGCCCCGAAACTGCCGGGGTGTAGGCAGGAGGGTGCAATTAAGCCCCTGCTGCGGTTTTTTTCCCCCGGGGCTCCTCACGAAGCGCCCTGGGAACGCGACTCTGGCGGGCGAGGCGGGCTGAGGGGAGCGCGGCTGGCCCCGGCCAGAAAGGAGAGGTGAGGCCCAGAGCCCACAGCATCTCCTGGCCCTTTCCTCCCCGGGCTCGGGCACAGTGCTGAGAGGTGATTCATCTTCTCTGAGCCCGGGGCCTCAACCTCCCTTAGGGACTCTCTGGCAAGGAAGGAAGAAAACCAGCTTTGCAGTGGCCTTTGGATGGGCAATGGTAGGGAGAAATCTCTCTCCTCAACCCTTGCCTCTCTCTCACCCAGCTGTTTCTGGAGCTATTTCCTGCACCAATCCCCCCATCCTGGCATCCAGGGGAGGAAGTTCCTAGCTGCCTAGGGCCATATCTGTCTAGATATCTAGTACTCCCAGAGTGAAAAAAATATGCTGTAAAATATAAATAAACCTATGAAGGTCCCATTCCTCAGAATCTATGGGAGAAGCTCTGGGCAGGTAGACAGATTCAAACCCTTCCACCTTCCTTCAATGTGGTGCATTGCCTGCTTGACTGGTCAGCAGCATCCTCTTGGCCCAGGAGCATCAAGGCCATTAGTCCAAGGCCCAGGCTCTGCAGCTGGTCCCAGTATTCATTTGCCCAGAGTCTGGCCTGCTTGATCTCCATGAGATTTGGGTGTAGCAGCAGAAATTACTTTTCTCTCCCATAAGTCCTTCCCCAAATACCGAAGACACCAAGCCAGAACTGTTTTGCTTTCCACTGCCCAAGTAAAAGCTGATTTCCAGAACTCTGGTGGGGCTGGAAAAATTTCTGCCCTTGGGTTGGCGTTCCTGAGGGGAACACAGAGTGGAGGTACCAAACCATGTGTCTGAGGTGGCTGCCACACGCAGCACAGAGCAGAACCGCCGTCCTCCCATTTAATTTTTTTTTTTAATGACAACATCACTGTGTGTGCTTGTATAAATCCTCAGTGATTTCATAGCTCCCCGTGGTAGTATCACCAGGCTGACTCTTATGATTTCCTCCACGCCTGCACAGTTTTAGATTTATTGGTCTCTTACATACTCATTCACAGAAATAAAAAGGGTGGGAGTGGAGAGGACTTGATTTCTGGCTGCTCTCTGAGGTTTCCATGCCAGATCCGTGCAAGATCGAGGCCTTTGGAAATGTGGGTTTGTAAAACAACCCCTTAAATTACTGCACGCAGGTTAGGGGGTTAGGCACACACGCACACGTACACACTCACCCACACATGCACATACAAAGTAATGTCTTATGGAGGGTTAAAATCTATTAAAGTGAATGCTGGAAAAAAGAGAAAAACAAAAATAAGACCCAAAGACCTTCAAAACCAAAAAACCTGAACACTCTTGAAAGAATATTTGCATGGCAGATGAATTAATCCCATCTAATAACCGCTCCAGAGCCTCATAGGTCAAAACTCTTCCAGCTCTGAGAAATTAGAATTTTGTGTGGATTAGGATGAAATGAAATGGATATATCAGCATGAAAACTGGACAGTGGAAGAGCAGCTGCTAAAAAGACCAAAAAGTCTGATTTTCCACAGGTTAGGTCCTAATGCAGCCATCAGGAGCTGAAGGGAAACCAAGGTATATCTTGACGATGACAGAGAATCAGGAAAGGGGTGCTCCCACCTGGAGAGTTCTTTGTGTAGGGGCAAATCCTCAGCTCATCTCTTTCTACAGGAATGTTACTTACTCTCCCTACTCCATAGCTGTGTCTATGTCAAGTATTTTCCTGCTGATGGTACAATACTTAGAGATAACCTGTCAATACCTCCCCCACAAGAAATGTTTCTGAAAAGGTCTCCATGGAGTAAATGCCCCAAAAGCTATCAAGTGGGTCTTCCTCAGATCTCTGATAGATCAAGGGAGGCCTGCATGTATCCCAGTGAAAGCAATCTGGAACACGAGCCAGTTCCTCCTTTCTGAGACAGGAGCATACGTATGAGATAGGGATGCTCCAAATGAAAATGTGGTATCATCCAAGCCCTGCAGGGAGATGAGAGGCACCAATGTTACGTGAATGGCAGATGCACAGTTCGCAGGCTGTATTTTCCATAGCATCACACCAGTTATTTTCACACCAGTAAAAGGTCGTTCCTAAAGCCCAGTAATCTCCTATCAACACCACAGAACTGGAGTTTCCAATGTGTGAGTACCAGACTTCAGATGCACTTTGGATGCACTAATTAAAGGATTAAACTTTCCTTCTCTCTCTGAATCTTGTCTGGAAGTTTTTGCACACTCTTGGTAGAGTAGAAGTTAATCAAAGCAGTTCTCATGATTTGTGCACCCCACAGTAAACACGGTGGGAATTTGCATGGGTCTAACCGAGGATTTGCATATATAATGACTCCAGAGCAAGCATTGGCTGTCAGCTGTCTACCTATGACAAAATAGAGAAGGTTGATTTGACCTATGAACCAGGCAAGTTCACAGAGTAATTTGTCCTTTGAAATATGTGGAACTTGGGTGACAGGGCTCAGCGCACAGTCTGTTCTGGATGACTGGAGGGTAAAGACTTGTTCACACATGGAAATGCTTAAGAATGTCCACACAGGACTCGTTGTTTCACCTCAGATCCACACCCCACCTCAGCCCAAGGTGAATTTCCTGGTTAGACAAACCTGAGCTGCCAATGGAGATAAGGAAGAATATAGGAACTTGTTCAGAACAAGAATGTTCATGTTTGGAGGTACCAAACGTTGGGAGGGCTATTGTATTTTACACTCAGATCCTATCCTAATTTGCATGAGCTTTCAAGAGCAGACGCCCATTAGCACAGTGTGATCCTTTCAGTAACTTCCTAGCTCAGTGTGAGTGAGCGTCTTCTGTTGGTTTGCACTAAGTTCATCTAATCTAAATCTAAATATAATTAAATGGGAAACTAAGCTGAACTTAAAGGGCTACCATAAGTCTACATGTCGATTCTCATCTCAAACCTCAACCCAGAGCACTTCTGCTCAGAGGCTGGATAAAAAGAGATTACATTAATTTCTTCTGCAATGGAGAAGGCCTGAGCAGGAAAGAGCAAGTAACCCCCAGTGCTCCTGACTGGAAGTTTCAGCAACGATGATGTGCTCAGCTGTAAGTTACCACCTCTCAGCTGTGACAGCACAACTGATGGACACAGCACCTCTTGGTTATTGCAATAACATGGAAAATAGGATTATAGAAACCGCTGTTGGAACACACCAATTAGTCTCTCTAATTCCTAAGCTCTGACAGCTTTGCTGACAAGGAGGAAGAGCTAGCTACCCTCAGCTGCTTCACTCACAGCTACTGTTATTAATTAACCTAACATGATTTCAGTTTAAATTAACCCACCAGGCTGAGGAATGGGCATCCCCCTTTTTCACAGCTGGAATGAAAACAGCGGTAACCTACTACCACATGTACATCAGCTAAATCCAGGACAAATTATCAATCACATCCCTCAGTGAAATGCTGCATTTTGTGGATGCTCCTGCTTATGTACTCATGCCCACTTACTTATTTCTGTATAAACAGTTTTTAATCATCTAGAGGATACCAAATATACTGGCACTTTATAATGGTGCACCAATGGGCATGTCACTTATTGAGTGGTTTAACCAACCATTACCTGTCATTTTACCTATGAAGTTGGATGGGCAATACCTTAGTTGAAGCAACAGGGGATTTTGCTTTAGTCAAGTCAGGGATCCCTTGATCCAAAATCCATTTCCATGTTGTGCATGCTCTGGCAGCCCTGACAGAGGTTCTCCCACCATTTCTGACTTGCACAGTCTCACAGTGCAGCTTTTCCGTGCATCCTGTTCTGGTTAGTTCAGGGAGTAGAGGCTGTGGTTGTGACCACTCTCCCATTGTATCCTGTTGTGCAGGGTATTATTGCAAAGCTGCTCTAAAACATGCTAAATCACATTCCAGCAGTGCCTGATTCTGTGGAGAGTATTTTGGGTGCAACTTCGTGACATATTTAAATGATTTGAAAAATTGATTTTTTAATCTTGGTGAAAAAAGTCCACCATTTTGACGTCATGGGAGTGTGGATGACAAATTTAGGAGGAGAGTGGGAGTCAGGAAATCTGGAGTTTTGTTCCTGCCTGGCTCCTAGCTCTGCGGCCTTGGGCAAGTCCTAATCTTTCCGACTCCACTTCCCATCCTGTAAAATCGGGCTAATATTAGTTACTTCATGGTGATGACTGCAGTAGTGATCAGTTATCAGTTTTGTAATGGAAAAAACACAACTTTGAACATCATTGCCTGTAGTATTTGTAAGAAGAGCTATGTCTTTGCTATTCTTATTGATATTTGAGAGTTAAAAGAACCACCCACCCTTTATCCTGTTCATCAGGATTGCTTTACACTACTCCTCCAGGAGTCTCCCCCTGGAAGAGGGACAAACCCAGTTTGTAATCCAAAGCATCTGCTTAGGGGTATCCCAGGCATTATATATCTGCTGTACAACATCTGAAGTGAAAACAACCCAGTTGTCATTACAGCAGATTTTAACTGGAAGAACAAATAATTATTTAATGACAAGTTTCATGTTTTTCTCTTGCACTTCTATTTTGTAGCAATTCCTTTTTCTCCCCTGTTTCGCTCTTATTGAAACTTCTTCCTTTCCCCTCTCAGAAAATCAAAATGAAAATCACAAAACATTGCAGCTTAAACATCTAATTGAGACTTTGTCATGGAAAATCTCCCTGTCAGCTCTATTCCAAGCTACCTGTGTCCTCAAGCAGATGTTGTTCAGGTAAGCTACACTCTTGTGTTTCCAAGCCTTTCAGAGTTCACCTAGCTTTTCTTTTCCTACATGTAATTGGAAAACTCTCCAGGGCAGGGGGCATAATGGTGTTCTCTGCTTTACCCACACTCCACATAGCCCTGTTTACAGTGCTAAGGAGCAACAGCAATAATAAAGATGAAAAGATATGATCAAGTGATCTCTAGCCCTAATAATCCTCAACATTGGAGGAGTGACTGAAAGTCTCCTATTATCAACCTGCGCAAAACCACTTTGGATTTGCCTGATCCATATGGAGGATCAGGCCCATTCTGGAACAGGGTCAGTGCAGGCATTCCTAGCCACCCTACTTCTGGTATTTTGTACAGTTGGGTGGGAATCTGAATCAAAGGGCTCAGCCATAGTTCTGATTCTAGAGGCAGCAAATATTTTCTGTCTGCAACACCACTGCTTGGCTCTGTAACACTACGTAAATCTAAAATATAACCCAAACTCTCTATAAAAGTAATGTAAACCTCCGAGATCTATAACCAGTGCTTTGCACTCTCTAATGTTCTGTGGTAGACTTTATTGCAAAGCTTCATAGAAAGCCATTTACCTACACCCACATCCTGGGTAGGACAGTGTCGTCTGACAAGTGTCTGTCTGGAGGAAGCCACAGCAAAGCCATCGTAACCATCATTTTATGGACAACAGTCTTTCTTATTAATTCTGTAGCCTCTGGTTACTCCCATTCCGTTTTCCTGATTCCAGGCCTTCCCTGTCATTGCTGCTATGGTGCCCACTAGCCAAGAGGCTGTAACAGAGCTTGCACATCTCATGTAACAAGCAGCTTCATGACAAGGAATGATACAGCCCAAGTCTTCGTCTAGCTTTCCCACAGAACTGACACTGGTTTCACACTACCACAAGCATGGAAGGTCTGGCCCTGCAATGCCCAGCCAAAAAACATCCCATTTCACACAAATGCAAGATCACTGCAGAGGGACAGACTTGGAAGGCAACAAATAACTTGTTTGGAAATAGCACTGCGAAGTTGGGATGATGACATATCGAAGACTGATATGTCTCCACGAGCTGGGAAAAGGAATCCTTCCAGGGACCGGAGGTGGGTGCAGAAAGGTGTTCAGGCCTTTGGCCATGACCCGGCTGGTGTTCCAGGCTGTGGGCAAACATGCAATTCATCCGTCATCTCCACGGCTGTAGCTGATCAGGGTTGCCGGGTCTGAGTTTTTAACAAGGCACACGCATGAGCTGAATATAAAATTGAGACAGGAGAAGAGACAAGCAGCTGCTGGAGCCGATGACCACTGATCCTTTCCATGTGAGGTGGTAACCTTTGGTAACCCTGGCCCCATGTCATGTGACAGGGCCAGGAAATAAACCCTGGGCTCTTACCAGCACTCCTGTGCATTACACCTTTATTGCAGTGATGACAGGTTGATGGCTACACTGAAAGGTCCTTTTCCTTTGGGGAGTCCTGTCCAATGTTCAGCTTTATCCGTCCATAAATGCTAAGTAGTGTAAGGTCGCTGGGAAAGGTTCCTGCTCCCCCTCCAACCCCCTCATCTGAAGACTGTGACTGGGAAAGGGGCCCCTCACCTGTCTGTCAAAAGCCATTAATTCACTGTCATCATGGCTGGTTTTCTTCTGCCTGGAAGTGTAGAGAACTTACCTCTGCGGAAATCTTTCAGAAGGATCTTCTTCCCTCTCTCCCTTTCATACCTCATCCCAGTCCAGTGTAGTAAATTTAACAGTTAATTTCTGTGGGATTTCCTTGGATCTCAGGATATGGCACAGATGCTCTCATTTTAAATAATTCCTCTGGCAGATCAGAGAATACTGTAAGAGTTTCTCTCCCTAATAGTTTTGATAAGTACTTCAATAAAGGTTCTCAATATGCTGCGGGATAACTGACAGAGCTGATGCCGAGGCATTGGAAAAAGAGGAAATCAGAAGTTAACTGCAGAAAGAAATAAACTAGGAAGAATGCTAATCACAACTTGTGAGCTCACAATTTTTTGAATGCCATTATTCCTTCTTTTACTCCACCCCTCACAGCCCCTAGCTCTCTTTTAATTACCACTTGTGGGAAAGGTAAGCTGACCGGTTTGATAATTCTCAGCGCCACAACAAGTGGTACAAACGAGTTTAAACTGGAGATCCTAAAAGCTTTCTCTTTGCATAAGACAAATTTATAGCTTGGTAACTAAATATTTGTTCAAAGAACTGTTGAAGGTGTTTGAGCACACAGGAGAGATGAAATGGCAGATTAAATATTTCATTTACATGCGATATGCGTAGCATTAAGTCCTATCTTAATTCTTCACCTGTTTTCTGAAATCCTCTGACAAACACAAGACATTTCACCTCAGTCTTGTTATTTTGAGTGGCTTTTGATATCATTTAGCTACTTGGAGTTGCTTTGTGGAAGTATCCTAGGAAGGGTGCTGACTCCAGTCCCTAACAGGAGTGCCACAGTCTTCAGGAGGGTTGATTCCTTCTTTAGCAGAGATTTCCAACATGCTGCTACTGAATAAGGATGCAACTTCACCCAGGAAACCAGATCTGACTCCACCGGGCATGCAGATGCTCTGTGGATAAGCACCATAGGAATGTTTATAAATAGAACAAACAAGCAAACAAACAAGCCAGTGGCCCTCCCTACCATGGAAACTCAACAAAATTTCCTTGGTGGGAACAGGGTTTGGCAATTTTGGGGCTTCTAGGCGTTCGGTGCAGTGTTTACCTTGGCACAGCAGCCTGACAGGCTGTAACAGAGCCATTTCCACCTCTGGGGTGTTTTGGTTTTGGGGTTTTTTTTCGGCAACTCGCTGAGCTACCATGAAACTGTGATCTACAGCTCACTCAACCAAAGCTGCACAACAGGGCGGCAGAGAGCCCTCTTGTACACACACTTGTGCACACCCATGCACACCCTTTGCCCTTTCTCCTTCCTGTCAGTACTCCAGCAGAGGAGAGAGGCACTTCTGTGGGCATGGTGGTCTCACAGCCTGCTTTCAGGAGAATTACATATATTTATCCACAGGTTCAGGTAATGATTTCAGCATACAAACTACATGTAAATATGCAAATTTGTACTTCATCTGTGGTATATTAGAACAAAAGGTATTCCTTACTTGTACTTCTAGTAGAAAAGATTAAAACAGTACCAAATGTGAGCACTAGTGACTTTCAAAAGGGGTTTTTATTCTTTATGCCCTAAATGCCTAAACTTAACATTCTGACGTAGCCACGCAAGCTGTGATCATAAAACGAGTTTTACTGGGAAGCCATGTTTTCTTCTTGTGTATCAGACTTATTTTAATTCATTCTGGGTATGTTCCAAGCACTGTGTTAGAGATTAAAGGCAACTGTGCACCCCAATTAGCAGCCAGCCCTTTCTAAGTAAAAATATTTCTGAGGGGCGAGATGAAAGTGGAATAATTTCTGTTCATTAGCAGTAGAGAACTGGGGAGGGTTATTTTTCACTGAACGGTTATACCTTGATTTTGAGCACCTCAAGATTTTAAACGAGTGACCACGTCAAAATGAAACCCAGTGCAAAAATACCCCTCCAGGAATCTCTTTCGATAGAGCAGTCGAGCTCCGCAGTAAAAAGCATACTGACTAGTAAAAAACGTCGCGACTGTTCACGACTCCGAGCTCTCCGGCAGAAAATCTAGCTCTGGGGCACTAATCTCCCCTTCTTCCATGCAAAACTTTTCAGCTGCAGTTGCGGTGCAGGCCGTAAAAACTACTGCTTCCCTTGAACCAAGGCAGCAAAAAATTCCCGCTGCTCCAAGGGGGACAGTCGGCCGTGAGGCTGAAAGAAGTCGCGTTCGGAAGGACTTTACCACCTCTTTCAGAGTGCGATTCTTCTGCGCCAGTGCAAATCCTACCCTGTGTGCTCTATAAGCGAGGGAAGTTTTTCCCTTTGGAGTAATATGGAGTTTACCAACTAAAAACTGAGCAAATAAATCTCGGAACTGCATTTCAGGGGTGTATTTTACACCTGAAAGACTTGTTTTAATTTTCACATTTTCACAGAGGCCTATAAACCTTACTTTTCACTCGCTTAACCTTTCTGGGGTCTAAAAAAAAAAAAAAAAAGGGAAAGAAAGAAAGAAAAGAGAGGAGAAGAGAAGTAAAGAGCAGCGTCAGCAGCAGTTAAACAGCCGGGTGAGCACAGACGCGGTGGCGCTGGGCCGGGAGAGCCCCGCGGTGCTGCCCGTGCTCCGAGCGGGCAGGAGCGGGACGGGCGCTGCCCGGCGCGGTGCCCCCGGGCACTCCGGGCCACCCGTAGCCTCGCCTGCCACGCGGATCTCCTCAATGCAGAGCTCTCCGCGGTGCCTCGGCCTTGCCCATCCTATTCCCCCTCCGCCACTCCGGGATAAATCGCCGGCGCCTCCTATTAACTTTCTAATGAGCAGGATTGGGGAAGGAGAGTCACCCACCCCGGTTAAACCGCCCCAGGATCCCGACAGAGACCCCGAAGACTGATTTATTCTCTGCCATTGTTTCACTGGACAACATTCGCTTCCCGAGAAACCGGGTGTGTCGGCTTCATATTGTTTGGAAATATCTTTGAAAAAAATCCATCTGCCCCTCGTTTCGCCAATCGTAACACCTCTTTGATTTGAAGGAGAGAAAGCTTAGATCCTGCTTTTTATTGAAACCAGCGGAGGACCTTGGGAGGAGGGGGCGGGAGGGAGGAGAAAATGGGAGGGGGAGCAGGGCTGGGGGCAGCCGTCGGTCGGCGCTGATCACACATCCACTCCGTCAGGAGGAGACAGCGCCGATGCGGGCAGCACGCGTGCTTCGGCGGCCGCGGTCCCGCATCACCTGCGGCCGGCAGCGGGGCCCTGCTCCTGCGGGCAGCGCCCGAGCTGCCGGCACCCGAGCGGCTCCGCGGCCCGCCCGTCGGCGGAGTCCAGCAACCCGCGGGGTTCCAGACTCGGATGAGCCTGTAGATGCAGGTTTACCTCCTGCTCGCCGGGGAGCTTCCTTGCTCGGGCAGCCAGGGGGAAGTACAGGGATGCAGACTGGTTTCTGGGCGGAAAACCTGGCTTGTAGAGTTGAAACTTCAACGTTTCCCCGGAAACAATTCTTCATAAGATCTTTTCAAAGGCACACAGAGCCCCTGTCATCTACAAACACATCTGTGGGTGTATAGGCGTGTTAGCTTGTACACGTAAATTCGATAATACGCACATCTCTTCCTCGTGTAAGTGAACTTCCTGTTACCAGATCTCCCTTCTTCAGTTTGCCCTTCTCTTTGATATGCCAGGCTCTGCCTTTAAATATCAGCCACGACAGTTTTTTGGGGCGAAGTCGCGGGAGACGAATTTATTCATCTGAAGTAGTCCCTGCCCTCTGCACCGAAAATAACACAACGTAATAATTGCAGGACTGTGGCTTCAGCACAAATCCGAGCTCAGAGCACAGCCCACATCCTGGTCCCTATTCCGGTGCCCCTTGAATCGGGCGTTTGTGTTGGCCTGTGTGAGTGCTAGTTATTCCGGGCTGGACAAAAGTCTCCATCAGCTCCTGAAGGCGTGACACTGATGGGAGCAATGAAAACGCTTCCTTGTGGGCTCCCTCGCTGCTAGCATGAAGGGTAAATTGTCCACCGTGGCTAGTCGCCTTCGCCGAGAAAGGGGCAGAGAGGCGGGATCAGGATGGGCAGGAGACACGGGAGCAGGGATCGCGAGCGGGACCCCGCGCTGCGGATACCTCGCTGCTCCTTGTGGGGTGCAAACGCGCAAAAGGTCCGCGCTGCAGCTCCCGCTGCCAGGACCCAGGCGTGGGACACCCCCGTGGTCGGCCGGCGGGGCTGCCCTCGCCTCCCCGGGCCGGTGCCCAGCGGGATGAGTGCATCTCCCTGCCGAGCAGGCTTTGCCCTGCCCCGCTTCCCCACCCCAAGGGTGCAGCAGAAGTGGGAGAAGGGAAATAGGAGGTCCCACCACCCCATATAGCTAGCATAGGAACTAGCCGGTACATATATATGTATTTTTTTTTCCCAGGGTGTTAGGATGAGGCAGGAATGTTTGGCTCTTAGGTTTTCCGAGCTTTCTTTTTCAATACTCTGTCCGTGACCGTGTGATCCGTCTTGCCCTGATATAGAGAAAATAACACTAAATTGCGTCTCTTCTCATAGCTTTTCGAATATCTGTCCTTCTTGCAGATTAAACGAGCGGCTGCTGGAGAAAAAAAAATCCCAACACTGTGAAAGGAATAAAACTCTTAAGTCCATAAAGATGAAATGTAACAAGTATGTTGAATACATAACGCTGCTATATAACAGTTTCAATTAGTTGAGCAAGTCCTCTGTAACGTCTTGTAAAGGTGTAAGGACACGTTTACAGTAAAAGCAACATAATGTTCTCAACTGTACGAGTTAATTATTTCCAGATTTTTTTTTTTTTTTTAAGAAGTGTGTTTCACAAGTAAAGGTTCTGTCCGGGTATAAAACAAGCGATGTGTTTTTCCAGTGTTAAACATCTTGAGCTCATAATGAGAAGCGGAGGAGAGAACGGACAGTTAAATAATTAGACTCAGGGAGTTCAGAGGTGGGAGAAAAAAAGAATAATAAACCAAAAGGACAGTCTTTTGTCTTTCGGGGAGCAGCGGTTATGGCGACCGTGTCTCCTTCCCTCGTATTTATCTGCGTTCAATAGCAGCAGTACATAAGGCAATAACGCCGCCTGGTTCGGCCAGTCACGGAAGGCAGTTGTGTGTAACCAGCAGCCGGGAGGGAGCGGGGAGCAGAGGCTTCCTCCTCTACAATCCACGAAATCCCAAGAAATGTTGCGAAAATACTCATCTCGAACTCAAAGCGCTCAAACTTCTGGAAATGACCGTGGTAAAGCCTCGGGAGTGTCGCGAGGCCCGTGCACGACCCCAGATCGCTGGGCCAGCAGCCTTGCCCCTCTCCACCCCTCGGCGCCCCGCGCCCTGCCGTTCCTGCCGCGGGGAGCCGTGGCGAGGGTGGCACCCTCCCCCGTCCCGGGGCTGGGGCAGACCCCGGCAGGAAAGCGTCGGCACTCTGCTCGGTTCCCTCCTGCCGTTCCTCCAGGGCCGACTGTCCGTTCACCCTCATGGTTTTTTTTATGCTATAAAGGTCGCGACTACTTTGTTCACGAGGAATTGAACTTGCTCCGGCTCCCGAGTGGAGCCGGAATCTCACCTCTTCCCCCGTGATACTCTGCTCCCTAGCTGGGCCCGTGTGTTTCTAAACACCCCCGTCAAAACGAACTGCACGAACCCACCTCCCTCCTGCTAGCTTTCCCTCAAAATTTATCCCATATTTAGCTGGATTTTTATTTTCCCAGGTGTGGGTGTAAAGTCTCAGCCGGTCAAAGAGGACATGAAAGGGAATAACAAAGGCGGATGGGATTTCCCATGTTTAGGCCTTTCCTATGACTGAGTTCAGGACCTAAAACTAAGTGCGAAAGGCTCGGCTTTAAGCCCCTGTGCTCCACAGCTTACAAGACAAGACTAAGATGAGGCTGACCAGGGATCCCTTGGTAAAAATCAAGGAGAAACTTAGTTGTCGCTAATTTTTATTGACAATAAAAAGGCCCACAAATTCCTCTCTTTCGTACGTGTTCACTCAAATTTATCTGATTTAAAACCAGGTGCTAGTAGCAAACAAAATAAAGCGTTCCGAATTTCTCTTGAAGATACTTACATCATTTGTTAGAATATTTTGTTCAGGATGAACCAAACTCACTCTGGGCTCTCACACCACACTGAGACCAAAGAAAAAGTCTGCAGATTATTTTAATTTTTTTTAAGCAATCTATTACAGCATCACTTTTCACAGAAAGGGAACATACCAAAAAAAATGTAGATATAAAACTTCTCTAAATTCCTGTATAGCACATTATGCACACATGTATTCCAGGGGAGGTAGAGCAATGCTTAACAGCGAGGAACATTTTCCCAGTCCCGTGGGAAGTCTGGAGGTGCCCGATAGAACTAGAATCCCAGAAGCCTTGTTTTTTGGGGCCACCTTTTTCTTTTTTTTTTTTTTTTTTTTAGGTAAGGTAACAGGAAAGACGGGTTTCTGATATCTGTAGGTAAAGTATATTTGCGCTTCTAAGGATGGGAAAACTAGAGACGTCTCTCTGACCTGCAACTGGGATCGCAGAACATACTGTTCTAAAGGAGAAATTACAAAGTAATTTACCACCTGGATGTCCTTGACTTGGGATGACTAAAGTTCAATCCGAGGTGTGTGCACAGTTTTACCGTGTTATTTAAACGCATCAAAGGTCATAAAAGGATTCCAATCACATGAGTCGCAGACCAGAGAGCTTCCTCTGTGGAGAAATCCGTATTTTATTCTAGTCAAAACTCCAGCACACTCTTGGAAGAAAAAAGAAACAAAGAGGAGGAAAAAAGCCCGGGATGGTAGGGGGGAAAGGGATTTAATTTCTCAAGGGGGAGGCAGGCTTGCAAGAGGCTGGAGGGTCGGGCTCTGGGGGATACACCCGGGAAAGGACAGAGCTTTCGCCTACCATTAGCTGTGCAGACATCTAGCGGGAAAGGCTCGCCACTGCAGCCCGACCCCTCCGCCTGGCGGGAAGGAGCTTACCCCGGCTCCTCGGACTCTCCGCTGCCCTCTCCTCTCCTCTCCGGTCCGCCCGTGTNGAGGCTCCCGGTGCCAGCCCGGCCCCGCCCGGGTTCTGCTCCGGCGAGACCGGCCCCCGACCGATTTCAGCCCCACAGGGCCGACCCCACAACCTGCCGTGCCGCTCCGCCCGGTGGCTCGCTCCCTTTGGCACGGGCGGTGCTCGAAACCCGAGCGAGGATACCCACCCCCCGCAGCCTCTGGGGTTCTGTTTACACTTGCAAATCCCTGATGGTTATCGTCAGCAGGGGACGGGAGCCTGCCCCGGCCCCCGGCGGGGCTGCCCGGACAAGCCGGGGCACGCGGGGCGCTGAGACCCGCGGCTCCGGCGGGATCGAGGACGCCCGAGCTTACCCGAAACGCTTTTTGCTCCTTTCTGGGTCACAGATCTCAGCAGGAGTAGGCAGGAAAGACAGGAGTAGGGACGGGTGAAGCACACGTAGAGCTCGGCTCCGGGCTTCCCCAATGCCATGGCAGAAATTCTTGTTTTCATTTACGGCTCGGGGAGAGGACGGAGTACCCGGGGAAGGTGGGAGAGGAGCGGGAGAGGCGTTGACCTTGAGTTTTAAAACGTGTACCGGCACTACAGCGACCGATCATTCCGTGACCGGGGGTCCCAGGCTGTCCCTGTCTAACCGACAGGTGGCTTCTCTTTGGGCACCCCAGGCGCTTCCGAGCTACATTGAGATCTGGTGCCAGGCTTGGTTCTGTTTTGAGGAAAGTTGGGCGGATATTTTCTTAACTGCGTGTTCTCCTTCCGTTCCACCTTCCCTCTTTTTCCAAGGAGTTCACATCACTCCAGCATCTTAGTTGCTACCTAATCATGTTGCAGCTGAGATGCGGAAAGCCCTATCATCTGCCCAAATTATGAGGATGCTCGGAGATCTCCAACTTGTGAATGCTTAAAGTATTGATCTTTCAGCCCACATGTTTTTTCTTCACCAGATAAGTTTTTCTTGTTTTGTTCCTTTAGTGACTACAGATGCCACACTTACATCTCCACACTAGGAATCAGAAATCTCTTCTGATCCTAAAAATCCACCATCTTCCATAAACTTATTTTCTATTCTTTCCTTGATCCTTTCTCTCCCTCAAGTTGCCAGTCACCTGTCGTTCCCAAAGACTTCCCTGGCTTGCAGGAATGCTCCTCACCTCGGAAGCAAAACTGTCTCTTTGGATACCCAGCAAGGAAAAGAGACATCTTGCAATGCGCACACACGTTTGAATTATTAGGCTGTAAATTTCGTACCGTGATAAAAGCTTCAGCTGTGTTGTTCAATATTAAAGTTTTTGGCAATAGCATCGCTTGGCTTTTTTACTTCCTTCAACCCCCGCCTCAGACCTACATTCCCCTCTCACAGATTTCTGAGAAAATCTTTCATGTTTTGTTTTAATATCGCATATATACGTTTCAGGTTTCTTAGCTGGTATACAAATAAGAAGGGACATATGGCAAGAACATTTGATGTTTGAAAACGGGCAGAAGATACTTGCTAACCGATTTCCGCTGTGGAGTTATACGGGATTCTCTTTTTATATACAGACAACTTTTATGTGAGCTAGGATATTCTTGCTCACAGTTTTTAAGGTTTCCATCCTGTGGTCATTGTTAAAAAAAAATAAGTAATACAATCGATAACACAACCCCACGATATATGCAATTTGATCTTAATTCTCTGATTGGGATACTTGTATACATAATTTCGTCTTTTCATCTAAGGGGGATTTTTCCCTTTTTTTCCACTTGCCACGGTCGTGACATGTACAGAAAATGAAACCTTGATTGAAAGCTAATTATGAAATTATGATTACTTGATTAGCTAGGCACTGTCCAAACTTCGTAGGAACCTCAGCATAAACTTCTGACCTCTCTTTTGAAGACTCCCAGAGTAGTCACAGAACCGGAACCCCTTTCCTCCAGAATCCCGCTAAAATTAATAGGTCAAACAAGCTCCCTCTCCTTTATTTGCCAAATATTTACATCACACAAAGTGACGGTGATGTGTCATTTATTCCTATGTGTGTGACATTTATTCCTACGGTAAAGCTTCCTGACGGATTTGGGAGCTGGAGTGGAGTGTTCCCCCAGCGGCAGGTGGGCTGCCGGGCCGGAGCAGCGGGATGTGCCCTCGTCCCTCTGGTCCCTACACTAATGGCCTGATCCGCTCAACCCGTCCAGCTTCTCATGTCTGCACACGCAGGTTTCAGATGGGATCCACGTCCACACGGCGTGATGGGCTTCTCGAAGGAGAGAGAGCCCCTGGGCTGAGAATTTGTTGACCTGGCAACATCAAGAAGCAGCGTTCGGCGGATATAGATACTTCAGCGAGCAAAGGCGTACCAGCCTTTATGTTTCCTTTGCAACACGACCTATGATATGTAGCTTTATGTTACATCCAGCTGTTTGAGGGGACGGGGGGGTCGGGTTCTTCTTCTCTCTTTTTATTTTTTTTTTTACTTTTTCTTTTTCTTTTTAGGCGGGCGATGTGGCTGCGGGCCGCGCCGGGAGATGACAGAGGATTTGACATAGTCCCCACACGCATCAAGAGAAATTGCAAAGAAATACGGGCTTGTGAAAGGGATGACAATTGGTAACTGCTGGCAGGCAGCGAGTATCTTCCCCACAATAGGAAGGAAGCGGCTCCGAGCGAGGATATTGGCTCGCTGGCATCAGCGCGGCTACATCTGCAGGAAAATGGCCCCGGGTTGCGTGCGAGGGGACGGGGGAATTCCTTCCTTTAGGTGTCTGCCCTAGAAGACCAGGGGGCATGCTTGGCTATAGACGAACCTTTATTGTTCAGCCGCTCATTACTTTGCATGGCAGAGGAGTTACTGTGAAACCACTCCCTTTTCCCTGTGCCATTATTGGGCTAAATATACTTTGGCTCCCGGGACTTTGCGAATTGTCTTTGGAGCGTGGGAACCTTGGCGTGTGCCCTCAGCTCCCCTCTAGTCCCTTGGCACCGGCCTGGCTCCTTCTCCCCGGGGGTCTCTGCAAAGGCTCCCAGGACCGCAGCAGCGTCGCTTCCGCTGGGTTGAAACCGTCTCCGCTCTTCCCCCTGTCCATGGCGAGGGTGGAAGAGTTTACACTCCCACATCCACGCGTGGCAGTGGGTGTGGGTGCACGGGGTGGCCGTGCCAGACGGTGCCGGTGGTCCGGCCGGCGGCCGTCCTCAGGGGCTCCAAGCCGGTGCGCTCAGGCAGATGAAGCTGGAGCCCCAGATGAGATCTAAGTCCAGGCGTGGGCAGATGTGAACCGCTGGAGTCCGCTGTGTGCGGGTTAACCAGGGTCTGACTCCGCTCTCGCCTTTCCTGGTGAGCCACCGGTCTCAGTTTTTAGCTGATTCCAGAATAAATAACATCGTGGAAGTACAGTCAGCTGTCGCGTATGTACGAATGGGATTTAGCCCTCAACAGAGTCACATATGTAACTGCTTATCTCAAGAAGACATAAAATACAATAAGCTTAGGAAAAATTCATGATTCAGCAAAAAGGGAGTAATATGCTTACCCAGAGATGCGAGTTATCGACTAGTCTGCATTTGGCTGGTGTTATGTTTAAAGGAAAACACTGTATAATTCCTATTTAGAAAATGTGTTCACGGTATGGATAGAAAGACATTAGTTCCATCTAACATGAAGAGTAGCAAATGTCTCTCGTCATTAAAGACAGAACGTATTATATATACCTGAGAAATGTATTCTAGGCACTAGAATGCATTTTCTAGATCCCGGGTTTACTGGGATTTTACCAAATAAAGTTTTAGCAAAAATGCGTGTGCTTGGTGAAACGTAAAGCTAATCAGAGAAGACGGGATCACATCACGGTATCACATCACGGTATCGAGTAGCGCTCCGCTGGTAGGTGGTTGGTTGGTACTGGGAGCACCCACGGCATGGGCGAAGGTCATTTAAGCAGCGCTGAGGACTCAGCCGAATCCAGCTGCCTCCTCCTGCTCGAAAGTGATCACGGATCAGTGCAGATGGTGCGTCGCCTTTTGTGAAACGTGTCCCCCCCCAGGGCTGTCCCTGCGGGGTCCCTCCCGCGCAAGAAGGCGGCTCTAGCCGAGCCAGAGGTGGGATGCTCTTAGGGTGAGAGAGGACGCCCCGCTCCCCTCCTAGCTCCAGCAGAGGGACGAGCGTAGGGTGTCACAAGGCATGCGTGCCGTCGCACACACACCGGCCAGGCCGAGGGGACTCAGCGCTCCATTCAGGTGTGCGCGCCTGCTGCCCGAGGGTGCGCTATTCCCCGCGGCGCTGACGGCCNGGGCCCGGCGCCGGGCGCTGCGGAGAGCCCGCACCGGCCTGCCCTGCCGGGCCGCGGGCTGCGGGCACGGCCGGCCCCGGGGCGCCCCTGCAAGCGCCCGGCCTGCTGGAGGAGCCAGAGGGAAACGGGACAGCAGCCACGGGACTCCTCCAGCGCCCGCTCCCGCCCCTCTCCACCACGTTTGACACGGTTGCAGGGGTTTGCCAGATCCGGTGTGTTTTGGCTTTGGCTGTTGGTGTTGAGTAGGTTTTTTTTTTTCCCCCCCTCCACGGGCAAGATTTCTACTCGTGGCTCAGGCACCTTCCAGCTAGGGCCATCCTCCCCTCCCTTAAGCGCGGTGAGTCCCAGGATCTCTTAAGATATTTCTTGAGACAGCCGCGAATACAGCCCCGGACACGTACAGTCTCAACGGAGCAAAGGGCTGAAAAAGTGAGGAAAAAGAGCTGTTAGACAGAGCCAGACATTGGAGATAAACTGCCTCCATCAAGTCAATGTTTTAATCACTCAAACCACTTCTGAAAAGGGAACCAAAAAATCCTCTTGAAGAATGTACTCAAACAGCTGTCTTCCAGTAAAGGCAAACATGTCCAATGTTTCCTGTATGATTTTTTTTTCTCACTCCCTTTTTTTTTTTTTTTTTTTTTTTTACTTTAGATACTGCGCACGGGCGACTTTAACACTGAGAGCCTCATTTTTTCCCTCTCTAGGTGAAGATATGACTTTGGGCTCAGCGTGAAAAAATAAAATAATATAAAATAAGATAAAGACTGTGCAACTTCTTGCAGGGAGCAGCAGCGTCCACTTCTGCCCCTGAGTCCCCCTGGTCGGACGTAACATGTAAATGTCACGCTATTACAAGAAAGTTATGGTGAGAAGGGCTTTTTGGAAACGCTTTCTTTCGCACTGTAAAGGAAGGAGAGACTTCGGCTTTTCTCCGACAGCTTTTCAAAGGGAAATAAAACAGCACAAAGTGGGCCTGAAGCTCAGGAAGAACTTTTTTTTCCTTCCTCTAATGAAAAAGGTGGAGGGATAAGTTTAATTGTAATCAGGCTGCAACAATACACCATGTGATCATGTGGTAGCAATTATTACAAGCTCACAGCAGAAATAGAGAGGATGTGTTATTGTAGCTTACTGTACCTTTTTCTCTTTTCTTTTCTTTTCTTTTCTTTTCTTTTCTTTTCTTTTCTTTTCTTTTCTTTTCTTTTCTTTTCTTTTCTTTTCTTTTCTTTTCTTTTCTTTTCTTTTCTTTTTCCAAAAATGTACTTTTTCCAAATATCTACTGGTAGATAAGGAGAGAAATTAATTGACCCTCAAAATGCTAAATCTCGAAAATCGGAGGATAAACCAAAGAAAATCAAGGAAGGGTAACTGGAGTATAATTTTGTCATCTGCTGCTATTATACGTTCAGAACATTTCAACTAGACGGTGGAATCGACCAGATAAACCACTGCACGGCCAACCAGGCCTCCTCCTTATCAGAATTTGCTAAGGGAAAAATAAAAACTTTCTCGGCACCCTCGGTGTGAAAGAGCGGACCTGATGGCAAAACTAATTGAAATGATAAGGGGCGGGGGGGCTTTATCACTGTGTTCAAGCAGCCGGCGGCTGACGCAGAGCCGGCAAGGGTTTCTCCTCCTCGCTGCATTTTACACGGCAGTCTCAGCAAAATATTTTCTGTGGACTACTAACGTCTAGTGCCAGGCTTCAGCTGCTTTCACTCGCCAAATATAAACAGAAAGCTATCTCACACCCCCTCCTCCCCCCCAAAAATACTACGGGAAAAATGTACGGCAGACCAAAACAAATCAGGAAAGAGACCTCGCCTGAGAGACAGATTTCAGGATCATTCCCATTTTAATTTCTAACCTCATGAAATACGTCCAGCGTGTTTCCTGAAGCTGAAATACCAACAAAAAAAATTCCATATCAAAACACCAACCCCGCCCCCCCAAAAAAACCCTCTGAGTGAAACTATCTTCTGAGACGTGGCTGCATTAAGATTAGACCGTGTCCCACACCTCGGGTGAAAGCAGTGACATTGTTTTCCAGCGCACCTTTCTCATAGGAGGTGCCATTTGAATGTTTGGGTCAGCTGAAATAGATAGGTTCGTATCTAGTGTGCGCCCGAGGATTTTTAGGACGCCTTCACAAATTTTCCCGAACTCTTCCCCTTTTGCATTTGCTGTTACAAATTCTTCTTATTTTGTAATTATCACACCACCCCCCTTAGCACGCAGTGGGAGGGAGAGAGTTAAGATGTCCTGCGAAACCCGCTCGTAAAGCTGCTTACTTCCATTAGAAACACATGAATATCCTGAAAGACAAAGTGTATTTAAAACGGACTCGGGAATGTTTATCTCAATCCCTGATGCTTTAGAAATTGTGGAAGAAAACAGCGGTGACAGTACTGCTCCAAATTACCCCTCTTGCAGGTAAATTTCATTTGCTCATGAAAATCAAATTCGATTAAGGCTCTTGCTCCTGCTCTCACTTTACTCCCGCTTCTTCCAAGAATCCTGAGCTCTGCAGGACGATTATTATTAGTGACTAAGATCACCCTCTAGCTCCTCCATTATCAGCAAAGATATTTTAGCGGGTTTAGAGGGATTTAACTCCGTGACAAACATATATTTTCAGTAATCAGACGCGTTTTTTTTCTTCATGCTTATTAATTACCTCTAAGCAGTGCATGAAAAAGTAAGAGTGGGTTTATTTGGGCAACAGTTTGGGGCTGGATTGGATTTTTTGGGTTTTTTTTTTCAGTATTCGTAGATTGTGATTAACCTACAAGAAATCCGCGTTCTCCTCAGCCAGGCATTCCCGCGGCAGGGCTGCAAAGGGGGTGTGTGTATGTGTGTTATCACACAAAGACGGGTCTGGGGGGAAAAAAGGCTTTTTAGATACTGAGCCGACAAACTCGGTATCTTCAAAACTTGTCCTTCAACTGAAAGGACTTCTGGTTTCTCTAAGAGAAATCTTGGGGCCTCTTTAGAAGTGAATGAGTGGCCATATTCCTATCACATAAAGAGGTTTAGAAATAGTTTATATTTTCACGTTTAAGGCCATATTGCTGCAGTCCTCACTGGCAAGTCTATTCTTAGCTTCATGGCGTCAGGAACACACGCAGTGACCTGTTTTAAAGCACTTGTAAGGGCCAAATTCCACTCTCCCTTACACCTGCGAAGTGGGTGAAATGATTCTGACTGCTCTCGATGCCAGGAGGTTAAAAAATGCCACTTAAGCATTTTGTAGTACCTGAGGTGAGCACGGCCGTGTACCGCGATGGGTGACTACCATCAGTTAGAAATTGCCTGCCTACGAAAAGATTCAGGACCTTTTAAAGTCCTCCTACTGATCATGGTTGTTCATCGTCCCGCTCCCGAAGGAATTAATACTCGTTTTAGAGGAAACGATTCCACAGATGCATTTCTCTCCAAGTTGTTTCACACTCTATATAAATGCAAAGCAGTTCGGAGGTTTCCATCAGTTCTCCTGGAAATCGCTATGGTTCTACCATTCACTTGCATGTGCTGTATTCAAAAATTATTTCACGAGAAAAAGACAAAAAAAAATTCAAAAAAATTTGGAAGAAGCTTTGATTGGTCTGTCGGTTGCATGTATGGAAGCATTTAATTATCGAGTAAGTTTTCCAAAGACGCTCAAATCAGCCAGTGGCTCCAAGTAAATTCCTTAGTTTTGGTTATTTTATCCAGCTCATCCCAAGACTTACATTTTGAAAAGTGAAAGCTCTTCCACAAGTGGCAGGGAATGGTATATGTTCAAGCCAAGGGAGTATTTTTATCCTTGGTGTTCATTACAAGGTCCACGATTTTCGAAGAACATCTGTTCCGCCCGGTGCCTTCAGTCCTCGCGGTTCCTTTCTAATATTTAATGGCAGACACCCATTAAGGCAGGAAGAAACTATAGCTGAGGAATGAAAACTGAGTATCGGGGGCATCAAAAATATCTGGCAAGGCTTTTCTCCTCTCTCGGTGTCAATAATTTATTAAAATTATTCTTCCTAATCTAAATTAAGAAGGCAAAACAAAGCGTGGAGTTCCCGTGTTCGACAACACTATTTTCCTGATGGTGCGTACGCACCCTGCAGATGTCATTTTTGCCTATTTTGAGGAAACAGTCCCGTTCCCGAAATCCTCCTCACACCATGGCGAACAGAGAAAGAGAACTGTTGTATTACTGCTCTTATCACCAGTAAAAAGCATGGCCTCCTTCCATAATTATTAAATAGACCTCCAGAGTGAGTAAGAGATGTGGAGAAGGGAGAAGGGTAAGCTCTCTAATCAAATCTCCCTTCTTCTTTTAGCACACAGGGCTGGAACAGCCCCAGGAGGGTAAACAGAACAGAATAACAACCACCAAAAGCCAGCAGACCGGATGCTCGTCCTTGCCCCCCGCCCTGACACCCCACACACGCTGCTCGTACAGTTTGCACCGGGGCTAAAGCCAGGGTTTCGCATGACTTCTCCCTCCTCATGGAAAGGAGCTTGAAAAGCAGAGGCAGATAATCGAGGAACTCTCTGCGGCCGAGGATGAGGGGAGTTTGGAGAGTGGGGGCGGGCTGGGGAGGGGGGTAGAGGGGAGCTGGAGAGATTAGTGTTCTCATGGCTACCCGCTTTTTAACAAATCAGACAGATCTTCGGGCTGTGAATGACACTTCTCACATTGGCTAGACTGCAACTTTCAACTTGACCTTGGCCTCTAGCCGTGTCTAACCCGTATGTAAAACAGCGCTGCCCCACAGAGCTGCCTCCCCTTCCCGCTTCTCCTCCCTCGTCCTGCAAAGCGATCTTCAGAAGCAGCCTCGAGAAAACAGAGGGGAGCAAACCGAACCCACTCATGCCCGTCAAGCAATATTTGGCAGGGAGAACACACAGGTTTCAAAACTGGAGCCTGAAAGAAAAGGAAAAATATGCGTGGAATAAATATTTGCTTTTGGCCATGAGGAAAAATGCGGAAAAGAGTATGCGAAGTTAAAATGGGAACATTTTACTGGCTACAATGAAGGAAAAAAGCGGCTAAATGCTGCCAAATTAGCAGGAGTGTGACAGAGACTTCAGGTATCCCAATTCAGGGCACGGAAAAAGCACCTTGAAAAAATATCCCTGGGCGCCAAAGAGCCATTTCTCATGGCTGGCAGCTCTGCGCTAGGCAAGGAAAAGCCTGCTCGGTAACAATGTACGTCCCGGGATTGCTCTGCGCTTGTAGCCATGAGGGCAAAACAATGCTACAACGTCAATGGAAAGCACAATAGGATAATAAATACGCCGAGCTGTCAGACCCAAAACAAAGCAACACGCAATTGGGGGAAAAAAATTAGTTTTCAGGATGGGAGTATTTGTGGCTGCTTTGTGCACACGCGTGAGGACTGAGAGCTGTTAACGATGAGATGAACGCTGCTTTAGGTCAAGTTTATTGATAGCTCAGTGATGGAGGGTTCAAGGCTCTGTGCGAAAAGCTTGGGGGAGAACAGCGTCCGCGCCGGTGGGAGGATATTAAAAATTGAAATTATTTCACCCTACGAAAAATTCATCCCGAAAAGAGAACGGAGTTGTTGGGGTTTTTTTTCCCTAGCATTCACTTGCAAAGTGGTACGGCCTTCAAAAAAAGCCCCCCATTTTTCAGCAGATGATCCATTTTGTTTCCCCAGCACACACATACGCGCAAAAAGCGCCGTGGGTCCGCGCACACGCCGTGCAAGCCGACGTGATAATTCACTGCCGAAAAAGATTCAAGTCGAACCGTAGGCCCAGGGTTTTATTATTACGGCAACAAATAACACAGCGGTATCGCGATGAATATCCAGTTAACTCTCCCGCTTCCCAAGACCTTCCTAAAAGAAAATAATAAATACAATGTGGATTTCCCGGTCTGTTCCTCTTATCTGACTTCTGAGACTTTGTGGCGAGAGGAGCGAGATGGGTCTCGGGCTTTCGACGGGCGGGAAGGAAGGAGGAAAACACCCAGAAAAGACCCCGGGAGGCTCCGGTTCGACAGCCTTATGTGTCCCAGCGTCGCTCGCGGGGAACGATTCTCCTCCCTCAGCTTGCGGTGGGCTCTCCGCGTCACCCGGCCGGGGCTCCGCCAGCGCTCCCCCGGGAGAGGCGGCGGCTCAGACCGGCGGAGGCAGGGGCTAGGAGGGGTGCGGCTCATCTTCCCCCCGGGACCAGGGGAGGCCTCCGGGGTTTCCGCGGCTCTCGGGGCGGGGAGGGCTCAAGGAGAGCGGCGCAGGGAGAAATCAGGCGGGGTGCCAAGGGGAGCCCCGCACCTCGGGGGGTGCGCCGCGGCAACAACGGGGCCAAAAAGCTCACGCCTCGGTGGCGAGGGAGGGCCGGAGGNTTCCCTCAGATGTTTATCAGCTGCTTTGCATATCACGTGGGGGCGGGCGGGCCAATGAGGGCCGGCCTGGCGCGACGCTGGCGCGTCAGCCCCGGTCAAGTCCCGGAGATTGAGTATCTCTTTTTTCAGTCTTTGGGGCTTTTAAAAAAGAGCCACTAGTCTCAATGCGGAGCGGGCTATGACAGCCTCCGTGCTCCTCCACCCCCGCTGGATCGAGCCCGTCATGTTCCTGTACGACAACAGCCTGGATGAGATCAATAAGAACATGGACGGGTTTCACGCCGGCAGCAACTTCGCGGCGGCGGCGGCGGCCAACCCCTGCCGCAACCTGATGGCTCCCCCCGCGCCCCTGGCCGCCCCCAGCGCCGCCGCCTACAGCTCCAGCGAGGCCCCCGCCGCCGGCATGGCCGAGCCCGCTGTCAAGCAGTGCAGCCCCTGCTCGGCCGCCGTGCAGAGCTCCTCCGGCGCCGCGCTGCCCTACGGCTACTTCGGCAGCGGCTACTACCCCTGTCGCATGACCCACCACAACGCCATCAAGTCCTGCGCCCAGCCCGCCTCCACCTTCGCCGACAAGTACATGGACACCTCGGTCTCCGGCGAGGAGTTCACGTCGCGGGCCAAGGAGTTCGCCTTCTACCAGGGCTACGCCGCGGGGCCCTACCAGCCGGTGCCCGGTTATCTGGATATGCCCGTGGTGCCCGCCATCGGCGGTCCCGGCGAGCCGCGCCACGACCCCCTTCTCCCCATGGACAGCTACCAGCCTTGGGCCATCACGAACGGGTGGAACGGGCAAGTGTACTGCCCCAAGGAGCAGAGCCAGCCGCCTCACCTCTGGAAATCCACCCTCCCGGGTAATACACCTGCATGGCTCCCCCTGTCTCCTCTTTTCATCCCGCCCCGCTCGCCTCTCCCGGGTATCCCGCCGGCGGGGCTCCGTGATAACCCTCCCGGGCCGACCCTTCGCGGCCC